>CM047807.1:142504755-142952255 GCA_026214975.1 Gentiana macrophylla
AAATGCACAAATATTCAGTATTGCTCATAACTAAATCATATTCTTGATATATCCAACTCAATAAGATTTGAAAGTATTTGAGATAGATCCTCCATTATAGAAAATCACTTTTCCATTCATATTTTTTTCTAAAATATATGATATGGTGGTTTAAAATTACGCGCACGTCATCATAAAATTGCAGATAAACCATGTGGCCATCTAGTCTAGTAAAGTAAGCTGAAATGAACCAATAGGAAAGAATGTTATCTCTATCATATCTCACATGAAGCAAACCCACCACAAAAACGTTTGTCTCCAATCTTCCACCTCAATCCACTTTGCTACTTTAAACATGGGAATATCAAACCAGGGAAAAATAAAGAAATTATAGCAGAAACAATGGCAGCCTCACTACAATCCGCGGCGACTTTCATGCAGCTTACTAAGGTCGGTGTTGCTCTCGAAGCAATATCGCTTTTAACTCCGGTCTGCCGTCGGCGTTAAAAGCGTTCGGTGTTGAATCATCGGCAGGTAGACTGAGTTGTTCTCTTCAAGCTGATCTTAAGGATTTTGCTTCAAAGTTCAGTGATGCGGCTAAGGTTTGCTGGTCTCGCTCTTGCCACTTCTGCTCTCCTTGTTTGGTACGTGATTTTACACCGAATTTCGCATGCTTCCACTTTAAGCTTTTAACCATATATTATTATTATTGCTGTTGTTCTTATTACTGTTAGTCTGTTACCATCATCATCATCATGAATGAGTCATCTATTATTTTAGACTATTGATTGTCTTTGATATGGCTGAAATTGAAATTACTTCAAGCATTTTCCGGTTTTATATCTGTCTATATTATTGGTGCTTGAAATGTAATCAGGAAACTTATATCCTTAACTTAGTTGTTATAATTATGATTGTGATTATGATTTTCCGAGGATGATCCAGCAAGATCATGTTCGTATTCAAAATCTTTCTAGTTTACTAAGGAAAATGATGTTTTTTGAAAGATGCAGCAGAAGTTGTGTATTTGTTTGAAATTCCTCAAGGCATAGTTTAATGAACTCTTCAACATGTTTAAAGATGTTTGATTGTAAAGAAAGTGAACCCTTTAATGGCACAAGTATAAGGTATTGAGATTCTAGGCAGTCATTTGTATTTTTATACACATCACACCTATCTGATAATCGGTGCAATCTGAGGCTCTGAGATAAACGAAAAGGAAGTGTAGTTCTTCCAGAATCTGGTGTACATTGAGATATTTTTGACCTTCAGAAGGAAAACAGTCGATTTCTGAATGTGATTTGGACAGGGAGCAAATGCTGAAGGATCACCGAAGCGATTAACATTCAGATGAAATTCAGAGTAAGACATACCTAGAAGTTAAGGGCACTGAACAGCTTAACCAATGCCCCAACCATTGAAGGAGGAGTGGAAAGCTTTGCATTCAAACCAGGCAAATATAATGCCAAGAAGTTCTGCTTTGAGCCCACATCATTCACCGTTAAAGCCGAGCGTAAACAAGAACTCACCTCGGAATTCTAAAAACCAAGCTCATGACGCGTCTAACCTACACCCTGGATCGAGATCGAGGACCGCTGGAAGTAAACTCCAGCTGGAACGGTTAAATCTGATGAGAAAAAGATGGAATAGACTATGCAGCCGTAACGGTTCAGCTTCCCGGTGGGGAACGTGTACCGTTCCTCTTCACCGTCAAACAGTTAGTTGCATCAGGTAAACCAGACAGCTTCAGTGGTGACTTTCTTGTTCCATCATACAGAGGGTCGCTGTCTTAGACCCGAAAGGACGCAGGTGGGGTCCACCGGGTACGATAACGCGTTATGCTGCCAGCTGGAGGCAGAGGAGATGAGGAGGAACTTGAGAAAGAGAATGAAGAATGTAGCATCTTCAACAGGAAGATCACATTGAGTGTTACTAAAAGCAAGCCTGACACTGGTGAAGTTATTGGTGTGTTTGAGAGTGTTCAACCATCTGATACTGATTTGGGCTCAAAGGCACCTAAAGAAGTTAAAATTCAAGGGGTCTGGTATGCTCAACTTGAATAGTAGAGGTTTTTTTTTTTTTTTTTTTTTTGTAATTTATTATTTTTATTGTCCTTTGTTGCCTTATTGTGAATTGAATACACTGGAAAAACTTGAGACAGTGCCTTCTTGTTTGTATATTGTAATGGTAATAACTGTTCTAATATGGTATGGGCATGGTTTTGCTATGATAACTAGGTTGTATGATACAGATACGCAAATACAGGATATGTGGAGGTAAGATTTTTACAAAATACAGGATACGAGCAGAAGGGCAATTTGGTAAATATTGAAAATATAAAGATTCCTTCCTGACTAAAACATTACATACATCATCAGAGAGAGTGCATGAGTGTAATGCCTAAATGGGGCATCAACTTTGAGAATATGAACTATTTATTAGTGTGTGTGTGTGTTTTGACTTGTTTTAACAATTGAGGTATCAAATTCTAATTTATTATTTTACTATAGCATCTTTAGCATTCCTGCTTAGTTGTACAGCACAAGAGCAATACAGTTTGCTGGGTGATAATAAAGAGATTCTGCTAGACCACATATATTATTTTAATTTTAAAATCGGAATTTAATTTGAGGTATATAGACACTTGTTGTATCACAACCATAACATCATTCCTTTTAATGTTATGTCAAGTATATGCTCGCATGTAGTTTAGTATGGATACGTAAATCGAATGTTATGTCTCAAACATTGTAAGCCGTAAGCTAAGGGTCTTCATATACAAAAATTTTATTGCTCCAGAAAATCAATCCAAGATCAAACTTCCACACCGATACAATTACAGTTCAAAGACAACAGTATCATTATAATACACCGCTTTTCTACAATCTGAAAAGTTTACGCATCGCGGGTTATTGGTAAATTATACCGAAAGTTAACGAGTGTGATACATTCCACCTTATAACTATACACTTTTATCATAAGAAAGCTTTGATGAAATGAACGTATTTCATTCATCCATTTACTTATAACTCTATTAATAATCGATACAACCGTGAATTTTCTCACATAAAATTGGCCGTAAACTTTATGAAAATATACTAAATAGTATGTGAATTAGAGCTTTTCCCTAAACTTTTGAAAACCTAACATAAAAGGTGACATTTGAAGTGAGCAAAGCAGCAAAAGTTGATGTCACAAACTAAAAATACTAATAAAATACTAAAAGCACCGGTGACAAGTAAAGTAATGACCCCATATAGTTGATTTTTTTTCCACCTTTATTTTATATTTTATTTATTTTATTCCTCTTCTCTAGCAAAGCTAGCATGCCTCATTTTAGTCAAAAAGAATATTGCAAAATCTTCAGATGCCATCCTCTAAAATTTTATATGGAAATTCTGCAATGGATGACCGTATTAAAACATGACTGTTTGTATTTGTACTTAGTATAAGTACAAAATGCAGATATTTTTATGTCTATTCATTAGAAACACTAAATACAATGCTTTTCAATCATCTATGTATGTATTATATTTGACCACTTGGCATAATTTATCATAAAATATTTATTAAATTTTATCAGATAAACCGTCAGACGTTTCGACATAGCCGTAATATATATGTGTTATTTTCTACTGCTTGTCACGTATCAACTATGTTGGAATACAAATGTTTAGGTATTTTCTACTCCTTGTCACGTGTCAATTGTATTGGAATACAATGTTTAGGTTATTTTTATTGTTGTCACGTTTCAACTAAAAGGAAATACAATGTTTTATTTTTATTTTTTAACTGTGTTAATACATCGTATCTACAGTTGGAATACAATTTTAGGTTATTTAGGTTCATAAACATGAACATGTACATATAATATAATACATAAAACGAGTAATAAAACAATTCGTTGCTATTTCAAATACTTTTTTTCTTCTCAATTGCTATTTTTTTTTGAGGTTAAAAACTTTATTAGTTTCTGTAATAATGAATTATAAATTACATCATAAGTGGAGGTTTCCAACCAACGCGACCGGTATAGATGTTTTAATCCATGTCTAGCCAAAGAGCACGGGAAAGTTTCCAGCCGCAATAACAAAAAAATGACACGAATATACAATGATAATAAAGTGTGGCAAAGCATAATTCTGCACGCTTAAACAATTAAAGAAATGATAAATCATCCGTCGCCACACTAACGCCCTGACACAACGCAAAACAATCCGCTCACAAAAATGACCGCAGAAATTTCTAATCAAATAGCGTCCCTCCATTGTCAAAGAAGTGTCTGCATCTCAAGTGGCTTCGGTACATAATCGTCGAAATAAACGAAAAGTAGTGCCTGCATCTCAATTCGTTGCTATTTCAAATACTTATATTATTAGATTAATAAAATATTACCTTTAAAAACACAATTTTTTTAGAAGAAAAACATTTTCTCTCTATAATAAGAAGAGGAAAGAGTTTTATGAGCCATATAGCATGTTTTTCGACGGTTCATTTTTTAATCGCTCACCACCGCTTTTTTTTAATCTTGTTCATCAGTCCAAACTGCCCATTTTTTTTCTTGCTTCATCTAACCATGCTTTTACAATTCATCGGATCTGATTTTTTTTGTTTTTTTCAATTTTTTTAATCTAACATATTAGCCTTAATTTAATCTTATTATGTGTTGTCTTAAGATGTATCCGCACTCTAATTTAATTATATATTATTTCGCTTTGTGTTTAATAACACCTCATAAATACATACTAAGAAGATGTAAGGTTTCAAGTCATGCACTATGAACTCCGCTTTGTCTTCTCAATATCGCTTATGTAATCACACTTATTAATAAAACAAGATTGAATGTTTATATATGTTCATCTGGATAATTATTTGGTTAAATTATTCCTAAAAACTCTTTTTGAAATTCGCTTGGCCATTTAATGACTGGAGGCCAGTAGCCTTTTACTTTGGTTAGCCAAAAACAAGGAGACTGTTATTTTTTTATTTTTATTTATTTTTAATGTCCAAGCTTCCACCATGATATTATGGGCTAAACAGTCTCTACTACTTATATTTCCTTTACTTAATCCTTGTACATAGGAAATGAGAATCAATCATTTATTTACTATGAAAATTCAAAATCGTTTTATTTCACTCCATATAACTATTAACTTTATTCCTTCGCTATGTAAGATATAGCCAAATATATAAAATAAAACAAATAAAAAGAAAGGGGTCAGTAACAATTTTCCTGGATCCGCTTTTTTCCTCAGTAATGATTTTTGGTGTCTATCTCTCTATAAAGGTTATTGACGTTGGTTGGTCATAATACATGCCCCCTACCCTACCCTCCACCCTCACCTCTTCCTTCCTCTTTATTTCGATCATTAACTATCTCCATCATTGCTTAAAATTACGATTTTAAGCGATTCATTACACGCTTCATTTCATCATATTTAATATCATTTAAATAAGTTAAAACTTATAACGATATGGCGTAGATGCCGTACTCGCGCCTTTATTTTACTATTATCTTTATAAGTAAATAGTACTCACATTTTGAGATCATTGTAATACACAATCATAATGGGGCCATTATGACGTCAGCACAGAAGTTCTTGGTGAAAAAGGTAGTTGCATTTGCCACCAAGGCAAACTAACTTTGGTCCGCTAAATATGACTTGTCGAAAAAAAACTGAATTAATTTTACTTAATTATTTTATTGTTAATGTCAAAATATTAATCTATTTTTTAAATTTAAGTAGATTTAACATTTATTTATTTTTTGAAAACCAAAAGCAAAACCTTTATTAAGCAAGATTTGAAGCCACAACTTGTGAGGACAAGCGGGTTGGAGATTATCATCCCAACAATAAGAGCCAATAATAAAAGACTTTCTCAGTTTATAAACGGCGAGAGACATTCTCCTCTCATTTGGTAAAAGAAAAGATAAATGAGAGAAACAAGGAAAGAGCTTCCACACAAGGTCTCAATAATACAACCATGGTGTGTGAGATCCTCAGGCATAGGAAATCAACTTGTAATAAACCACTCGCAGTCTCCTTCAAAGATGATGTGGGAATAAGCCCAAGTGAGGCGATAACATAAAGAAGTGTAAAGGGCCCGGGCTTCCGCAATGAAGTTGCATCTCCACGTACACCCCAAATTTTCACGAATGAGGCTAGAACTTTTCCTTCACTATCCGAATTTGAAGTAAACTTTACAAAGACATGAAGCATCATAGTTGAACTTAACCACATCAAAACCGGCTCCCATTTGGGATTGGGAGGTTCTTGCATGATGAGGATTCTTCTTACGGACTCTTTTATATTGAATGAGAATTTCTACATGGTCTCGGTTTGATTAATAATTCTTTCAACATAAACACCCTTTTTGAAAACCAATGAGCATCTTGTCTTTCAAATGTGCCACAAAGCCAATATAAAGCGAGATTTTGCATTTCCTCATTGGAGCTAAAAATGCTATCAAATAAATCCGCAAAAGATTTTACTCGTAACTTTGTCCACATGACTACAAAATTAAGTTTTGGCCATAGCTCTTTGACGATTGTGCACTCAGAAAGACAACGATACATGGATTCATCTGTTCTACCACATACCGGACACGTCGCTGACCCAACTTTCCTATAAGCCAAGTGTTGAAAATTTGATGCTAAGAATTCGACCGACTCAGAAAATCTCCAAGGCATGCAAAACGTTGTTTTTAAGATGTTTTGTCCCACTCAATTGTCACTTAGAGATCAATCAAAATCTCTCTCGAGGATAGATGGAGGTGTTTGATTCAAACAGTGAGTTTTTTGAATCAAACCGAGGACACTCGAAATTGGTTCGATGATCTTCGCTATCGATCTTATGAATTTTAAATCAGATACTTGCGCTTTTATAGTCGCACCCCATAAACGAATGGAGTGGTACTTCTTTACGTGCGAAAGGGTAGGGTTATCTTTATTCACGGATGAAAGCATGCAACCTTTACACGGGTAAGTACATACTCGATTCTGAAAAATGCATGTATCTGAAAATCCAAAATGCATATCCTTCATGAACTGATGCATGCATTAGTCGAACCCCATTTCTTGCTAGATAACATTAATTCGTCTGCAACTCAGATGCAAACGATAATCAAAATATTTATTTATTTATGATAAAATATCTAACACCAAGTAGATTTAACATTTAAATGGATAGAGTATTAAATCAAAGTATCCTATTCAACCATGGCCGGCTTACGCTGCTGACGCCAATGAGACCTGTCTTAAGCGGATTAATCGGGGGAAAAAAGCAGTACGTATTTGCTTAAGAAAAAAAAATCGTGTAGATTTAATCCGATCCAAGCTAATATAATATGTTTATTTTCTTTTTGATAAAGGCCTTTTTTTTTTTTTTATTCTAATCGATAAAGGTCCCAATAAAAATTTCTTACCCAAAAAAAAATCGACATACAAACAAGTTTTATTAATTTTTACATTTACGGATGTTAAAAACACGATAAATGTTGGAAAAATGTAATACTTAGATTTGTGAGAGAATTAGAAACTTGAGGAGCACATTATTAACGTTGTCTTTTAAAAGATGTTTCGTCCACACGATTTGTCACTAAGAGATCAAATGAAAATCTCTTTCCGAGGATCTGATAAGGGTGGTTGATTCAAACAATGACTTGTTTGAATCAAACTCGAGAGACAATCAAAGTTTTTCCGATGATGTTGTCAAACTTATGAATTTTATCTGCATACTTATGTTTTTATAGGTTTCATCTGCTATAAGCGAATGGAAGTACTTCATTGCACGAAAGGTTGGGTTGTCACTGTTGGCGGATGAAAGCGTCGCGGTAATTTACGAAAGGGTAAATACATATCGATTCGAAAATGCATGTATCGAAAATGCATATCTCTTCTTGAACTAATGCATGTCACATTAGCTTAGGTTTCAGTCGAACCCGTTTCGTTGCGATAACATTAATTAAATACGGCAACACGTATGCAAGCGATAACCAAAATATTTATTTATGAAAACATATCTAACAATAAGTATGTTAAAAAAAAAAAACTTCATTAAAAAGGCGATTCGGCGAGCAGTGCCCTTAGCGCAAATAAGCGAGGTGTCGGCTACTGTATTCAACGTTTCTATTGTCTTTTGCACGTATTCATGTTACTTTATAGAATCTTAGAATAAGTGTTGTACCACATGAAAAATGAGTTTCGTTAAATACACTCAAATAAAATAAAAAGTCATCGTGACACTTTATTTCGTGATTAAATTTGACTGCGCAGATATAAGCTCAAACAATTTAAATATTAATTACGCATTCGACTTTTTAGTTGAAGAATTTCAATTTTAGTTGGTCAAAAAGTAAATCGGATGTGGTGAATTTAACAACAAATAAGAAAAAGATTATTTATTACCGTATCAAACTTATCGATCACCATTGTTATGAAAGTAGTCGACCATCGATTTCTCAAAAGCAAGATATTAAATCAAAAAATAATTTTGTGAAAGTTGATTGTCACATCGAGTTTCGAAAAAGACCATTATTAATGTAATCCGCATGGTTTATTAAAATCAAAATAATACAAATAAAACGTAGTATAAAAGTTTTTTTTAGAATAAAAAAATAAAAAACCATACATTAATGAGTACACTAATTTTATGTTAGTCTTGCATCAACTTTTAAACCACCAACTCATCACTTCTATTCAATGATCTCATAAATTAAAAATATAAGTAAATCACAGGAGTTTTACATGAGATTAAGGAATTGGTTGAATGTCATTAATTTGAAGGTTAATGTCTAAAATACCCTCGTATTATCATTAATCAGCAGTTGTTAAGTAATGAAAAGTTGTTGAATTCATAATAAATTAGGGTAAGATAGAGAAAAAGCGATAAATGTTGCGTTGGTGAATGTAGAATGAAACATATTATGGAACAGTAGAAAAGTGTAGGATGAAACATATTTTGAATGGAGGTAGTATTTTCTAAAACGGTAGTTTTAGAATTTGTGTAATTTTAGAATTTGTGTAATGCGTAATCGCATAAAGTCATAAAACGACGTCTATATATATATACCCGCCACCAGAATTGAAGGCTGCCATTGATTTCATTCTTGGAATTTATCTGTGATTTTCAAAAGCTTAAAGACAACACACGTGTTCTTCGTCCTCCCATCACCGCCGCCGCCGCCGCCACCGCCACTCCACCACCATTACTACAGGGTGTACACCTATCGCTTAAAATTTCACCGTTCTTTCTTTTACATCCCGTTGCATTCCATTTGCTCCCTGCTGAAGAGTTGATTGTTGAATGTTGAATTCAATTCAGCTACAATCAAAAATTTGTTGACTGGAATGGAGTTACGAGAAATTTTGGATTTCTGATTGGTGCTGTGAGGATGGTGGTAGTAACGTTATGCTCAAAATTACAGAGCATATTATAGGAAGGCCAAAATCGTAGTTGTAGAAATCGGAAGATCGGTGATCATATATAAAGCATATGGATGATTTACCGGGAGCATTAGGGACGAGTGCTAGCTTGGCTTTGAGATTAGGACAGGCACTTTTCTCTGTGGCTTCTCTTCTTTTCATGTGTTTGGGTGTTCCCTTCTACAGTTATACTTCATTCTGGTAATTCCTGCTCTCTTTTTGCTTGATTTTTAAGTCTTAATTAGTAAATTTTAGTGTCTTTTTCCTTGATTTAATTCAGCCTGCTGGAAATTGGAATTTGGTCAATACTTATTTGTTCTTCCTAATTGGTGATATATTGTGTTGATTGCACACAGCCAAAATGACTGCATACAAGCTGATAGAGGCTTTGGTAGGATTTACGGATTTGCACTTCTCTTCATTTTGTTCATATTGATGTTAGGGCATCTTTAGTGGCACTACACAAAATCTACTGTTGTAGTAGCACCACCACAACGACAATCGGCTTTTTCACATTAGGCTCTAATCGACTTTCCAGCGGTCTATTGTCACGACCGAGTGAAAAAGTCGATTCTATAGCTGGGAATCGACTTTCAGTTGTTTGATTGTTTCCAGTGTAGTGTAAAATCATTGGGTGCCAATGAAGCCCTAATGTTACCTCGGTTTTTTTTGTTTCCTGTCCTATCTGCCATAATCACTGTTGCTATATGTTTCTTATTCATTCATGCGGCTCTTGGTTGCCTTAAAATTTTTTATTGATCCAAAAGACATGCTTGATGACCAGATTGAACTTTCAGTTTGTTGAATTAATTGGCTGCTTTAAGTTCATTTGGTTGTTTTACACTAGTGTGTTGCAATGAAATTAGATAACAGAAACAAGGAATTGTATGAATACATCCATCATTAGATTGGTTTACTAGGTTAGTGGATTGTAGCATTATTCTGACTTCATGACTGTATTTTGTCAATGCTCCTAGGCCGATTCTTGCAGAGTATTTGATGTTCGATGAATGACACACTTGATTCGTTTCTGATGATCCACCCTAATTGAATGCTAAACGCCCTTAGGTTAGGTAACTGGCACTTAAGTGAAGATCAAAGAATCCACTATATGTTAATGCTAGTGGGATCAATGAAGGGTTGATGGTCCAGCGTTAACTATTCCACTTTAGGCCTGCTCTTGACTGCTATATTACTTGCGAGTGTGTGAATCCTCTTGGGAGTAAGAAGCTGTTGGTTTGGGTGTATATGATCCGAGCGAATCAAACATTTACTTGTTGAGTCGAGCAAACACTCAAAGCGGTGATGCTTGACTCGGCTTGAGTTTGTTTGAGCGGGAATAAATTGGCTCGAGATCGGTTTGATTGGGTTTTAATTATGCTCGAGTTTGGCTTGGTTATGCTCAACAAAATTTTGAGCACTTTCAAGATCGAACTCGAGCTCGGGATGCTCGAAAAGAATGTTCAGAACGAATATCTATCCTTCTGCTAATTTCCGGAGGCAGTAAAATTTCCGGAGGCAGTAGGAGCCCAGACCCAATCCCAATTGGCAGTCTTTATCCACTCGAGCCAGTAAGAAGGCTGAAACAAGTTCCCAGATTGAAGAAGCTGGTTTTATAGAACCAAGGTCAGGAAATGCATGATAATGGAAATTCAGTTTTAAGTCTGTCCTCTATCTATCTCTTTTAACCGTAGGAGATCAATCTTGTCGCCTTACTACATAGAAGTTGATAAATTACCATCTTTAGCTTTTGAAGTTTAAATTATTTAAGCATACGTTATACTAACCCTCCACCCCATCCCACCCCACCCCACACACGCGTGTGCTAGCCAAAACATGGATAAGAAGTGTGGTTGTAATGTATACAGCCAGTAGCAATAAAAAAAGTAGCACCAGTGGTGATACTTTTCCCTTTTCATAATAATGGAGCAGCAGTGATTTTTAACCATATGATACCGTGATAACTTACCGTATCACCTAAAAGTTAAGTTATTCAAGGGAATCATAATTTATACATTCTAATCATTCACATAAGATTTTGGTAGGTGAATATTTTGTCATTAACAATAATGGAATTGGTGCTAGGTGTAAACAATACAATATTACAGGGGAATTGCTCATTAACAATAATTGAGTTGGTGCCAGCCTGCCAGGTGTTATGAATAGGATATTACATCTCTCTCTCTCTTTGTTGCCTTATTACTGTTGGTGCTATCCTTGAAAATTCGAATGCCTGAGTTGCCACGTTCCATACTTAGTACTTACCACTTGTTTTAGAGTGTCTTTAGAGGTATTTGAGGCTCTGTGATGACCATAGTTATAATTGCAAATGTATATCTGAAGAGTTGTAACTGTGATCAATCACCTCGTCGGTTTGGGTTTTGAGCAGCGTGAAAGCGAATAATGACTTTGAATTGATATGTGGATAACACTCTAATATAATCAGTTGTTTGGTCAAATTTCCATTTTTGTTTCTTTTTAATGAGACTTGGATGAGCAAAAGAGTGGTGTTGTGCATCTAATCTTGTTATCTAAACATACAACAATCTGATACAACAGCAATATTTTGCAGGAATGTTTGTGTAATACTATCAGCTTAATTCAAACCGGGGCTACAAGATAGCCAAACACTCTTTCGGGTTTTGCTATCCGATATTCTGCTTGATTAGCCATCTTACATCGCTGCTTTAAGCCTTTGACTGACTGTTGTTATGCTCTTAATTTTCAGCTTCTTGGTAACCATCATGGGTTTAGTCATTCCTTGGAGTTTAACATTGGCAATGGTGGATGCATTTTCTGTATTTATCAAACGTCCATCTCGTCAACCAAGAATTATGACTATTATCATTATGGGCGATTGGGTATGAACTTTTCTCGTTTTCTTCTTTTCTTTTGTTCATTGTTTGCTTAAAGCCTCTGTATTGAGACCAACTGGTCCCATTAATCCGAATTTGACCGCGTGTAGTAGCTCAGATCGACTCTTGCTCGTTTCCAGGTATTGTCTTTTTGTCACTTGCTGCATCATGTTCAACAGCTGGTGTCACAAATCTCTTGATGGCTTCGGTGAGCCTTTCTGCAGCGTGAATCTATGTAGCAGATATGAGTTGTCTGCTGCTATGGCCTTCCTCTCTTGGTTTCTCTCGTCCGCCTCCTCCCTCTTCAACCTTTGGCTTCTCGCTTCTTTATAGTGTCGGTACTTAGTACATATAGATATACACATACGACGATGATCATACTTGTATACATGTAGCATTGGAGTTAGGGCTCGGGCTGCCTCTTAGGAAATAAATGGCCTATCATGATAAAATCATTGGCTCACAAGATTATCTTGATTAATAAATCTGGGCTCTCCGGTTGTACAAAGATGTAATAAATCATTGTATAAGTTGTATCAGTTGCTTACATTCTGGCCTCAAAGTTACAATCAAACGATTAAACGTAGAATTTGTATCGTTTCAAGGTAAATGTAAGTACAAAATATGAAGCAACATGAATGCTCTACATCGGTACAAAGAGGCACTGAAACTATATATGTTCTGGACTATATCGACCATATAATTATGTGTTGTAGGAACCGATGTATTTTATTCTGAATACAAATTCTGTAAAGTAGTGAAATATGGTGTTCTCAAATTATGTTTTGTAAAGATTCTGATTCATTTCATTTCTGATTATAGTTTTTATAAAATAAAATGTATAATATTGTTTGAGTTTATAAATTAATAAATCTGTTAAAAAAAAAACTAACGTATAGTGTGCATGACTACAAGTCTACATCTATGGTGACACTTTAAAGTAGAATCATATTGACTTCCTTCTCTGACGATGTCATTGCCGGAGAATGATGATGTCACCTGAAATGCTCAAGATTTGAGCCCTTTACATAGAAGGGATGTATAATTATTGGTTGAGCCCCAAGCTAAAGAGCCTCCACTAAACGCGCTAAAATTTCTTAAAACCGTGAATGATATAAATCGATAGTTATATCTCGATTGGTTTAGTTCTGAGAAGTCGTTTGTATTTTTATTTCTTTTCTTGTCGGGAGAAGTCGATCTAATGGATCGAACTCCATACAAATTCAAAGATAAGATTATTCTTACAATACCCTTGTTTTTCTTACTATGAGCTAATGCCCTCATTGAGGTTCCGGAGGATGCATAATAAGGCATAGAGCACGAGAGAAGATCATTCTTGGTGGACAATAACCTCTTCATTTCTTGACTTGCTTATTGCATGAGTTCATTGTGCTTTCGTTATGATGATCCAAAAATCGTCGGGGGTAAACTTCAGGCTCCTTCCTTTGATGATAACTAAGGATGCTCCAGGAGATCTAAAACGATGAAAGAGGCGGGAGATTTGGGATGTTTTAGGATCGCACTTGAGATGTTGTTTCTCAAATTTGCGCCACGTATCTAATCTTTGGGATTGGAATCAAGTCTTCGTAGTTCTTAGGGATGGTTTTATATAGAGAGTGTCATGCCACTAAGGCGGCGTGAGCCTTGTCCTTGTCCTTGTTGGGCTTGGATTGTCGTGTTCACTAAGGAAAGATAAGGATTAGTTGATCTTCTTGATTGTTGGAGATAATTGCGTGTATATTTGAATGTCAGGATTAGAGTCTTAAATACGAGGATTCTTCCCATATTTATCTGTTTATCACATACATGGGGAATACGATTGAGGATGGACTCTCGCCGACTTAGATGGCCCGAGCTGAACTGGTTGAACCGACTTACAGAGGTCGGGAAGAATAGCCGAGTTGTCATGAGTTCGGAGTCTTGTGTGTAGAACGGTAGGTCTGAGAGGGACTTAGCCCAACCGATAAGGTTGGTCAAAGGTAGATTAGGATACAAGTGTTGGTCGACCGACATAGGTCGGGGCTAAATCCAGACCTGTCTACGATCACCGGAGGTCGGTCCTAAGCACCGGTCGTCTTAGGAACAACGTGTCGAGTAGCCGGGCTATTACCGTTTCTCTATCCAACTTTAATGTTGAGCCAATAAAGAGGTGTCACGTAGGTAGGTTCAGTTTCTGGCATCGTCACGTTACATGCATGTGGATTTGCTTAACGTTTTTCTTTTCTTTTTTTTCTAGACAGCTTGAGATCTCATTAAAGAGTAATCTTGATTGAAACATAAGAGTTGTTTAATTAGATAAAATTGGTTTTGTTAACTCTGTCTAAGTATGTGCTATTATCTATGCTTGTACATGTCCTTGTCCCCACCCACCCCCCCCCCTTCAAGTTTTTTAAATTTGTAGATAATTAGTTGGTATTGGTCGTATTGGATAGGCCAACAAGGACAGATCCAGCCTAGTGAATTATTCCTATTTAGGAAACTTCCTTGAAATATGGTACTATTATTGAATTTGATGGAGGAAAAATCTAACATAGAGAACAACTGTTGCATCACCATAGTGTGTGTAAAAAAGACGATACGTTCTATCTTTTACATACGTGAAACTTAAATAATCTGTAGATCCAAAAAAAAATGTCTTTATGTTAAAAATTCTCTGAGTGAGTGGACAAGGCTGGACAAACAAGGCAATCTTCGCATGGCATTGCTGGGATACGAGTGATTTTACAGTGATCAGAATCAATTAAAAAGTCATCATATCATCAGTTTATGCTAATTGTAATTTTAAATAGGTAGTTTGTTCTTAAGAACAAAAAGGGTTTTATCATACATTCTTGAAATTTCGGTATGGTACAATCGAGTCTGATTTTATTGGTGACATTCGTGCTGTCTAGCCCTAAAAAGTGATTCCAAGTCTCAAAGCCCATTGCATGTGGACGCATGGGAGCTTAAAAAGAAGAGGAAGCTTCCCTCTTGTTGACTTTTGAACTGTCTTGTGATTGGTTGGGAGGACCTTCTTTTTTACTTCATAGGATGTTAGTATTTCTGTGAGCAATGATACTTTATTGACTTTGCCGATTCTTCACGAGAAGTTGTTGCCTTCATCCTTCATGTATAGACTATAAAGGTGTGTCTCTGTATCCCCTAGATATGGCCTAGTGGTGAGGAGATGGGGTGTTGTAATGACATGATCCAGGGGACTAAAGTTGGATGGTCGAGATGTTCGATTCCTATAAAAGGTTAATTCCAGATCATTTAAAACTTGATGATGGGAACTAAGACAATGATGTTTCTACAGGCTGCAGGCTCACGATTAACTTCTCTCGCATTCTGTGGGATCGGAGGCGAGGGGGCCCTCACGGTTAGGGTTTAACCGTTTTTAAAGGTGTGTCTCTGTCACGATGTGTACCGTCTGTTTTTAAATTCGTTTTAAACTGTATGGTTCATATCATTTTGAGAGTTAACTCACTCCAAACGAAGTTATTGCATAAAAAAAAACTCACCATTCTTCACATCTTTAATGAATGTGAAACAAGCATACAGTAACTAATCTTTACGTTCAAAACTTAAATTTGATATTGGCATGATGAAATTAACGAAACGAGTGAGTGATTTGATATTCTTATCACAACGGTTGAAACACAAGTAACATAACATAATTTTACATCCATGTTTATGATGGACATACGTTACTATCAATGAGTCTGTATCATTATTGTTTGTGTGTAAATACGTGTGCCGTGTCGTTTGTTGTGATAAGTAAAGATTTCTTTTTACGAAATACTAGTGTCGTGAACGAGTGTCACAAGACACTTTAGCATAATTAACAATGAGGTTGAACACATATAGACACGTCATAATCAATGGCGTATAAGTTTGTTCTGTCAATAGTTGTACTTGCATCATCACTCCATTTTCCTTAACAAATGAGTACGATACCTCATACCCGGGTAACTAGACTACTGTCTGATAATATCGTAATATCGGCGTGTTAGTGATGTGACAATGATTTCCATTTTAAATAGATGCTACATTGTAAAAATATATATAACTATCACATTAGATTATAACATTCGTTTTGTCAAAATGATTAATATTAACGAATAAAGATTTGGTTGCACTCAAATGAGATAACCTCCTCTCCTTAAAAAATAAAATAAAAATACTATGAGATAACAACCCGTGACACCATGAGACGCTTGTGATTTCTACATACATTTACTCCCATGGGTCAAATTGTATTTTTTTAAAAGGTTTTATCAATAGACGATTGATTAATTAATAATTAAGTCGAAAGACAAATTAATTTTTTTTAAATTTTTTGCCGTTGACAAATTAATTAATTAATTAATTAATCAAAGCAGCAGACTTATTTTAACCAGAGCCCAGATCATGAATTATTATAGAGAATGCATTACCAATATTATAAAAAAAAAAAAAAAAAAAAAAAAAAAAAAATAAGAGTCCAACAAAAACAGATCATATCAAACATAATATGTAAGAGTTTGTCGGTTGGTCTAATAGACAGACTAATCCCATTGAACCTATTCATTTCTTCATGTTATTTTTCTATATTCCCATTAATGTTTATTGTTTAGGTTTCATGGGTAGGAATACGAAAGTATGGTATACACAATAGACAGATGTGGTATTTTTTACAACAAAAAAATAAAAAAATACAGGATAATCAAATATGAAAGGCATTTTTTGATAAGGGTTAAAGGTTGTAAAGGATTTGTTGATGATAAAATGAGGAAAAGAAGACGAAAAAAGATAGTGGTGAGAAGAATAAAACGCGTATATTCTACGTTGTATTACTACGTGTTCTACAACCAAATGTAACACGTGTAGTAGTGATGCAGCGTTTTTTGTCTCTTCAATTATTATTTTTTTTGTCCTTTTCCCATTTCATATCTTTTGTCATTCCAGCCTCTGGCCACTTTTGATAAATATGTAAAAATAAGAATCAACTGTATATAATAAAACTATAAGAACTAATAGTAAATGTTGAAATACATAAAATAAACTATCTTTAGTGGTTAGTCAATTTTCAATAGGCTATACATATCCGGGTCTCGTATCTAATTTTTTGAAATTACGATTAGCCTTCAGGTGTGTGTCATAAATATTGTGTGTATTCATTAATGTCAATTACGTTTTGGATACATGACATGCTATTAGACAAAACTATCCTTGTATCCTACCTTATTTCTTAGAAAGGAAAAAAAAAAACAATGTGAGCCCCAAACTCGAGGGATCTAAGCTTCGTGTTGGATATAAATTGAGCAAGTTATGCCGATTGTCAGGTTTCAATATTGTATTTTATACATTTTTTCTTGAGAGAAATCGATGTAGTATATCAAAAAACCGTCATGACTCAATTTCGATGTAAGAATTTCACTGTAAGTAAGACCCATGTTTATTTACCATTGAGCTATATCTCGGTCGCATATCCGAGCTTATTTTGTCATTTACGTAATTGCATCCACTTTTAGAAAGAAAAAGTTGAAGGACAAATATGAGTGTGATGCTACCACACACGATTCACAACGAGATCATGCATGATTTATCTTATTGATTATGATGCGTCTACAACATAACCAATAAAATAATATCGTGTGATGTCATTCGTTTAATATCGAATGATTGTGTATGTAGTGATTTCCGACAGATATCTCATAAGATTTGAAAGTATCCTGATCTTGTTACCTTTGAATTGGATGTCCATACTCTTTGGCTTTGTAATAGCAAACATAAAGAAGCAATTTCTGACAAACCTCAATATATATGTTCAAAGCATAAAATCAATTTTGGATGTGGCTTTTGAAACAAAATAGCATGGAGTGGATATACATTGTTTTATCATTCATTCAATCTCCATCCACATTCATTCAAGGATGTAAATGTAAAAAGAAAATATATTGCATGGGATCTTACATGTATGACCATGTATGACAAATATACAAGAAAGATTATCAGACATCATGTTCTGCTACTATCATGCAATGAAAACTTTCGTGTATAAATTTTTTTCATTTGACTTGTATATATATTTATATATATAATGAAAAATTACGAATCACTATAAGACTCGACCGTCGGATGTCATGTATATTTTATCTGTTTATGAGCGTGATAGCGATCTTTAACGGTTGCGTCTAATAGACTTCTCGCGTCAGAATTACGTGTATATAATAATGAAATTATACAACACAACAAAACAAGTCTTTAGTGGTCCGAAGAAGGAGTAGTTTGTCGATAGCACATAAATACATAGGAAAACGTGGCTGGCTGTGGAAGGGAAAAGGGGCTGACTATACACTGTACACCTCTTCCTTTCCAACCTGTCACCCCACACGTTTACAGGTTGGCATTGCTGCATCCCCCAATATACTAATACATGCATAACTAGTATCTGTAATTTTATTTTATTTTAACACTTTTTTGTTTTCACATATTTTAGCTTTGTTTAAAAAATAAAGATTATATAGCCTATGTTTTTTAATGACATTTTTTTCCATTAAATTTGTATTTTGTTTCGATCCGACCTAACAGGCATATGTGATTTCGTTTTCCATTTAAAATCGACATTTCTTTTAACATTTAGTCGACGTTAATTTAGACGGCTAATTGGATAATTGTCCTAAAATTAAAATATGATACATATTTAGGAGACCAAAAGTGTCATTAAAATGATAAAGATTATTTTTTAAACAAAACTAAAAAATTATGGACTAAAAGTGTCAAAAATAAATAAATTAATTAGAGGTAACATGTGAGAAAATAGTAATGAATGATATCGTTATTATTGTTATTGTGAAATTGACTTCTATTAAATAATAAAATAAAAATGTAGAATGATTTAAATATAGGCATGGAGGCGGAACACTTTCGAAGGCTCGAGGTGGAGGGTGATTGTTCGGCGTGCATTTCGCGACCGACATTTCGGAGTAGATCTCTGCGAACTTTGGGGTACATTTAGTTGAGATTGTTTGACCCAATGTCGTAGCTTTTCTTCTGTTTCCTTTTCTTTCATTAGGCGTGTGAAGAATATTCGCAGCATCTTTTATTTAGATATGGTTTGGATATTCTTCTTTCCGGACACTCGAGCTCCGTTTGGTTTGATTTGAATTTGGATCCTTTTGGATCCAACTTAATATTTTATTCACCCACTATCTTATTTACTATTACTCATCCTCAGGTAACGTTCTAGCCGCTTGTTTGACGGATATTGCTTAATAAAATTCTTTGTTTTCTCAAAAGAATATAGGCATGGAGGGAGCATACTTTTATAATCATTGACCCAAAAAAACTTGCACTACTCAGTAAATCATACTTTGATCGGTCATAAATATTAAAGTTGTTATTTTTCAAGTATTATATACATGCTATTGTTTCACTCGTTAAATTAAGAGATGTCTTTGGCTCGTTTCATATTTTATTTTTTGGGTTGACACGTTTCCTATATGAAAACAACATGAACAAGGCCTTTTATTTGGGAACTTCTTGTGTGTTATCTCCATATGCACCGAAGTGATCTGCGAGTTGATCGGAACCACACGGTTTCTATCCTGAATAGAATTGTGTGACTCCGATCATCCTACGGATCACTTCAAAATATATTCTCTCACCACACAAGAACCTCCCTCTTATTTACCTTCAAATTGTACATAACTGCATCGTAAATCGAAACAAGCAGATAATCGATTAGAGAAGTTGATGGAGGCAGAAGGGGATTTAAGGTCACGGTAGAAATTATTTAAGGACAAATAAAACTTGACTTAAATCGATTTAGTAAAATGGGAAACACAATCCATTTTCCTAAAAACAATATTACCCTTACAAAAAGAAAACGTAATGATAAATATAAAATCAATGTGTGGTGTAAATATAGTATTTTTTTTGGTATAAATCGGATATTTTATTAAATCAAAAAACTGTACATGACTCTACATAAAAGAGGAGATTTTGTAATTACTGAGAACATCACAAAATTGGACCAAACCAGTCTAAAAGTTAGAGAACTGCGTATCGCGTTTGAAATAAACACTGTAGGGGGTCTTTGGGTACCATTTTGATGAAACTCTTCGTTGCGCCAATACCAAATACAAGAAATCAGCTCGCGGAAAATAATTCTCCAAAATTCGATGGTGTCGTGTTTAAGCATATGCACACCAAGGCAGAAATCAAGCCAATTCGGTATACCCACAAATGAAATGAATTCATACCAATATTCTTAAAGGTATCACTTCTCTCCAGGTTTTTCTTACTGGCGTCTGACAATCTCTCATGACATGCATTGTAGTTTTACGCTTGGATACCGCACATGGGACAGGTGTCATCCTCGATGATATGTCGCGAAAAAAGAAGTTCAGCCGTGGAGAGGGATTCTCTACGAATTTGCCACAAAAATAGGTTACCGCGAAGTGGGCCTTTGATACTCCAAATCGTCTTCCATCCACAAAACTAATGTTTATTATTCGAATTCTTACATGAACATTCGAATTCTCTATTTTTTTTATTTTTTTCTAGGGTTTATTATTCCAACAAAATTTTAGCCTTAACGTGGCTTTCCAGTCTTTTATAAATTTTATTTGGGATCATAGTCAATAAGGATATGCTTTTATGATTGAGAAAAATAGTCATTTATATGTATTCTACTACGTTTTATATATATATTCTATATTTATTTATTCTTCAACCAATTTTAGATTAAAGCCTATCATTTACGATATTTAATCTATTTTATTTTTATTTTTTCAAGGACATTATAGTCCATTTCACGATACACTGTTCTACTAGCCCGCAACCCCCAACCACTCCCGGCCTTCTATATATATCCCTCTCACATCACATACAAATCACGCTTCTCCATCAAGCATCACACCGATTCTCTAACACCTTTCATAATCCAATCCACCGTACACGCAACTTTCCGATTGAAATTGAAAATCTTACCGATTGGCAAAAAGCTATGGGGATTTGCAGTTCATGCGAATCAACTAACGTCGCGACGGCGAAATTGGTGTTATACGACGGTCGATTGCAGGAGTATTCGTATCCGGTCAAAGTATCGTACGTATTACAAAAGTATCCGGCGTTTTTCATATGCAATTCCGATGAGATGGATTTCGATGACGTCGCTTTGCCGATTAGTGATGACGAGGAGCTTCAGCTTGGTCAGTTGTATTTCGCTTTGCCTTTGAATCGGCTGAGAAAACGGTTAGAGGCGGAGGAAATGGCGGCATTGGCTGTCAAAGCTAGTTCGGCTTTGACTAAATGCGGTGGCGGGAAATGCGGTTGTCGCCGGAAAAGCAGTTTTCTGTTTACAGAGAGTGTCGGTTCTCGGTCAGCGAGGGTAGTTTCAGCCGGAGATATTGAGCGGCGAAAATCTCGTAGCGGTGGCGGCAGTGGGCGGAGAAGACCGCAGTACTCGGCCAAGTTAAGAGCCATACCCGAGTAGAGATTTTTTAATTTTGTTTTTTAGGTTTTAGGAAAAGTGGAGATATATTTGGAAAGATGGGAATGTTGTTTGTTGTTTGTATCTACATTTGCAGAAAATATGGCAGATTGGTGATGATAAGATAACAAGGAAAAACCATTCTAAATCTGAAATTCATTCATTTCAAAATGTGTTCGACTTAAATTTATAAATATTACTATCATGTCACAAGTACTATTCATGTTAATATTCCATGCAAAACATTATGTTTGGGGTGAAACAATTACTCAATAACTGTTATGTCACAAATAATAATCATATCTAAATTATTGATTATGTTGTACGACAATAAATCAAAAGTGTAAGAATCTATTATCTCAATATGTGTCCCATACAATCGTTTTAATAGTACGTAATCAATGACAACAATTGTGTCGTAATAAATTTATTTACATAATTGATCATAATATACTGGCGTATTGATAATGATATGGATATATTGTAATTAAAGGTGAAAAAATGTGTTAGGTTGATCTTACGTTTTTGTATACAACTTGTTTTGCCCGATGGTTGGCACGGTGGTAAGAGTGTAAAGATGTTGTGGGTATTCATCAATGTAGATCAGTAAAATAAAAAAAATAAAAAAAAATAAAAATAAAACGGTGTATAGACGATGTAGATCATTAAAATATAATTCTTAATTTATATCATGCAAGAAACTCAAAGATAGGACAACAAGGCTCTTTGTGTTTGGGATCAAAACAGAGGTGTTACGGGTCGAGCTTGACATGCACTAAAAACCTCAGACATGAATTCGATCGATCCTAAAAGTACATGATCAAACTAGACTTGATAAGTCTTCGATACAAAATCGACACGGCAATTTTTAGGATAGGATCGAGCTTGATTTTGACTAAACTAATAAAATTTATAAATATAATTGACTAACAAATAAACTATTAGATGTAACTCGATAAATACATTTTAAAATTTTAAGATTGATTCGATTAATTATTAAAGTAGCTCGACTTACGACTCAAACGCGGAAAAAACTAAAACGAGTCAAACCCTTTAATGGGTACGATTAGCATTATCATCTCAAACAATAGATCAAACCGTTTTTTTACTCTTTATTTTTATTTTTATTTTGGTATATACAGCTGGTTGGAATCAAACAGCTGTAGAGGGCCCAGTGGTTTTATTGCATCAAAATATTCTCTCATGTACTGAAAGCAGGCCATTGATCATTTCAGGCGGAATCCGATGCTTTAAATTAAGGTCTACTATAAAAAGTATACCCAAAACTAATTTTTTTTTTTTAAAAAATTAATTTTTTGTTTTAATTGTTGGTTACTAAAGGAAATGGGACAAATCAATTTACTACGCCTAAGAAATGCTGTAAATTTACAATCAATAATACTAATCTACTTCTACACCAATCAATAATTTTATTATTAAAGGAAGCATTGCCTCAAAAGTGAACAAGCTTATACTCAACCCAATGTATGTTTCTACACTTTGGAATATGTGATTGTAGTTTTCCACCGACCTACCGTTTCTTAATAACTATATTATTCATCGGGTGAGCTTTTTTTTCATTTTGATATTATCCTTTGGATAGCTTCTTTTACCTCATATAATTATTCACGGGACGCCTCTTTATTTAGATAATTATTCACGGAAGCCTCCTTCATTCTGATAATTTGTGTATGTTGCTCTTTCACTCATGGTTTTGAATATCTGTACGTAAGGTGGGTTTTACTCGTAGATATCATCAACGAAAACATATTTTTCACATCAATAATATTGACGGGGTAGCATTAAAGTCCATCTGGAAAGGTAAATATAAAAAAATAAAAAATAAAATGTCATGAGTCATTACTCATTACCCGACAAGTCCTGATTTTCACATTTCCCAAAAAGAGTGTAAAACAAGTAACTTCACCCTTAATTGATCCTAACTAATTTTCGATAGAATATTGATTAATTCATTGATCGAATTTTGATCCCCAAGTATCAAGGAAAATTTATTTTATATCTCTTCTCTCTTAGCGAATCATCTACGTGGCGATGATTGGGCCAGCATAATTTTCACACACAGGACATTGTGATGCGTAGCGTGATATAGATTCACTCTTAGAAAGACATCTGATAAAACGGCCGTATCAATTACGTCTAGAAAATACTCAGTAACACCTAATTCAAAATTGAAAAGACTCTCCCATGCTTTATTGTACTACATTCCAAAAGCATTTATCAATCAATCACACTTTTTTTTTCTTCATTAAAGTGATTTTTTTTTTCCTCCTTATTTTTGGACGTAGTACTACGTCCAAAAGCATTTATCAATCATACACTTCCATCGGGTACGTTGTTTGTTATTAATACTACCTCCGTCCCAAATTAAGTGTCCTCTTTTTAGTTCTCACGCATATTAAGAAATGTAATTAATGTGTTGTGTTTTATCTTATATCGACAAACTTACCCCTAACAAATAATAAATGTTTGTTTTGGGATGTGAAATGAGTTGCAATAAATAAATGTTTATTAAGCCAGATCTTTGGAAAATAAACATTAAATGACGATTGGTAATATAAAAAATGACACTTTTTATGGACAATTTTTTACAAAATATAATGACACTTATTATGGGGACGGATGTAGTATTTAAATAAAAAAAAAAAACAAGTGAATGGGGTGGCTTACTATCTGTCGCAAGCAAGAATGAAAATTCCATGCAGATGGCCACGTTTGGCCTTAAGTGACAAAGTAAAATATGTCAGCTTTAAAATATTTTCAGATAAAAGTGACAATTATATTTTGATGCATTAAAAACTTGCATCATTTTGCATCTTGCTATATGACAATTAACCTCATCATCAATAGTTCAGAGTTTGATAAAAATGAAATCTGCATGCAGATAACAATATTCGAGCCGTCTAATGGCAAACACAATTCTCAGATCACTCCAAGTTTGGTTCAACTATAAATTGATGAAATCCGATCTCACCATACTAAACGATGAATCCCATTATAATCAATCCTTCATATATATATATATATATATATATATATATAACGACATAATGTTATAGTACCCTAGCTACTATTCTGACAATGTAGTTCGAAGCGGCAAAGAACTTTCGACTCCAGCTGATGCATCTGCATTTCGCTCTGCTACAACCTTTGACATGCCAAACATCTGAATTTGCAAAGGGATTTTCCATACATCATTCGATGATGTTATGAAACTTATACGCAAATTAAGAATAAAATATAAATATTATAAATCATTAACGATTAAGGAACCTTTTTATTGTTTTCTGAAAGCAAGCTTTGTGCTCGTCCATGGATGCATCAATGAACTCGTGTATGTGGTCTTTCACGTCTTCCAGAAAGGTTGCTTGTTCATTTTTATTCTTCCGACAAGAGGATATTACTGCCGGATTTGGACCGGAAGCGGATGCCGGTGGTAGCTTTTCAGTGTGGCTTCTTTCGGCTGCCATTAGACCTGAGGCCAAACATTTGTGTCATAAGATTTCAAGCAAAATCTCAACAGATTAGGGAATCATTCTCAGCACTAGTTAGTTTGTTTATTGCCCTCTTCTGTCATGAATTTTGATAAAGACAAAGAGCAAGTGAGGTCAAGCCAATTTGTCAAAAGATTTTCACACCTAAAGAGTTGCAAGATAAGAGGGCCAAATGATTGTGTTTCAGACGTGATGAGAAATTCTTTCCAGGACTTCAATGCAAACAGAAACACATACGCTTTTTGTTGGCTGAAAAGGATGAGATCCATGGACACATTGTCGCTAAGACCCCTACATATGAGACTGTGGTGAATGCGGATGAGCCTAGAGAGATGACTCAATTATCCGCACAAACCTTGTCTGGGCAAGTATCAACTAACACACAATCCTAGATCAGCAAGTGTGAAACATGATATCAGGCTTATCAAACTCAGAGGATGTGATATGCTGTTGGGGGTTGTTTGGATGAGGAAATATAGTCCACTGGTGTTTGATTTTGCCATGATGGAGAGAAGGTAGTGCTCGGAAGTTTTAGTCCAGTTAAGCTGAATTCTTACGGGTACCCTCACCAATAGAGGATTGAGATCGAACAGTTGATTGAGGAAATGTTACAACAGGGGATAATACAACACAACCATAGCCGTTGCCCGTTGGTTGGGAAGAAGGATGGTTCTTGAAGATGTACGTTGTGCTGATTATAGGAAGTTGAATGACATCACCATCAATGTTAGGTACCGGGACTTAAATGATAAGGGAGAGGTCAGGGTGTTCTCTAAGATAAACCTAAGGTGTGGCTTCCATCAAATTTTGATGAATGAAAATTATGTTCAAAAGACAACATTTGTGACCATCATGGCCACTTTGAGTTCAAGGTGACGCCACTAATGCACCAACTTCTTTCCAGACTAGTATGAATAAGATGTTGAGACCATACCATACTTCAGGAAGTTTGTTCTTATATTCTTCGATGACATCCTAGCGTACAGCCCATATATGGGCACCCCCACTTGACACAAATAAGGCATGTTTTGGAGATTATCACGAGTAATAAATTCTATGCAAAATTGACACAGTGTTCTTTTGGACAAGATCAAGTGGAGTACTTAGGTTAGGTCATATCATCCAAGGGAGAGAAGTGAGAGCTGTCCCCAAGAACATTTAGGCTATGGAAACTTGGCCACATCCCCACAATGTGACAGAGTTGAGGGGATTCCTAGGCTTGACAGACTTTTATAGAAGATTTTGTGCCGTATTATGGCTCTATTACTAAGCCATTGACAGAACTGCTCAAGGAGGATGGTGTTTTTGTTGGAATGAAGCTGCCTTAACAGCATTCCAAAAGCTGGAGAAGGCAATATATACTTCACCCTTTGCTAACATTGCCTAGATTTGACATCCCATTTTTCATTGAAACTGATGCTTGTGGCCAAAGGTTGGGAATAGTTTTGTTACCAAATAAGAGACCAATAGCTTATTGGGGTTAGATTTTTAGATTGAATACAAGAATGGGGTAAAGAATATTGTAGCTGATGCATTTTCAAGACATGTACCCCCAGAATCCCAAATTGCATGATGATCCATGGGTTTTGAGGAAAAGCTCAGAATGCTTATTATGGAGATCTGAGCCTGACCTTCATTTCAGTATCCAACAGGGTGAAATTCGTAAAATCATCCAGATCAAATAGTCCCCGCCGTATAACATATCTAAACCCCAAAAAAAAAAATATATTGAGATTTAAAATTCAAAGGTATCAACAAAAATCCAATTAATTTAATCACAAGAAGAAGCCAAGGCATATATGATTCAAAGGAGAGAATAATACAAATATGCAAACTCAATTATTTGAATCGAAGAGACGAAAAGAAAACTACCAGTGTATCTTCCACGGTAGCAAGAAAATGGTTGACGAACGGTAAGAAGCCGAAGGCGGCGGCGGCGGCGGCGAGAAGACGGTTTAATAACTTAAAAAGCTAATTGCCGCAATGCACTGGAACCTTCGATTTTGCCGCGTTAATTAGGCCTTATTTAGTATCTTGTCCGTTACTTTTCTTTTTGCTAAGAAACATGGTTGACGTGGTGTTTGGGCGCCTATACCCAGTTAATTAAATATCGTCGGAGTTTCTGCCTCGCATACAGTGGAAGGATTCGGGTTCGATTTCTCTCCGTAGATCGTAGTTTAATTAAAATCTTTCGTTTTCCGTAAAATAAAAATAAAAATTTCCAAGTGCAGACGGTTCAGATCACGGTTTCAATAATGGTTTTGATCACGATTCTAAAAAAATCCATATTGGTTTTATAAAATTTGTAAAACTTACGTTAAAATTAATAATAAATTCTAATTAGTTATTAAACTATATATAATATTTAATTTCATAACTATATTTTAAAAAAAAATACACGGCTTATATAATATTTAATTTCATATCTATGTATAATATTTAATTCATAACTTATATTCTAGATAATTTGTAAGTAAACTAAAGAATAATGTGTACTTTTCTAATTGTTTATTTTTATGATTAATTTGTAAGTAAATTAAAGTTATATTTCATATAGTGATTACGATGATTTATACTTATAATATTGTGTATATAAGTTGATTTTATGTCTTAATGAATCTAAGTAAAATGTATATAAAAGTTGTTTTATTAAGAAAATCATTACATAATTGAGCAATATGAATGAATGATGGTAATACTAAACACTTAAAAATCACTTGGTACACATTACTTAACACACTACTAATACAATTTGAATAGTCTAATACACTTCATACTTAAATTTTGAATGATTCATTTTCCAGTAGTTTAATTGATGCATTTTCTTTTCAAAAAAATGAAAAGCAGACACAATGAATAGGCATTGCAAATAATATATTTTGAATGTGATAAAATAAACGAATTTATGAACAACTTCAAATCACTATCAAAATATATTATAATGGTAGATAATATTATAATATTAGAGTTAGAATATGAGAGATAAAAGAGAATTGTGGTAAAAAAGTGATGAAATGAATATGTATTTATAGTGTGATGAGTGTTTGATATTTTAAAATCAAATAAAAATTATTCAAATTTTTGAATATATATACGTTGGAATGTTGGTCCTCTTGGAGGGAATAATAAAAATAAAAATAGAAAACCGCCGGTTCGGGTCCTCCGGGCCGGTTCCGGCCTATTTTCATCCGGCTGAATCGCGGTTCGGGCCGTCCGGGTCCGGTGGAACCTAGAACTGGATAGGACCCGTGGAACTGCCGGTTCCTGGACCTGTGAACCCGGCAAAAACCGTGGACCCGCCGGTTTAGACACGGGAACCGCAGGGTCCGACCCGGCAGAAGTAACGGAACCGGCCAGGTCTAGGGGTGGAATCGTCCGTTTAAGAAACCCGTGTTTGAATTGTTAGCTTTGATTGTTAGTTCGTTTCTTTGAATGAATCAAACTCAAATAAAATTGTAGAAGGCATGTTTTTTAAATGAATGAGTGTTTGCTTGTTAGTTTTTATGTTTGTTCGTTGAGCTGAATGAATCGAACTCGAACAAGATTGTAAACTTCTTTTTAAACGAACGAACACGGCGTTAATTATGCTAGTAAGATTACATATATAGATGAAACAATTCACAACATAAACATAACTCGTCAAATGTGAATACATTTACTCATCTAATTAAGACTATAAAGTGATTTTATATATTATTCATATAATTTTTCAATATTTTTATTGTATAATGATGTGTGTGACATTGATCTATAATTTATTACTTTTTTATTCACGCTTCATATTTTATACCGAACTCGCCCAAAAAATGAGTTGAAAGCGAAAAATATGTTTAACTAACACTACTCAAATAGGAGATACCCTCAAAAGGAAAAAAAGAAAAGAAAAAAAAGCAGAGATTGGACATCTGAGATTTAAACGAGCTAAACAAGCTCATGAGCTAAATTACCTCGAGGTTAAAGAGTTAATACACGGTCGGCTCGACTCGTCAAAAACAAAACAAAAACTCAGCAAACTTCTAATTGCAGCCGGCTTAAGTCAACATCAAATGACAAACGGGCTTTTGATTGGGTTGGATAATGGATAATCCATTTAGACTTCATAGTGCAAAATGGGCTTTTGATGAATCTTACGACTAGTGACAGACGAAGCTCTCTGAGAGTGATACATCTCAGGATTCATGGCCTGCCCCACAAATTTATGGGTTGCATTTGAATTGATAAATTTGAAGGATATTTATTTTAATATTTTGTCCCCACTTCGATTTCCACACGCATTTCCGATCCGAGATCCGTTGGGTCTTTTCGGTCCGGAGTCGGAAAAGTGCTTTCATTGTAGAGGAATAAGAAGCTTCCATATCGTAATTTTAGTCGAAGCAAAAACAAGAATATTTCTAGCAGAACATTTTTCACAATCCCTGGAGACCCTTGAAACGCCCAGACATCCGGGTGCAGAATCGCCATTAAATAGTCATAAATGATCGGTCAATCGCTGACGTCGCCTCGCGTGGTCATATAAGGTTAACCAGAGTTGACAAGAGCATTTATGTCTCACACTTATATGGGGGTGAACATTGTACTAATGTACCGATGTGGGACTTTACAACCCTAGAGATGGTAATCCACGAAAACCGATACGAGAAATTCAAAATGACTCATATACAGAACGAGGGTGGTCTGTGGCAATACACGTGTTTCTTACTCGTGCTAGGCGAAATAGAATAAAGTAGTTTAGTTTTGATCTGAGTAGGCTCATAATAGGGAGCTGGTGATATCCGGAGCGTATGTCAATATTCGAATATATATGTCTCCTTGCAGTTGGTCGAAAAGATCGTCAATCCGTGTTAAATGTATTCTTCAGTGTCACCTTGCGAAATACCTCTCACATTCTAGCAAGCATTAAACCCTCGATCTATCTAGGCTGGCCCAAGAGGTAACCACCACTTCCTTTCCCACGCCTCCTACTCCTATCTTCGTACTGCAAGTCTGCCTTTAACTCGACTTCCCGTTATCACTATCCCTATAGGCTTTTTTATTTTGAAAAAGCATCTTTTATTTATACCTCAAAAGAAGGTGGTTTAAGAGTTCGTCAGTGAAATAACATCAAAAAGAATTAATTCAAATCACCGTGTAGATGTGTAAATTCAGACTAACCTCAACTCCTCAATTGCATCTTTGCTCTTGAGAGTAAAATGTGAGATGGGGGGACGAACAACATCTCATTGCATGCAACAATTTATTACGTCAAAACCAGATACCATTGTAGACTTAGCGAAATAGATATTTTCGAGGCTCTACCGTGCTTCCTTGTGAGTGACTATGCGGTAAAGAATGATGCAACCGGTCATAAATCCTTCGTCAGAGGAGCTAATATCTTGGTATTTTAACAACAAATCGTTCATAACAAAGTGATCGATTACATATTTTTGGTATTTATTGATTATGATGTAATATGAATTAAAATCATAATCAAAGGTGAAAAGATATGTTGTAATATAATTGTGATTATTTTATCGTAATATAACATTTCTTTTAAGAGGACATAACATTTTATTCACTGTAAGAATAAAAAAAAAAACACCGACTCTCATATAATTTCGAGACAATAATACCTACACCACATAATATGTCACAACATGTATTTTCACCATTTATTAAAGATTAATATCATAGATTGATATATCTTAAAAATGAAACTGTCTTGTGCTAACAAACAAATATTGTATCATCACCATAATATCTACACCATAAATAATGTTTCATCGAAGAAGAAGACAACAATCACGTGCACAAATCGGAAACCCCACTCTGACTTCAAAACATATATCTCAGCAAACAATGCATGAACACGGATCACACAATGATTTCAAAACCCCGACGACCAATAATTCATTATGTTTTCCCCTAAAATAAATAAATATAAAATAATTCATCAAATTTTAATGTGTTCTCTCTCTCCCTATATAGGGAGTAAATTTGAATCATCATATATAATTTCATTCAGTTTTATGTTTGCATTATGTGTTTTAAAAAAGGCTTTAATGTCTAAAAGGACATTTTCACTATGGAAATATTTGTTTAGTCCAGTGGAATTTTTTTAATGGTGATAAAGACAATAATGTGTTCCACTAGACATTTATGCCCTTCCTTCTAATTTCACATTTGTAATTCTCATTTATAATTATGGCGTTTTTTTTTCAATGTTAAGTGTGACGTGATTTCAGCCGATTCCAACAATGTAACTGCCATTTAATGTTGTGGTGTAAATTTGTTTTTTTTCTCATACAGATTCCTTAATTGTAGGGAATTTTTTTTTTTTGTTTTAAATTATATATGATTCTATCGTATATAGCCCTGAACGAGTCAAGTGGTAAGCAGCATCCTAAATTAGGATTTATTTTTGAGAAATTAAATTAGGCTTTTTGAACCCACTAAAGATTTTAGAAATCAACTATACTACGTACACACTTGAAGTAGCTCTAAATAAAATAAGCGGAAATCCACTGTTCTTGATAGTCTGTGCAAATCTGAATGACATAAGAGGAAATCAGAGTAAAAAAAGTCCACTGTTCTTGATATTATGTGCAACTATGAATGAAATACGAGGATGCAATTGCAGACCGCAAACAGTGGAAATTTGGGTGAGCAATATTCCAACGGTGGAAAGATGGTAATGCAGAACCCCAACAGTGGAATTACTTATTGCAACAGTGGAATCCGTCGATCTGATTACACGAATAGTGGAATATACGGGAATCGAAAACTGGTAAGGGGAAATTCTTTGGCGGGGACTCTCTACGGTGAAGACTTCGCCAGATTCAGATTCATCGCGTGTGAAGAGACAAAACAAACAAGACACACGACGACACGCATACAAGACATCTGTGCGTGATTCAGCGAGGTGAAATTCCGCCAAGTGCAGAATTTTCCCCCGATAATTAAGAGGAATATACTCATATCGAAAAGTGGCATGACTTAAACGAATAGTGGAATATACTACATACACAGCATAATCGCCACATTTCAATTCATAATTAAATCACCAAGCAAAAAGAACTCAGCATTATGTGAGAGATTTAAACCACAGCTGCCGTTATATCCACAACCGTTTTTTAACTTTTAAATATCCAGTAAATTGTTTTCTAAAAAAAAAAAAAACTAATCGGGGTATTTTCGAGATTCAGTGAAAGATTGTCCTTAATTCCCAATTTTCCTGTTCATGTCATTTTCTTTATTTTAGTGATGTATTTTGTCATTCTTTTAAACCAAAAAAAAAAAAAAAAAAAAAAAAAAAAAAGTCTGATTATATATAACTAAGCACATGCATGGCCACTTCAAAACAAACAAACACCACAGAAATCGTGAGGAACATGGTACGTGCCACTACCACCTCATGTTTCACTATATCTTACATGCATCTTTTAATCCTAATAATAATAATAAAAAAAGATTGAATCCAAACCTAAAGAGTTAATGTAAGTTTTGGAATAGCATAATAATTATTACTATAAAAATGTAGTATTACTATTCCATACTATTAAAAATGTTTATTTGTTGATTTTTTTTTATGCCTATTAATACTTACAACATAATAAATTAACCATTTTTCATATTTGATGAGATAGTATATGAATGGTTATAGCACAAATTAATGGCAAACTATTTCTTATGAACAATTATTATAAACCGTGAACTGGTGAACACGTGGAGCGCACTTGTCAGTTGTCACTATATATCTATACTATATATATATAGAGGAAGGGTTTTAACCCAATTACCCGTTAATTGACCCGGAAAAAACACTATAAAACCCGTTTTCCATACCCGAAAACCCGGTAGAAAATAAAAGAAAAATATTATTAAAAAAAGGATAATGGATTGTTAGTGGGAATAGTGTGTTTGTTATGTGATTGTTATTTCTCCACTTTTTCCTGCGGTTTTTTTTTTATCTTTTTTAAATATGTGGCCGGTTTTGGGAATAGTGTGGCAGTTATAATGAGCGTAGTGTTATAGTGGGAATAGTGTCTTTGTTATGTGATTGTTATTTGTTCATTTGTTTCTGCGGTTTTTTTTTTTTTTTTTAAATATGCGGGCGGTTTTGGGATTAGATAATGTGCACACGTGACCAGCTTATTTTTTAGGAATAAGATATGCTTATTTTTTGGGAATAAGATATGTTTGCTCTTTGTTGTCATCCGCATGTTATTTGTTTTTTTATTATTATTTTTTTTCCTAATTGACTAAAGAATGTGGTAGACGTGAGGGAGGCAGTTGTTTCTCCTTCGCACGTTATTCAGATTCTCATCTCCCTCCCTCCCTCACTCACGTTCTGCAATTCTCATATCCCTGCCTCACGATCTGCTCAAAAAAGAAACGGAAAAAAAAACTCCCCCACACGCCACGATCCCTACTCTGTTCGCCCTCTTCAAATTTTCGGTCGCCATTCAAATACCAAAAGGCAACGTGGTCGGTCAAATACGCGAATGCTCAGATGGGATCAAATATGCGCAATGAACCAGAGGAATTTCAAGGGCGAAGGCGAAGCAAAGGAATTTCATGAGCAATTCATGAGCAAAGCAGTGGAATTTCGAGATGAAAGATTTTCGTTGCCGGCAATGAACCATTCTCAAAAATTAAAATCGGGTTTGCAGATTATGCAATGAAGGCGAAGCTCTACTGTGCCGGGAGGATTGCAGATGCGCTCATGAGAGGAGTTTCTAGGCTCTCTTCAAACTTCCTAAGGATTGTGTCGAGAGATAGCATTCAATTTCATTGATCTTTCTCCTGTTTATACATAGTAGTCAAGGTAATATTCAATATCATATGTGTTTAGACATTGCTGAGGATTGCCTTTTTTTTTATTTGAAAACATTAATGGCTGTTAACAAATTGTTTTCTATTTACTCATACCTATGCTTATTTTTCTTAGTTGGTTGGATTTATGTTCATGAAACGGGCTCATGTATAGGTTAAGGGATTTTTTGATTGAAGCAAATTTCTAGCTTTTGCTTCTATTCCTCTGTTTAAATTTTTTTTCCTTCACGATATGGTTTATTTGCTTGGCGGCTGAAAATCGGTTTGACTGGACTCAAGAATTACAGTATTGGTGGCTTGGGTTTTTACTTATTATTTGTTCTACATGATGCAGGAGAAATGAAAGCGGCGACTGCTGTTGGAGGTTTGATGAGGTATTTTATCACAGGCTCTGTGTAGTAAATACATTTTTATGCTCAAGATAAATTCATAGACTCTGTGCTATGTATATAGTAACTATCGTATATGTTGCCTAAAATCATTTACCTAATCCACCGTTTTAAAATTTGGGGTTGATACATTTCGTGCATTATGTAGAAGAGTAGAAATCTGAAGGCACCCTGGATTTATCATTTTAAGCCTTTATGTATGTTATATAATCCATCCATGGTGTGATCTAATATGGATATTCTATTGGTAATGGCCTTACGGTGCATAAAATTCAGTATGCGGCTTATACACATTATGCGTTAGACATGGGAATGATTCCAAGGTCTGCTCATCTACAAATTGAAAGTTTATTTCCGTTTTCTTACTTCAGTTATTGATTTTGTGGCCAGTTGGGTTATTTTTATTTTTTATTATTTAGGTTCTTCGAGGCCATGTGAGTGGATGGACTATGGAGGTTCCTCGAAACCGCTACACAGTGGTGGTGGTGGATGTGGAGGAGGAAGATGCAGAACTTAGGTGAGCACGAAAATTAGACACGACTTCTCAAGCAAAGGCTTCAAATGTCTCAAGTGTTGTATGATCCAATATGGGTAAGTGGTATATCCATAGATAATGCAAACATTTAGTTTCTTTGGGGTTATTGATGTTGTTTTGTTTGATGTTTATATTTTGTTTTTCTCACATTTCGATTTTATCGCTTTTTGTTCTCTAATGAGTTGAAATTCGATCATCTGTGATTTCTCTTCAAATTTTCGCAATGCCGTTGACGAAGAGGTTAAAGATATATGCATAAAAAATCAAAGACAACAAAGATAATCATCTTATGTCCATACAACTTATGCTTATCCATTTTCCACTCATCCATAACAAAGAACCGCTATTTTATCTCCACATTGGGGAAGGAGGAGTTCATTGTCGTCGGATATCGTAGGTCAAACGACGTCAATTTTCGATCGGAATCGAATCAACGATGCTGCTGCTAAATCAACAATTCTTGCTTCTAATGGGATCAGGTTGATTATCTTATTTCATCATATTTTTTGGGCAATTTTGCTTTTAAATTTTCAATATGTTAATTTTTACTTTCTTTCTACTTTTCTACTTTCAATTTTGGCAATACACCCCAATCGAGCCGCAGAGGACAAAGATGATCCCAGCTATTTTCTGAAGGTAAAACTTTTTTTTTCTAAATATTCTATTTGTTTGATTTTTCAGGTTGAAGACATGATTTATGTTCCAATTCATTTATTGACTTCAATGGATTTGTTTGGTGTGTCTGTGAAGTGGAATCATGTATTTGTCTTAGAGTAATTTTACGGAATTTCTAATGAAATGTCGCTGTGTTTGTATATTTTGTTCCTCTAAATTCTTGAGAGTTGGGAAAGCCTATTTTAGATATATTTTTTTACATGTATCTGCTGAACAACTATGGTATGGGGAATTTTTTGTGCAGCGAATGTAAAAGAGAACCTTCAACCGGATTCGAAAAGTAGCAGATGCATGAGTTATATATTTACCAATCTCCTTCAAAGGTACTTTGAAATTTCAACCTCTTTTGAATAATTTGTAATTCCTAAAATAATTTTTTTTTATCACCCGTGCATTATAACAAATTCATCGTCAGGTTAATGAATTATGCCAGCATACTATGAGGTTCATATGTGGTGGTGGTGGTGGTGGTGCCGCTTTAAAGGTAATTTTTATCTCCTCCATTTTTGGCTTTCATTTTCAATTCACCCACTAGCGACACACATACATGCAAATACTGTGCAAAGATTGGAACTTTGGTACAATTTACTGCTCTAGATGACATTGGGTTTGCAGAAATTTCCAGTTTCCTCATTTGCTTTGTAACCCATAGTGTGTTGTGGTCGCATTTTAGAACATAATTAGTTTTTAATCTGCTTTGAAATTTACTTGCAGCCACGGTTTTGTTTGTGATGTTGTTCTGTGGTTCTTATTTTTATTTTGCAGGTATCAATTAATCATAATGGATCCAAATCTTTTTCAGACTCAATTCTCTCTTTCCACGACCAATCAAACACCATGAAGCAAGTAAAGTTGAACATATTTTATTTTTTTAAATTTGTTTAAATTTTTTTTTTTTTTTGTTTGGAGTTTTATGTTTTGGTTCATTCCTTAGATTTTCTTATTAATCATTTTTTTGTTAGTTTTGTTCTTAATATTTGTTATTTATGTTATAGCTTCATGTTTGTGATTGATGTACTATTGAAAAAGTGAAAACAACTGCAATTTTAATTCTATAATAACTCGATATTTTGCGTATGGTCTTTTCGTTTATGGGATTCCTTTGAAAATGAAGGGTGCTTCATGAGCTGAAATCGAGAAGTTTCAAGAAACCGGTCCTTTGAACGGTGATTTGAAACCAAGAAATTCAACATGGTCACCAAAAGTTGTTCTTCTATTTGTGGTAGGTATTTTTTTTGGGATGTAAAATCATCATTAAGTTCTGTTTTTTACCTTAGTGTTGCATTTATTATTATGATATTTTACTGAATGCAGGATCATCCAAAAGGACACGATACAATTTTTTTATCAATAAAAAAGTGTATAAATGAAAATTGTTGTTGAAGGAGCAGCTGACACGACTACACAATTAATAGAGAAATTCAACATAAATGAATGTCTACAAAAGAGTCACCTATACGTTATAGCAGAATCAGATGGTAGAATATGTAACTCTTGGGGTAGCTGCTTCAAAAGCCATTGAAGCTGGAAAGCTTAAATTAACTCAAACTTGGAGGTATATAAGTTTCATTCCCTTTTTCTGTTTTTGTTTCAAATAGCTTTAACGAAGATAATGAGAAAATATCAACATTTGTTCTTACACGTTATAAATTTTAGGTAGAAATTCACTTTCGGTCAATTAAATGTGTGCATTTTATATTAAAAAATAGTCTTTTTGCACATGTATCTCTCATTCATTGATGTGGTGCAATATAGACTCATCATACATAATTTTCCCTAACCAATGATCCCTTTGAATTAAATGTTTAACTAGATCATATGTGGTACTTTTTTAACAGGAGTTGCTACAGGAGACAATGACCTCATCTGACGATTTGACAGTATGCGTTCTCATTGAGATGAAACTTTGTTTTATATTCGTCGCAAATGTTTTTGATGTTATATTGTCTACATTATTTTAAATAAACGCCTTGGCCGTAAATTAGGAGTAGGACGGGTTTTACTCGAAGATGCAATCATTTTGGTTAAAGTCGAATTTCTTTCAGAGGCATTGGATATTGAATTTATGCAATTCATTGTAGGTGATGTAGGTGAGATGTATATGAAGAACTCTTTCACTTTGGCCAATAAACTTGAAGGAAATGAAACAAATCCTATGGATCGCATCTGTTCTTGGACATAGTGAGATGCCAAATTCTACCTAATGGTATTATAGTGATCCATTAATAGAAATGGTTGAGACAACGATCGAGTTCACAACTCCAAATACCTAAAATAAGAAGTTAATAATTTTTGGGTCCAACGAGTACAATAAAGCCCTTCTTTTTATACCTTTTCTCTATATTTCGTTTTTACAGGTATATGTGGTGATTTTGCATTTCCAAACATGTTTGAAGAATTGTTGATGATTGGCGAGTTACAATGATGATTTATTGTTATTCCCAAGCGTTGTGGTCGACAGGTTGTGGTGTAGAGGTTGTACAATATTAAGATCCTCGGGGTGGAGGGCTTTGTACCTTAGGATGGAGCTATGAAATCTTCACGTTTTTGTTAATTTTTGAGCAAGCAGTGGTGTGGTTCTTTTGTAATATCAGACTGGTGTAGTTCTTTTATAATTTTTGAAGAAACAATGGGATGTGAGTTTTTGTCGTGATATTAAATTCTTCTAACGAATTATGTTTGGTTTTGAGTGCATATTTCTCATTTGACATATTTTAATTGTTTTTATCACCGTGCATTATGACGGGTTAGTAGTAATATATATATATATGAAGATGAAGAATTGAAGATACACTTCATCGATTCTTCTCCATTCATTAAAAATGGCTAGACTGCTGCTTCTTCTGCTAGCAATAATTACAGCTACCATTGTCTTTGAATTAGCTCAATGTATACCCCTGCCGGAATCACTACCTGCAGCGGCGCCGGAGCCGGCGCCACCCAACGCCACCAAAGACTACCTCGATGCACACAACAAAGCAAGATCCGAAGTAGGCGTTGACCCACTCAACTGGAATTCCGATTTAGCCAAATCAGCAAGTTTACAGGCCAGATATTCAAGAGACCATAAAAATTGCAGCTTTGCAGATTTGACAAACAGCAAATACGGCGGGAATCAGTTGCGGGCTAGCGGGTTTTCTGTTACACCGACCGTTGCTGTTGAAACATGGGTGGCGGAGAAGAAGTTTTATGATTATGGGAATAATTCTTGTACACCGAACCATCAGTGCGGCGTTTATACACAGGTGGTGTGGAGGAATTCGGTGGAACTGGGGTGTGCCCTAGCTCAATGTAGTGGTAAGGTACCGGCCGGTTTGATAGTAATTTGTTTGTATAATCCACCAGGCAATGTTGTAGGGGAGAAACCTTATTAAGAAGCAAATTCCTAAGTTTTAAGCTTTGATGTGACTTTATTGTAACTTGTTATGAATAAGATAAATGTCACATTTATTATAAGAGTATATTTAAGTTAAATATGTGATGCCATGCGAGGATAAATGACAAAAGAAGATAAGATGGTAGTAAAAAATTGAGAATTTATCGGTGTGTCCGAACCCAAGTTGTTTGGCTACAGATACAAAATACGTGGATATGAGATTTTCATTATAAGTTTAAAATACATAGAAGTACAGTGAATATCTATGTGAATATTAAAAATATAAGATCAAATTATTGTACATAAGTAGATTATAGAATGAAAAAAATAAATAAATATCAACACATCGAATAATGTAACTTGTAATGATTTTTTTTCCCTTCATTTTTTCTATTTTTCCTTTAACTTAAACATCTTTTCTTATTTGTTATATCTAGCGGTTTTTGTTTAATTTGAAGTATTTGTTGTGGTGCTTGTCAATGTGCCCATTCGAATTTTATTTTCGATATATGAAAAAAAACTTATATAATTTAGTTATACTCAGTTAATTATTTTATTCCAGTTCACATGAGTATACAATAAGAATCTACTAGCCGTTCGAACATCAATTATTGGTTCTGTTCCTGAACTCTGCAACGTGCATATACAAAGAGAGCTTTTAACGGTTTATTGATATTTACATTTTTTTTTTCCTTCAAAAAAGATTTTTAAATTTTTTTTTTTTTGGAAACGATCATTTTATTAAATTGGAAACGTGGAAAACCACAACTTACAAGGATTGCAAAAAAACAAAAGAGAACTACGCAAAGAAAGGTTAATCAAAATTCCACGCTAGTCTAAGGTTTCGAACTCGAGCTTCAGATTTGGAAATCAACACATGCAGGGGAGGATGACCATCTTCAGTTCCGTGGTAGATCTTGTTCCTCCAGTATCAAATACAATGAATCATATCTCTAAACTGATAAGACCAATTTTTATGTTTTCCTTTATCAGTGATAGAGTGTCGAATCCGTCAATTTGAGGCAACATGCTGAAAAAGTCCCTCCAGTTCGGTTTTGGGACAAGAATTTTCCAAAGTTTCCTTGCTACCGTACAATCTCTCAAGGCATGCAAACAAATCTCGTCAGTGATATTACATAATTTGCACACGGCTATTGATACAACATGGCGTTTGAACAATAACGACATTGTAGGCAAAGCACAGCAAGGTAATTGTAAGCTCTAGGTTTTCATATGCAGATTAGTCCAAATATGAATTATTATATATAATATATTATTGAAAGGAAAAAAAAAAGTCTAGAACAATATTGTATGATTGGAGATCACAGATATGTGTAGCATTTATGCAGATCACAGCAAGGTAATTGTAAGGTAAGGTGGAAGCCAAGCTAGAGAAGTGATTCTGTGATTGTCTGTATTTTGTTGTAATTTGATTCGATTATAATTCATTATTTGGATCTTCTAATGCATCATTTGGGTTCATATGATGCCTCATGCATATGTTTTCACACTCTCACACACAGTGCGGGGTGTGTATATGTGAGTTGAATATATCGTATCTCTCCACTTAACATAATTCAAAATGCATAGTATTTCATTGATTCAATTGTGTCGAGGATAATGTTGGGATTATCTAAAATAGTATTATTGTGTTGTGGTGATACAAATATATAGGCCTATATCGACTTGGCCAATAAGTCACACAATAAAATAAATACATAATAATACTATTTTAGATAATCCCAACATTATCCTCGACACGCCCCCGCAATCCCGTGGGAAGTTGTTGAACACGGAGAGTGGACTTTAAACTGGCAAAATGAGGCTGAGCCAACGGTTTGGTGAGGACATCGGCTAACTGATTCTTCGAGGAGATAAAAGAGATGTCGACCTTGCGAGCAGCAACTAATTCGCGAACATGGTGGAAGTCAATCTCGATGTGCTTCGTGCGGACATGAAACACCGGATTGTGAGCAAGATATGTGGCGCCAATATTATCACACCAAAGAGTAGGCGGGGAAGACAATGGAACCTGCATCACACGAAGAAGACTACAAAGCCACTGAAGTTCGGCGGCGGTGTTAGAAAGAGTCTTGTACTCGGCCTCATTGCTACTCTTTGAAACCGTCAAGTGTTGCTTACTACGCCAACTAATGAGATTCTCACCAAGGAAAACACATTCTGCCCCAACGGAACGACGATTATCACTGTCAACGGCCCAATCAGAGTCGGAATACGCCCGGAGCGAAATAGAGGACTGACGGGAGAAGAAGAGACCATCATATATGGTGTGTTTAAGATACTGAAGAATACGTTTAACAGCAACCCAGTGAGTTTCGGTAAGCGAATGCATGTACTTACTAACCTTGTGGACCGCGAAGGCAATATTAGGCCGAGTGAAACTGAGATACTGTAGACCGCCAACAATAGTATGGTAAAGCGACGGATCGGCGAGGGAGGGCCGTCGTCAAGTGTAAGACGGGTAGAGGCCGACATAGGCGTCTGGCAAGGCTTGGCCTTGTCCAGAGAGTCACGCTGAAAAAGCTGAAATATATACTTGCGCTGAGTGAGGAATGGCCCATTGGGGGTAGGAAGAACCTCAATGCCAAGAAAGTATGACAAAGAACCAAGATCTTTAACCGGAAAGTGCCGGCCAAGATAAGAGATAACCTGCTCAACAAGAGAAGACGACGCGCCGGTAATAGTAATATCATCCATATAAATCAGTACGTAAACACGAGCACCATCACGAGAACAAATATATAAGGAGGTGTCGGCTTTGGAGCCTACAAATCCAAACTGAGTCAAAACATCGGTGAAGCGAGAAAACCAAGCACAGGGAGCCTGATGAAGACGACAAACATAATCTGGATAATCAGGGTGAACAAATCCCTGGGGCTGCTGCATATAAACGGGATCAGATAAATGCCCATGGAGGAAAACATTCTGAATATACACCTGGCGAAGAGACCAACCCTACGAAACGGCAAGTGACAGAAGAAGACGAATTGTGACCGGTTTAACGACCGGACTAAATGTGTCAGTGAAATCAACCCCTTCGCCTGATGAAAACCCTTGGCTACTGGCGAGCCTTGTGGCTCAAACGCGCCCATCGGCATGGCGTTTAGTGCGATAAACCCATTTGTTGCAAACAATATTCATACGAGGATGCGGAGGAACAAGATCCAGTGCAGTTGCGCAACAACGCGTCAATTTCTCTCTCATAGCATTACGCCAATTCGGGTGTTTAGAGGCTTCAGTATAAGAAGTGGGGTCCAGGGTGGCGGTAGAGGCGCAAGGGCTTTAGGAAGCGGGTAGCGGATAAAGTCAAAGCCGAGAAATAGTTTGAGGAATGGGTTTTGGTACGAGTAACCATGGTGTGAGTAGGAGCAGCAAGGTGAGACGATTCGGAGAGGCCGAGACCGGAGTGGACACGGGGAGATGGGTGGGGAAGGCTCGGGAGTAAGGGCCGGAGAGGGTGGGACTGGATTGGAAGGAGCCGGCATGGGATATGGATTCGGGGGAGGTGTTGGCAGGAAGACATGAAGCGGGACAGAGAGATTATCAAGAGTGGGTTTGGAGGGAGAAGGCGTATAAGGGAGGACAGATTAATCGAAAACAACGTGGCGAGCAATATAGATTCGGCCAGAGGCAAGGTCCAGGCACTTATAACCGTGGTGCGAAGGACTATAGCCGAGAAAGATGCAAGTTTTAGAGCGGAAATAAGTTTTGTGATGGTTATACGGTCGAAGATAGGGCCAACACACACATTCAAAGACTCGAAGGAATGTATAGTCAAGGGACCGATGATTGACCATTTCAGAGGGAGATTTATCATGAAGGACTTTGGTGGGAAGGCGGTTGATAATATAAGTGGCGGTGATAAAGGCATCCTCTCAATATGGAAGCGGATGGTTAGATTGGGCAATAAGGGAGAGGCCAACTTCAATAATTTGACGGTGACGGCGCTCAATGGCACCAACTTGTTCATGTGTATGGGGACAAGAAAGGCGATGCCGGATGCCAAGAGAGGTAAGAAGTGTTGAAACGCGACGGTACTCACCACCCCAGTCAGTTTGGATCGATTTTATTTGGTATTGAACTGACGTTCAATCATAGCAAGAAAGTCAGGAAAGATGGTTTCAACATCAGATTTATTTTTCAAAGGATAAAGCCAGAGGTATTTCGTGAAGTCGTCGAGAAAACTGACATAGTAACGGGAACCGTAAATAAAGGGTTCAGAATAGGGGCCCCAAACATCGGAGTAAATCAAATCCAAAGGAGCAGTAAAGGTAAAGTCAGAGGTATAAAGAGGGAAGCAGTGACTCTTAGCTAATTGACACGGGGCACAAACAGTACGGGGTGTTTTAGCAGGAGTAAAAGTGGGAAGATCTTTAGGGCTTGACGGAGCACAGAATAGGAGCAATGACCGAGGCGCTGATGCCACGTGGTGGAGGAGGTAAGGGAGGAGGAATAGGCTTGAGCAAGAGCAGGGGGTCGGTGAAGCGGAGTGGAGAAATGATAGAGTCCATCCTTTACAAATCCTCTAAGATGAACGTGACCGGAATAATCTTTGACAAGGAAATCGACCCATGAAATTCAAAATACACGGAATTGTCGAGGCAAATTTATGCACGGATAAGAGGTTTCTTATGATAGAGGCGTAACAAGAATATTAGATAAATAAAATAAGCGGGAAGGGAATTTACTGAAGAAGAGCCATAATGAGTAAAAGATAAACTGTGCCGTCACCTACATGCGATTTATCGGGCCCCGACATAGAGTGCAAATGATAGGTTGAGATTTGAATGTCATGAGTGATATGGTGAGTGGCCCGGTATCCCGCAATCCAATTAAAGCCGGGATGTGTGACGTCGCATATGTTTGAGGAGGGAAGCGCTAATATCGCAAGGAGCAGGCTGGTGCGGTATGGCCGGTGGCCGGTGGCTGCACAAATCTGGCAAGTAAAGGACAAGTTTTACGAGAGAAGAAAATTGGAAAAATAAAGTAATAAAGAAATAAATAAAACACAGATACCGCCGGAGGGATATATTTACGAGGAGGAGCTGTGGGGAACCACCGAGTGGAGGAGGTGCAGCCAGCGCAGAAGGTTGACGGATTCATGAAGAAAACATGAAATAGAAGAAGATCAGGCTATGGTTGTTGTAGTCTTGTAGAGTGAAAGACTTCCGGTAATGGATCCGCTGTGTATTCACCGGATAATTGCAGGAGGGAGGATCAGCCGGTCAAAATTATTATTATTACCAGCCAAAACCCCGTGCTATGCACTGGAAATCAATTTCAAAAAACACGACAAAATAATTAATCGTTTTTGTCTCTATTTTAAGAGTTAATGGTTTTCACAACAATGATCAATAATTCAGCGGTAAAGAAGATGATTTGTTAACCACATAGCTTTTGATTCTCACTTATTTGGTATAAGAATAACATCGAAGCATTGTTGTTTGGTGATTGACCATAGTGTTACGACAATATAAAATTAAGAAAGCATGCATAATTTAAAGAACAATATATATAACCTAATAGAACATTGCTCATCAAATCAAATTGGGTATATGAAGCATGAGAAGCATACCTCAATATCTATTCTACCGTAAACGCATGTGTGAGCAAATAATAATATAAAAAAAAGTTTTAAAAAAAAAAAACATACCTCATTCTATTAGAAGCACAATACTACCAACGAATAATTTTTAATTTTACCAAGTTACAAAGAAGATCAACATAAATTATATTACTTATTCTAACAATAAAAAAATTGTAGTGGTCAATACCATTTTTACAGGACATATATCAACAGATATACTATATTTGTGTTTTTTTAACGTGGTATATTTTTAGTACTTAGGTGATTTTATTTTATATATCCCGTGTGATCCAAATATATTTTTTGTGTTTTTTGTTGTTGTTGAGGGACATGTGTTTTCTATGTATCAAATTATATAGATGTATCACTACATAATTTATATATAGCCGAAGTTGTCACGACCCAAAATCCCACATTGCTAGCTTGTGGGAATTGGGATTAGTATTTAAGAGTGAGGGAATAATGGATTTGATAACTTGGGTTAATCCATTTTAGGCCAAGCGCGACGACAGATCAAGTAGCTATTGCGTCCATTATGCCCCAAATGCTTGACCCAGCCGCGCTTTTACGGGGCGTTCAGATTGCAGATCGAGCACTACTACTGAGAGCGGATCTAAGTCGCCACACCCTAGAGTTGGTGGGCCGCTCTAGATATCCTTTGGTAGGATCTGGCGAGAGGCCTTGAGTCGCTGGGGAAGAATGTCACGACCCAAAATCCCACATTCTTCTAGCTTGTAGGAATTGGGATTAGTATTTAAGAGTGAGGAATAATGGATTTGATAACTTGGGTTAGAACCATTTTTAGGCCAAGCGACGACGGCCAGTCAAGTAGCTACTGCGCCCATTACGCCCAAGAAATGCACTCCAGGCATGATTTTACGGGGCGCATGGTAGTAGTCTTCGTGTAGCCGATCCGAAAGATGATTAGTTTACTCATGAAAATCTGCATAATTTCTACACTCATTTATCATCTCTCCATACATTATTCGTTTGTAAACAATTTATTAAAAATTGAAATGCTCATAACCGTAAAACTATGATAAACTTATTAAAAGTAATTATGATGCCAAATGAACATTCAATCTACCCAAAGAAAAAAGACCAAAATAATCGATATCACATGAAATTTTTACATGGTGTCTCGGACACCATGTAAGAATTGCTTCAACATCACAATAGCAACCACTCCCCATTGATAGCTTTTTGGCCAATGAACCATCACCTGATCCATTCTGGTGAAAAAATAGAATCATCCCGCCCCTAATGACAATCGACTCCGATACGTGAATGAGAACATGAGAAGACCAAGGGACATCACCATCTCTTCATCCCATTCATTAACGGGTCAGGTCCGAAAACAGGTGGCCTAGCAGAAGAGCAAGGAAACAACACCCAACACCAATGTTGTCGTCGTCATCCGACCTCAAAAACACCATCGTCCGCATCATCATCATCATCATGCTTGGTAGCCTTAGCTAGCATGCTCTTCAAGTGAGGAAGCTGGGAATAAATCACCCACTTTACTGCCTATCAGTTGTTGATGGCCTTTTTTATGAACTACTAATGTGATTTTCATTTATTCTATCGTACGATGAAGCGATCATCGATCCTTTTCCCGACCATTATTCTTTAATGCCTCTTCTAAGACCTTCTGTTCAGCCTCCTTTTCTAAATTAATGTTATTTTCCGATTATGCACTCCACTCGGGCAATGTGCAACGACTTACAAAAAAATAAAAAGAACTGAGCAACGTCGATCACACAAAAATGTAGAGGTGAATCCTCAATGAAAGTACTAACAATTGCAATCCCTGTAACAAAAATCAAACATCTAAATCGATAGTATGGTAATCTCGTAAGCAATTAGCCACAGTTGATTGAATCTATAGTTGACAAATATTTATTCGAAAGCAATTTTCATGAGTTACCTTTAAAATTTTCTTTTCTACATAGTGAAACATCCAAACCCTTTGGATGCCTGAGTCCTCTGAATGAATGTATCCATAAGCACACTATAAACACTATAAAATGTGAAAATGCTCGACGCTTTCACGAAAATCATGTCTCCAAACCCCCACCTTCCCAATAAACGATTGAAAACAACAAACCTATGCAATCTATCGCTATAAAATTATTTAAGCTTTTGTTCTTAAGCTTTCTCTTATCAAAGAAAAATAAAGGCTTAGTACATACCTTCAAGAGCTTTCAAATTGGATGATCGAAAATAAAGAGGACAACATGGCCTGAAATCATTGCAAATTATCAATTTTAATGATGCGCAAGCACCGATTTTCCTTCTTTTCGAAAGACAAAGAATCTAGAGAAAAGATTAAAGAAAAATCATCAGGATTTCTTTATTTTATTGCCAAAAAAGATCAAATGTTTCCCATATGTGTTAACCATACGTGATTGAAGTAAACCCACAGAACCTACCGACCGACTCTTTTGTTCATAGGGTGATGTCGATTTGAATGGAAAAGCACTACATTTGTATGGAACATGACCTAACCAGAAATAATATTCATTGTTTGATTTGTGTGAGCTGCAAAAAAATTTAGGGGATAATGAAACTTTTAAATGGGAAGTTTTTGAGATGCCTTAAACACAACCAACCTTTGAGAAAGTCATAGGCGCCCGCTGAAAATACGGTACACGCTACCTCGCATAATTTATGTCTAAAATAAGAAAAATACATCTTCAAATCAAATCTTAATCATGACGATTTTTGACAGCCCTCCTGCAAAAACCACAATAAGACCGAAATATACTTTCTTGAAGTATAACATGTGATCAAAACAAAGCTTGAGAAATTGTGACGTCCGTTTAGGATCACGTGTGTCCCTTATCCAGGAAATGAACGCCAGCACATATATAACTTTAATATTTATATCAATTATATCGTAAGTTCTCATGTAATCAACACCAGAGTTAAAGCGGAATAAGAAAAGACACGGGAAATATAATATTAAACATCAACAACTGTTCATCTTACATGTCACAACCCTTCAAAGCAAACCAAAATGTACCAAACTAGCTTATTACGCATGTCTATTCAAAGCGATCTAAGCAAAACATTTATCATCATCCTTCGTCACCCAAAAGCGGGATAGGTAAACTAACAAAAGAGCTTCAAGTGCTAACAAAAGCTCATTCCTCAAAACACACGTCTTCCTCAGAGCTTTGCATCATCTTCTCGGGATGGGAAACAACAAAATAGAAGGGGTGAGTACATAAGCACTCAGTAAAGGGTAGAAGCACCGTGGTTAGCAACAATAACAACAACAACAATAATAATCAACCACGTAGAGATTACTTACTACCAATTATGTATAAAGACACACTCCCCTCTACTAGTCTAACTAGTAACCTCAACCAAGCGAGGGGATGAGTTGCACACAAGTCCAAGGACACTTTGCATGGTGAAGAGCGCACCACGACACACATTCAAACCCCTCGTAAAGGCAAGGGTCCGACCCAAGTGAAGTCCAAGGCCCTGAGTCTAACCGACCCTGGGGCGTCAGATCTCCCGGCTGCGATATTAAAACGTGCCTCACCAAGGACAAGTGCACTTAATCTTTCAGACTCCCAAGTAGGTTCAAGCGTAGTTAAACTAACCACCTAAATTCATTACACATAAAAGGCTTCTTAGGGACATCTAGCCCTGGACCATTCTACATTAAGCTACATATCACGTAGCACAGAAAGAGTCAGCTACTAAGCACAACTCCCCACATAGCTAAGAGTTGTCTTCCGGTGATCCCGTGTTTCTCCCCGCAGAGGGTCTCCACACGGTGCTGTGCCAAATACACCAGAAACCATACTCAAAACTATGTCATATATCATATAAGGCTTATCACATATTCAAACAAGGCAAAATAATAACTAATTAACAAACAGGTACATCCAAAGGATCAAATAATACAACACGGTTGAACATCCCTATACCTCAAATCTTTGAAGAAAAGCGTCGATGTGAATCTGTGGTGTGCTTGATAGTGATATTAGGCTAGTACTAATTGTCTTCCTACGGCAATTCGGGTGTAATATTATTGCTCCATAATAACGACACACTTTATATTTTTCTGGTTGACAAGATATAATATATACATATACTGCTAATGGCTTTTATAGCCTATGATGTACATGTGAATCGGCAGCAAGAAACTATGACTCATGATAACTATTTCTATTGCATGCCACACTTAAGCAGGAGGTGTAATGCTAAGGTTTGAGCTAATCAATTGGTGATGAGTCAATATACTACTCAAACTCCACGTTAGCTAGTCATGCACAGTATTTATCTTTACGATTCCACTTTCCTTTCTATTGAAGTATATCCGCTAGTTTATCCGTATAAGTATACATAACATACACTTTAACTCATTTTACATTTACATGTACGTTCCATATATTTACTTATATGAAAATAATATTATACACCTACAAATATGCATGTATAGTAACATATTTACGCAAATATGCGCACAAAGTTATACAAATAAGATACCTATATATAGATTTACAAAACTAAACATTTATGTAAGCATATATATAGATATGAAAACGTGTATTATAAATGTAAAAACATGTATCTATAACTTATATATACCCACACATATATTAATAATAACTTAATGCATAACTACCTAATATATATAACTTCGACAGGTAGATCGAATAGAAAGATGAAGAGTGAAAGACTTATGTTTAAAGTGGGAAGATAACTGTAATATCAAAAACACCCATAGAATTTCTGAAATGATGTATTTGCCCTTTCACGAAATTACGGGGTATCACATCCTTCCCTCTTAAAAGAAGTTTCGTCCTCGAAACTAAGACATACCAGTAATTCAAGGAATTCAGAAATGCGAAATCATGTCGCTCTCAACCTCCCATGTAGCCTCGGCGGGTGTATGGTTGCTCCACTCGAACCAATACCAATGGGATCTTTCGATTCTTGATGGTTTTCACTTTTCTTTCAAGAATTGAATCGAAACTCTCCTCATATGATAGGTTCTCTTTGATCAACTCTGGATCCACTTCGGTTCCTATATCTAACTTGGTTAAACACCTCTTCAACATTGAAACATGGAAGACATTATGAACTCTTGATAGGGATTCCGGTAACATCAACCGATAAGCTAAGGGTCCAACCCTTTCCACAATCTCAAAAGGACCAGCATAACGAGGGCTCAACTTTCCTTTTTGTCCAAACCTTCTTACTCCTTTCATTGGCGAAGCTCTCAGATATACTCTATCGCCAACTTCAAATTCCAAAGGTCGTCTCCTCACATCGGCCCAACTCTTACATCTATCCTGAAATTTCGCCTTCATATTCCGCTGAACTAAGGTAACTTTTTCCTTCGCTTGTTGAACTAACTCTGGCCCCGTTATAAGCCTTTCTCCAATCTCATCCCAATATAGAGGAGTCCTGCACTTTCTTCCATATAAGGCTTCAAAAGGAGGCATCCCTATGCTTGCGTGATAGCTGTTGTTGTAAGCGAACTCTGCAACCGGTAGATAATCGTCCCACGATCCACCTACTTCCAGAACACAAGCTCTTAGCATATCTTCGAGTGTTTGGATAGTCCGCTCTGATTGTCCGTCCGTTTGAGGATGGAAAGCTGTACTCATTTCTAACTTGGTTCCGAAGGCTTTCTGTAAACTCTTCCAAAATCTGCCCACAAATCTGCTATCCCTATCGGACCACGATTGGCTGGAACCCCATGAAGCTTCACTATGTTATCAAGGTACAAAGTAGTCATCCGCTTCATCGACATATCGATTTTGGCGGTAAGAAGTGAGCTAACTTGGTCAACCGATCAACAATAACCCAGATCATGTCATGCCCACTCTTAGTTCGGGGTAGACCGGTGATAAAGTCCATGGTAATCCTCTCCCACTTCCATTCCGGTATCTCTAAAGGCTTAAGCAAACCACCCGGTTTCCGATGCTCGGCTTTAACTTTTTGGCAAGTGTCACACTTGGCCACAAACTCTGCTATTTCTAACTTCATAGAAGGCCACCAATAATATTGTTTTAACTCACGATACATCTTGTTCGCCTGGATGAACCGAAAAAGCTATTTTGTGGGCTTCTTCCATCACTGTCTTCCTTAGACCTTCCACATCCGGTACCATAATCGGTTCATGTACCTTAAGTTTCCGTCCAGATCAAGCTCATAGACACTAGTTGGCTTAGTCTTTGCCACTCTCTTAAAGTCAACCATTACCGGGTCTTCATCTTGCTTCTCACAAATCTGATCTCTTAGTTACGATCGTGCCAACAATGGGGCCACATAACCTACATTCTCTTGTTTCCCAAAGTCTTGAAGATTCAAACATACTTATCTGTTTTGTCACCTCGCACTGTGATCAAGGCACTCGGCCGCTCTTCTTCGCTAAGAGCGTCTGCAACAACATTCGCCTTACCAGGGTGATATTGGATGTCTAAGTCATAATCTTTCACAAACTCAAGCCACCTTCTTTGCCTCATATTTAATCGTTCTTTGGGTGAAGAAGTACTTTAAAAGGCCGTGATGATCCGTAAAATTCGAGCCTTGACACCATACAAATAGTGCCGCCAAATCATCAAAGCAAACACTACCGCAGCTAGTTCCAAGTCATGTGTTGGGTAGTTCTTTTCATGAGGTTTCAAGCGCCGTGAAGCATAAGCTATAACCTTGCCATTACGAGTCAACACATAACCTAATCCATGTCGAGAAGCATCGTATACACATCATAGTTATCAAAAACTTACGGTAGTGCTAACACCTGGCCGTGTGGTCAACCTATCCTTCAATGTCTGAAATGCTTCCTCACACTCATCACTCCACTCATATTTGACATTCTTTTGAGTAAGTCGAGTGAGCTGTAAAACGAATTGGAGCCAAACAAAGCTTGAGAATAATCGATCTCTTGAAAGAGAGGAAAAACTGACCTTGCTACGATGCAAGTTGCAGCGTTGAGATCAGAATCGATCCTCCGCATCCGAATTTTGAGGTAGTTGCCGAAGATTTCACGTATCACCATTGAAATGTGAACTCATATATATATTCAGACGGGAAGGATATTGATAGGAATATGATGTGAGCATCTTTCTCTTGTTAAATATCCGTTCTGGATCTCCAGATAGGATTTTGATTTGAGTATCTCTCGGTTGAATTTTCAGTTCAGATTGAAATGGAAAATGGATAAAGCATCATCTCGATCTGTTGACGGCAAAATTAGGATTTTTGTCCTCTAACTTGTCTATTTTGGATTTTAGTCCTGCTCCTGGTCCGGTGAGGAAAATGGTCCTCTAAGTTTGTTTTTTTTTTGGATTTTAGTCCTATCCGCCGGAAATAGCTGATTGGGCACCGAAATTTTTAAAAATAGTCCTCTAACTAGGCTGCCACGTAAGCGTTTTTTTAAAGATTCCGGTGCCCAGTCAGCTATTTCCGGCGGATAGGACTAAAATCCAAAAAAAAGCCAACTTAGAGGACCATTTTCCTCACCGGAGCAGGAGCATGAGTAAAATCCAAAATAGGCCAAGTTAGAGAACTAAAATCCTAATTTTGCCATCTGTTGACTATATTAAAAAAAAACCATGATACTCGGCAGGGAAGGAGGAGTTTTTGTTCATCTGGATTCCGAAATGGGTGCACGTGTTTTCCTATTCCATGGCTATGAGCGGGTATTTTTGAGGGTTTGGGCGTATTTTACGGGTAATCAAATTTTTTTTTTAACAACAGCTTAAAGTTTTATTACAGCTAACAAGAAGCTAGCATGAACCATTCCAAGTTACACCAATTCAAACACATATGCCGTGTACATAAGTGAACCAAACTAATCAAAACATCACCAAACTAAAGCAAGACACCACCCCAAACAAAACAACTAACAACTCGTGACTTGAAGAGGCTTAGATCTCGGAGTCCTCCCGATTAAAGACACCCCAATCTTTCTATTAGAGATCCACTTTGAAAGGAAAATCTTTGGATATCGTTATAGATGTTCTCAAGAGGCGGCAAGACCGAATTAAACACCACGTTATTCCTTTGGAGCCACAGAGTCCCAAACACGTTTTCCTTATTGCATCCCAAAGTTTGGCGTGTCTTTACCGCAAGATTGATCGGGTTGGAAAGAGCGAAAGTATTCCAAACTACTTGGGCAAGGACAACCGAGAAGGCACCATCCAATTACTTTGTTCCGCATTTGTTGCGCGAAAAGGACATAGCAGTAAAAACGTATGCGGAGAGTCTTCAATCTCTAAGCCACAAGTGGGGCATTTCTCATCACAAATAGGTACTTTTCTTTTAGCCAGATTATGACGTGTTGGTAATCTATCAATGCACACTTTCCAACAATGAATATTCACTTTCGAAGGAACCCAATTATTCCATCTAAAAATCTTGCGAGTTGTTGATGAGCATCCACGAGCTGTGACAATGACCTCTTTTAAAGCTGCAACCGAGAATTTGCCTTTCTTGCTGAGTGTCGACTGAATCCGTGCAAAAAGAACATGAGGAAAGCAAGCTTAAAAGATCAATAAATTCCCCATATTCCCTCCCCCTTAGACCTCTTCTCCATTCCCAACACCAAGACCATTCTCCCTCATTAAAACCACCTTTACTACTAATTGAACCCTCTTTTCTAACAGCAAGCCTAAAGAGTCGAGGGAAAGAATTAGCCAATGTGTCATTCCCTACCCAAAAATCAGTCCAAAATCTCACTAACTTACCATCACCAATCCTCCATTTTAGAGAGGACAAAAGATTAACACCCCTATCTTCAAGTCGACGTGCATTATTGATGATCCCTTGCCAAACTTTTCCTTTCTTCGCATTCTTTCCACCAATATTGCTTTCAAATATATATATAGTATAGATTTTTTTTTTTTAATTTTTCTTTTGCAAAGAAAAGGGTTAGGGTTTATGGGAGAATTGGCATAACGAGAGAGAAAATTGAGATGCTCTGCTACCATAACACAATTCAAAGTGCATTGTATTTCATTGATTCAATTGTGTAGTGATGATACAAATACATAGGTCTATATCGACTTGACCACCCTAAACTTGAAAAAGTTTGGGGTGGAGAACTTCACAATAAAAAAAATACATAATAATACTCTTTTAGATAATCCCAACATTATCCTCGACACCACTTAATATAACTATATCCCAGAAATGCAATGCTCTCTATGTGGACGGTAGTGGGTTTGGCCCAAATTGGATGTAGGGATCTTAGGGTCTGATGGTATGCACAATATATTTGTGTGAAAAAGTTAGAGCTCGATCATCCCTTCTGTAACGCATTGATCATTGGGTTTCTCAAAGGTGAAATTGAAATTTCTAGATCAATGTAATAATACTTATATATCCAAAGTTAATTAAAATGTTGAATGATATATCGGATTTCAGACTCTTCAATTCATGCGCGCAAATCCATGTACAAGTTTATTTTAGTGTTCTGGTGAATCGTTTGAAGCTCGTTATTAATTTCATTATCTCTGTCAACCAAAGTGCCTTTGTCTTAGGACGTCTAAGTACCGTTAATGCCATTACTGTTTTTTAGGCTTTTCATTCTCTTAATGTTGTGTTCATTGAATCCGATCAACATGCAATGTGTAAACTTGATAGATGCCTTTGACTGTGTGGAATAAGGTTATCGGCTAGCCACTACGTCGTGCAATGCACTTCCCCCCCCCTCGATTCATTTAGTTAATAATATGGATGGTTTCTTTTGATTTCTTAATTTCCAGTCATAATTAAAGGTAAGCATCCGTTATCAATGTCAATGGATAATGGTAAATGGTCTCTGATCTGAGGAGAATGATACTGTCACATTAATATAAAAAAACACTTGTTAAATAAACGGGTGAATCCAACGGATGTATTCCCTGTTTCCGTCCAAGTTTCGATAGACTATAATTAATGAGATATATTAGCAAATTCATAAGATATGAGGCACCTAATACATGCTAATCTATCCGTATTATTCACGTCTATTTAAGTATTTATAGTTTAACTAGGGAAATTTCACAAATAAATCTTCATTGTGAATCAAGATATCATTAATTATTATAATCTCGTCATGATTTCCTAATCATGATTTGAATATATGGAGATTATTATATATAAAAAAAATTAAAGTTTATCCGAATAAACATTTATTTATTAATGAATGTCAATTTAATTAATACTAATGACAATGCACAAACAATTTTTTAATAATCCAATAAAGTCCGTCAAGTTTATGACACTACACCAACGATATTCATACAAATGATACTTAAGTAGCTATACAATATCCTATCATGATATATATATTTATATTCCTATTTGGAGTTGGATGAAGGTGACATATATTAATAATAAACAATCAAGTAGTAAACATTACACATCACACACACAAAAGGGGGCATTAGACTTACTATTGTGTCATGTAACATGATTTTGAATGGACTTTGTAAAGAGGTAGAAAGACAATCATAAAGTTTGGAATCTCATCCAAAGCGAAAATTGGTCTGGCACTGGATAAGACATGCACCATAGTCTGCACCGTCCTTAAGGTTTTCGAGGCCCTAGGCCAAATTATTTAATTGGGCCAACCGGACACATGTGTAGATACACAAACTCATTAAATAAAAACAAATTGAGGGTTTAATTCGATTGTTTTTAGAGGGGCCTAGACCATTGCCTTGTAGCCCTATGCCCAAGGTATATACATGTCTGCCTACAATAGTAATACACTTCAATTATTAGCTAGAAGAAGAGTCTAGTGGTAAAATGATTGAGTCTTGGCAGCAAGAAGCATTTGGATCTGAATTTGGAATATGGAGGTTGAATCTCGTAAAAAAGCGACTATTGTTTGATTGTTTGGTTTAATAATGTGCTAACGACTGGCGCCTGGCGCATTATGAGTGACTGATTAATTAACATATATATTCACTTATCCGTGAGGCATATATGGTGAGTGGGGGACTTTGGTGGTTAGGGTTTAAGAAATTAAGTTTGTAAACGAGGAAAGTTTCTTTCCCAAGATTTGCAGGAAGTTGAAGGTAAGGTTAGTAGAAGGTGTAAAGTTTGACATCTTTGTTTACACTAGCTAGTTTAATTTCAATTCCATGATAATTAATAAAGCTGTCATGCAAATTGGACTCAAAACATGCTTCTGATTGAACTAATTAATAATGCAACTATATATTCTTTTTTACAGAGTAGCTGCTGCCTGCTGGTGAAATGGTTTACGTACGTACATATTGCGGATTAATTGTTTCATAGTGAGGAGTATCCCTTCTGCCATATATAGATTACTTTGAAAGCTGAATTTGAGGACCAGCCAATCTTAATTTGTCAAGATGACAATGCCTATGGGCTATGGCTAATAGAAATTAATGTCCAATTATATAAAACCGACCAATAATGCTTGGTGTCAACTGTCAACCAATCAACCCCAGATTTTTGTAAGACAGATTTCGGATCAGTATGGCCAGTTGGATGTTGATCCCTAACACGTCCAGATGGTCCCTGAAACCGACAGTACGTAGTGCAGGCTCATGAAAACAAGACATGGTATCATACATATAATGCGACGCTTTAAATTTCGAAAGATTTTTGCAGAAACCAAACCAAAAGAAAAAGTGGGGCTAAATTAAACTTGTGGTCCAGCTAGCTGTCAAATGACAAATTTATGCCATAAGGCTTTATTGAATGCTTGATTGAGCTGTGGTACTAATTATTATAAGGGTGTGACCACTTCAAACCAAAGCCACAATTAAGGATGAGGATTAACACCAGATGAATGATGGAAGAAGCTACCTACATGCTACAGCTATGTATGTATTTTCTCCACCCAAATTAATTCATGCATTTCATTTCTTCCTTCTTTTTCAACTCATGAAATCAACCCCCTATCTAGCTAGCTAGTCAGTCCCCTACGTACACCTTACTGCACTATATATATATATAATTTTATCTTTCTTTCAGTGTATGTGTCCTCCTTCCTTGTCCTCAGGTGTTTTTAAACTAGCTAATTAAATTGACAGCCCACAATGTTTACATCAATCAAATATATAATGTGTCTTCTGTGTTTCAGAATGATGCATGGCTACTTTAAAAATAATTCATTGTTTTAGGTAAGTTTTTAAGAAATTGACATGCAGTGTATATATCATATATATATATATGTAGTCTTTTAATTTGTTTGGGGGTTGGGGGTTGGGGGTTGGGGTTTGGGGTTTGGGGTTTGGGGGGTATAAGTGAAATTTTAGGACCATGATATCTCGTGTTGAAATGTCCGTATCATACTTCATATTTTCTTTTGAAGGCCTTTTAGTCATTCAAACGCACCATAGTAAATATACCTGGGACTCCAGAGCAATTTTTTTAAAATAAACAGTTACTATATTGTTTTTAAAGGCAAAGGAAAATTTATTGGGTGCCTTTAAAGGCTCCTTTTTTTTCTTTCTCTTTTAGTCTTTAATAACATCACATACCTACCGTGACATCTGAAAGTAAGTTATGTATGATATCATTAAATATTAAATATATATATAATTGAGCGGTTAAATTTTTGGGATACAAAAAGCATCGTCCATGGTTGCATTAGATAATTTTCTCCCATCAAAACCTAGGCCAATGTTTTTTTTTCTCAAAAGAAAGAAAAAAAAGTCAAGGTTGTTTTTAGACAGGTGTCTGGTCTTGGTGGTGGGCTCAACAGTTTCAAGCCCAAATGTCCGAACAATAAAGTTCGTACCTTTGCCCCACCTCAGCGGCGGGACCAAAAACAACAACTCAGCCCATTAAAGGTGGTTGGGTCCCAATTACACCATAAATAATAGTCTGACATGTTCCACTATATTATCTTTAGAGTTTCCATAAATTTTATATTGTTCATGGACCAAATCCACCGTCCATAACCAATAAAAAAAAACATAAAAGTTTTGATGGCCTCTTATTTCTAGAAAAACACTATCATTTTAAAAATTCATTGGCTAGAAATGTTGAGTTGATGGTCAAACACTAGCAACGTTTGTTCTGTAGACAAATTTTGGAATGATCATAAACCAAATCATAGGCCGTTTAGTAACGTTTGTTCTCCAATCATAAATTTTCAAAGTGATGATAATGATGTAATTATTTACTTCTGGCCTATTACCACTATAAAATCTCTGTGTTTTGTAAGATAAACGTCACTACAACCGAAATTACTTATCATTATCTATATTTTGTTTGTTTAGAAAAAAAAACGACGTCAGTACCAGTTATGTTTTCTTATCATGAACATATATAACTAAGACGAGTTCTTCACATTGTCAAATATCTTTTAGGGACTATCTTTTCACACTAATATTGTTTTACACTTACAAAGAAGAGTAAAGAAACGTTTGGATATTCCACACGCCGCCATTTCGACCGTAAATGAGTCAGGAAAATATATACTATTCTCAGCCAATTTATGGTCCAATTCGCACAACAACCATTCGACCCAATTTGTGTGAATACGACCATTATCTTGATTTTATTCTAGTCGAATTTTGAATGTTTTTCATACTCAATACCGGTCAGAAAGACATTCTGACTAAAATTGAGTAAAAAAAAACTTTTAATATTCTCATTCAAATTCGATCGAATCAATAGTGGTGCTCTTATATTGTTGTTGTTATCCTGGCCCAATTCTAGTCTGAATATGTAGAGTATTCCGGACTCAATATTGGTCAGAATGATGCTCTGACTATATTTGAGTTTGAAAAACTTCAAACATTCTACCTAAAAGATGGTCAGAATCAACCAATGTGGACTCTGAACACGTATATTCTGACCAAACTTTGGTCAGAATGAACGCGCGTAAAATAAAAAAAATAAGGGGGAAATTGGAAATAAATTTCTGTGTGATAAGATAAAAATTGGTGTAAAAAGATATTTCCTATCTTTTATCCTATACTTTTCTTGTCAGTACACATGCAATATGTAGAAAATCTAGTCTCAAACTCATACAAGAGGAAGTGTCTCATTCTAAAACCTAGGTTGTTAGGTGAGGAAAATTCATATCTGAATATGATAGACGAAACAATCACAAGTGTCTAATATGAGACATTTTAACTAAATTAAAATTTTGTGTTTAAATGAGTTAATCAGTTTTCAAAAAAAAGAGTTAATCAATATTTACACGGTCGATGGTAATTGTATTAAGATGACTATATATATTTAATTGGATTATGAAGATTATGGTATATCAATAATCAATAATTTATTAATTTGAAATGTACCTTCAAATCAATCATTCACATGGACAATCTAGTATTGTCCTAAGAGAAAGACAAAAGAACAATCCAGATTGTACTGCTGATTCATCAATGCATATTTAATTATTAATTAAACATATATTTATGGCCAACTTAGTAAAAAGTCAATGTTTAAGGCGAGCCCGACTGTTTTCAGGAAAAAATTATTCTGTGACTTTATTGAGGCGGATCTGCGTCTGCGATGAAGAAAGATTCCACCACATAATTTCTACATCTGAGTGACTGTGTATTCCACCTCAAGAAAGCGTGGGTCAGGATCTCGCCACGCAGGCAGATTCCCTCTTACTGCTTGACTCCCTATAGAAACGACCCATGTTTTCATGGTTATGATAAGGACTAAAACTCATCTCCCAAAAGTAATAACCTTTTAGGGGAAAAGTGTAATAATTTATTTTGAGTGAAATACTAGTAGTAATAATTATTATTGTGAATTGTGATATGAGGCATTAGCTAGGCAACCTGAGCAAATTAAAGGTGAAAACGCATGATCAAGAGCTCTTTTAAATGTTTTTCATTATTCACGTTGCTTTAAGTTTTTGTGAGAGATATTCCGTCAGCTTAATCTCGATAAAAAACACATAATTGATATGGAATCGAATAAAAAAATACAATTCAACATGAATTTAGAATAAGAGTTAATGTCTCTTCCATCAAATGGCTTGTGTTAATTACATTTAAGATACAATAATCGCGTATAAACATAATCATATATTATAAAGGAATGAGAGATTTTTATTAATAGTCCTCTATGTAGTATTTTCCAATATGACTGTCATACAGTCATATTAAAATAATCGGCCATTAAATAAGAAAAATGATATGTGTTATCACGATAATCATCTCATCATTGACTAATATGTTTGACTATTATTTGTTAAGAGTCCTAAATCCTAATATAAGCAATGATAATAAAAATGCGTGCAATATGCAGTGTATATTCGTAATGGATATATTATTGGCAATTAAATAATGCTCACATGTTTTTTTTTTTGGGGGGAGGAGGGAGGGGGATGGGGGGTTGTGTTATAAAAGAAGGAGTTGGGGCTTTAAGTTACCATATGATTGCGTTGTGTATTTTGTCAGAACTCAAAAGGAACTTTTGATTATTAGGTAAAGTGTCATTGTTGCTTTAGATACAACTATTTTATTTTGTATGTTGAAGAAAAACCCTTGAAATGTTAAAACTAAATAAAATCACCCCTTTCATTTTCCAAAAGAGGGAAATATATTTGATGTGTATCAATCTACTGGCGGTTGTCCGTTTCTGCCAACAAACTACCTGTCAAGAAATCAATTTGTGAACTGCAAACTTGATTACTCTTTACGAATAATTAATTATACGTACATATATATGTGTCATATGTGTGTGTGTATATATATATATATATATATATATATATATATATATATATATATATATATATTACATTTATATGTTCATAATTGATGTACCTTCTATTTATATGTACGTATTACATTTATATGTTCATATATATACGATCTTGAGAGATGCTATTCATTTCGATTTGTTATTTGGCACCGTTTCATAATTCCGCAGTATAAGTCGCGAGATTCGGAGATCAGACGATTCTATTGGCGATGGAAGAAGCTATCGATTGAAACTTTCTGATCACATTCGAGATCGATTATGCATTATGTGTTCAAACATTATTTGCGACCGTCGAATGATTTATCATCTTGATTCTTAGCAGCGTGGTATCTTGCGCTTTTGTCATCATTTGTTTCTGCATCCTTTACATTTGTCAAGCGCAATGACAATTTTTCGACGCATTTATTGGGACATGGGGTAGCTCATATTGGTCGTGTTGTTTGGGGAACAACCCCTCATGATGTAATTCATGCCATTTATTGCATGACTTGACTTAATAAAAATATATTTTCTCACAAAAAAAGTACTTACTGATATTAATGTTAATAAATCATGTATTAAAGTTACATGTAATTGTTTTATTTATATAACAAAGAGTGTTTCTTGCATTGTCTCTTAATTTCATAAGATATACATTAGAATCAAGGCCATGCGGCTTGACAGCAGTGACGGATCTAGGAAATTTTTCCAGTGGAGGTCAAATTAAAAAAAAAAGGGAAAAAAATCCAACAACCAAGTCTTAAACCCATAACCTTAAGATGAGTAACAAAGCTTCTAACCAGTTGAACTAAATGAACAATTATTATAGAAATTGTCTGAAATAATATAAATACACAAGTTTATTAGTATAAGAGGGATATATTAGTAACTTCTCCCGGAAATTTGAATGAGGGGCAATGCACCCCACCCTCTTAAGGCTGGGTCCGTCCCTGCTTGACAGCTAATGATTACATGTTTACTAGTACTTTTTTTATGGATTTATTTAGTGATGCGGGTGTTACAAATATGCAATGCGTTCGAATTTTTTTCAAAATCAAGGCCAAGGCCTGACTGGAAAATTTGAGTGAACCTAGACCATTGTTAATTAATTAAGTTTTGGTAAATTTTATATTGGCACCATGAAATTAAAAATGACATCACATTTATATGTTTAATTGTTTTATGTAATCGTGGTGTTGTCCAATTTACTAAATAAATCTGTTGAGTTTTATTGGCAATCTGAAATTATTATCGACATCACATTTCTAAAAGTTAAAATGTTTTATGTAATCGTAGTGTTGAATCAACTCTGTGATGCCAATGGGGGTCCTTGGCCAAGGACGTCTTGGGTTGCTTTAGCCCAAGGCCGCCAATGGATACTTCTAGCCCTACTCGGTAATCTTAATGCTCAACCTCTTAATTTTACCCTTTGAGAAAATTTGCATGTTGTATTGTATAAGAAGGATAAGGCGCGCGTCTCAGCTTACGCTTCATCCTTTAGATACTTAATAAATAAATAAATAAAATCGAAGGATGAGACGTAAACTCGACGTGATGTAGTAGTGTTATGGTTTCAATCAATATGATTTTTTTAATTAAGCTTGTTGGGAATAAAATTTAGTTTTGATGATGATTCATTTTATTCAAGGATATGTTTGTTTACACTCCATTGATGAAGTCTTTGAAACTAATTTATTATAGTGGAAAGCTAAAAGATATCTAGAAGTGAATGTATAGGTTTTACTAGAGTCTGATAATTGTATATGTTATATCAGACAAGCACAGTAATATATAGAAAACTGATACTTCCCAGCCCTACTCGGTAATCTTAATGCTCAACCTCTTAATTTTACCCTTTGAGAAAATTTGCATGTTGTATTGTATAAGAAGGATAAGAAGCGCGTCTAGCTTACGCTTCATCCTTTAGATACTTAATAAATAAATAAATAAATAAAATCAGAAGGGATGAGACGTAAACTCGACGTGACGTAGTTGTGTTATGGTTTCAATCAATATGATTTTTTTAATTAAGCTTGTTGGGAATAAAATTTAGTTTTGATGATGATTCATTTTATTCAAGGATATGTTTGTTTACACTCCATTGATGAAGTGCTGAAACTAGCTGTTATAGTGGAAAGCTAAAAGATGTCTAGAAGTGAATGCATAGGTTTTACTAGAGTCTGATAATTGTATAGGTTATATCAGACAAGCATTGTAATTTATAATACTTCCTAGCCCTACTCGGTAATCTTAATGCTCAACCTCTTAATTTTACCTTTGAGAAAATTTGCATGTTGTATTGTATAAGAAGGATAAGACGCGCGTCTAGCTTACGCTTCATCCTTTAGATACTTAATAAATAAATAAATAAAATCAGAAGGGATGAGACGTAAACTCGACGTGATGTAGTTGTGTTATGGTTTCAATCAATATGATTTTTTTTAATTAAGTTTGTTGGGAATAAAATTTAGTTTTGATGATGATTCATTTAATTCAAGGATATGTTTGTTTACACTCCATTGATGAAGTGCTGAAACTAGCTGTTATAGTGGAAATCTAAAAGATGTCTAGAACTGAATGTATAGGTTTTACTAGAGTCTGATAATTGTATAGGTTATATCAGACAAGCACTGTAATAAATAGAAGTGTCGTAAAACTGAAAACTGGAAATCATCTAGAAAACTGGAACGTAACATAAGACTGAAGATATACACCAGTAATCAAGCTCACTCGGAAATGAAGAAGGTAAGTTTCTTTGAGGACACAGACTCGGTTGACTTATCTAGGAAGCGAAGGTGAGGAGCAGACTTAGTATTTGAAGAAGCGAGGACACAAACTCAGTTGTAGAAGATTGAAGAACTGAGGGTTCAAACTCAGTTATAAAGATTTTAAGACGAGACTGTAAAGTTAGAATTCAGGTAAGTCTGTGATGGCCTGAACTGACTTTATGGATCTTGAAAAAGACCTAAGTATCATAAGGACAATGATATCTTAGATGATCTCTAAAAGGAATGGTGTAATCTGATTCAGTCACATAAAATCAGATAAATAGAGTCATGAAATTTTGAAGAAGAGTAGAAACTCGATTAATGCTCTAAGTCGATTAACAAATCGAAATCGACACACTCTCGATATAAAAGCGATCAGAAACTTCGTTTTATAGTCACCATCAAGCAATCAAAGTACATTCAAGCGTTGTAAATCAAGGATTTTTATTGGATGAAGAAGCCCGACATGTCGTAACGGTCATCACCACACGACATCCGAAAATATAGATGTTGATACAATTCAAATTCAAGCAAGATGAACGTTGGACCTTATACTATAAATAGAGGACTTTGCACCAAGGATCACACACCGAATTAACAAGATTACAAGCATTTTTGTGCACAAGTCTAGTTCGTTCGAATTGCTATCAATATCTGCGCTCAACAAGATCATATCTTGAATTTCTTCAAGTGTTCAAGCTACATCGATTATATCCGATTTCGACACTTTGAAGAACCACAAGCAAGAATCAATTTAGCCTAACTTTGATTCCTAATCAAAGGTTTAGAGGCGTGAAGCAATCCGGTCAAGGAGTTGCCAAGGGCGATTGTGACATTTGCGATCGGGTAGATTGTGTTTGTGGTGGTAGTGGTGGTGAAGAGACAATACAACCCTCTAAGGACCCAGTGGCTCAAGCGGTTGAAGAAAGCAAACAATCCAACTTGTTCTTTAGTTGTTTAGATAGTGACACTAGGGATTAGTCAAGGACTATCATATATGACTTTTGTAACAGCGGCACCTCGAGGAGTTCTAGTGGAATTTTCCTCCTACATCACATGGGAAGAGTGGACTGACAGGATTACACTACCTGGAACCACTATAATTCTTGCTTTACTTAATTTACGCATTTACATTCTGTTATTTACCTTACAGCAGTTATTATTGTTTATTCAACATACTGAAACTGATTGTTACAAGCATACACGGTTCACAAACTGACATTCACCAGAATTCAGTTTTGTATACTTGGCTTTTTCTTATAGTATCAACAAGATCCAGATAAAGGCTATAACTTAAATCCGCTGCCGGTTGACTCAATTTTGTATAAGTTAGTTTGACTTAGACTCAGCTTTGTCAGCTCAACTCCACACAAGTTAAAACTGAACCTTAATTGTTAGTTAATCTAGTTTTTGGTGACAAGTTTATTCACCCCCCTCTAAACTTGTGTTAGCCTTTCCAAGGGACCAACAATTGGTATCGGAGCAGTGTTCTTTGACAAGCTATTGTTGAAAACTCACCTACTCTAACTATCTCCTCTAGTTGATCTCCTGAAAAAGCTTAGTCTTTCATTTCCAGTCTTTGCATAATCCAGTTTTCATTCACTCATACAATGGATAACAATCAGTATGCCAGACAAATGCTGATGTGCAACATGGACAGATTTGATGAATACAAACGTCGTTTGTAGGCCTTTCTAGTTGCTTCTCATGATGAGATGATTGATGTACTCACTGATGGACCTATCCAGATCACCTACATGCAAACTGTTGGTGAAAATCAAGTTAGAGTTCTGTTAAGGGCTAATTTATATGAAATTTTATGATAACTTCCCTATAAATTTCCCCACATTATGAATATTTTGCATTGAATTTGGGCTTTATAATTAATTTAATGAGTAAAGTTGCTTTCGAATTAATCAAGTGTAAAAATGGGCTTTAATTTGGGCTTTATTATAAATTTTATATCATTTTGGGCCATATTATGTTTTTGCATTTTTATTAATTATGATGTAGATGAAGATAAGATCAAATGATGAGGTGGAAGTGTAGATAAGAGCAAAGTTGTTAGAGGAGAGATGAAATGTGCATCAATAAGTGGATAGAACGGTTACATCTCAACATGCAAACTGTTGATGAAAATCAAGTTAGAGTTCCCAAGCCCAAAATCGAATGGACCAGTGATGATCGAAAAAGGAATAACTTGAACAACGTTGCCATGGATATCATTCTGAGAACTCTTGATAGCAATATTTATCTGAAAGTCAAGGATTGCACTACTGCAAAATAAATGTGTGAGAAACTTCAATTAGTTTGTGAAGAAACTGATTCTATCAAAGAAAATAAGATCTCAGTAGCAAAACAAAAGTTTGAGAATTTCAAGATGAAGTCAGGCGAGAACGTTGATCAGATGGAAACAAGGTTCAGTGCCATAATGGACGAACTAGCTTTATTCAAGATCGAGTATACCAAGAAAGAAATCAACACAAGAATCTTGAAGGCTTTACCCATGTGCTGGAAAATGAAGGTCACAGCAATGGAAGAATCAAGACGACTTGATATAGAAGATTCCTTCAAAATATTCTCGGACACGAAGGCTTATGAATTGATGAGGATTTCACAAGCAATTTGCCCGTAATCAAGGCTCTGGAGGAACCAAAACAACAAAGACTCGCAGCAAAGCATCAAATGAAAATCAAGAAAACTCATCTAACAATCTTCATCAAGTGGATGAGATGGAAGAGCAGATGGCTCTAATGATGAATAGAATTCGAAGAATGAAGAGTGGACATCCAGTCACTCAAAAGTTTATCAAAAAGACTCATGAAAAAAGAAAAGACGGGGAGTATCTCTGCTTCAACTGTAAAAAGCCTGGACACTACAAAGCTGAATGTCCAGAGCTAACAGGTAAGAAGACTCTGCAATGAAGAACTAGCAGAAGAACACTTTTAGCAGGAGATGAGTCAGACTATGAAGCTGGCACTGAAAGATTATCAGATGACACAGCTCTAATGGCTCACATGGAGGATCCAAATGAAGTATGTGAATCTAACTCTAAATATTTCTCAACTCAGATTTCCATGCAAAATGCATGTTCTTCATTCTTGACTCAATCCAAAAATCTAGAATTAGAAGAAACACTTGACGAATTGATGAATCAGCTGGTTACTATCCAAGTGGTTATGAATCAATTAAAGTTTGAAAAAAGCTCTAATTCTTGAAGTTGAAATATTGAAGTGCGAACTAAACATGATGAAACCGACTAGAGCGATAAAGGGAAGAATCAAGATCGGCCCTCTTTGCATCGTTAGCGACAAGAATCGAATCTTTTGCTCAATTAAGTTCGACTACTAGATTCAAATCGGGAAAGCCGTATGGAGACACGTAAGCTGTCTTAGGATTTGATACACAACAATCTTTAAGGAGAGAACTAGCAAAGTCATTGAACTAATATCAAAAGCGGTATTAAGTTTGTGGCTGAGCAACTTCCACAGACTGAGAAAATTGATGAACCATTAAAGTCAGTCTCTCATAAGACAACTCAATTTTTTAAGAAGACAACTGCACCTACCAACAAAGGTAGATTGAATGGTAGATCAGCTGTGCCTCAAGGAAACATGAATGGTAGATCAACTTGATGGGCCGGCTCCGCCTTCCGGGCCGCCGACCGCCGCATATAGGCACCCGGGGATCTAAGAAAGAAGGAACGGCCCGGCCTTCGCCCCTCGAGCATAACCACACCGGAAACGGGCTCTGGTAATAGGCCCATGAGCATAAGGGTGAGAGATCCTCACAAAGACCTCTACCCCGAACACCTGGGGACTAGAGACTGATGACCATGCCAACCAGCTAAGGATATGAGGTGAACACTCAAAATCTGCGTCACCCACACTTAGATGCGATCCTAGCCGCCGCCGCAGATTCAGTTGTACTATGTCCTTAGTTGTAATTATGTTGAATGTAAGTCGGTCCTTACCCTATAAATAGGGCTCCATGTATCATTCATAAGCAGGGCAAATATATGAAAAACAAGGCAAAACTCCGCCTCTTCTAAATCTCTTTTACTTACAATACGCCGCCGCGGGAGCTCATTAGCAGGGCCGGCCCTGGAATATTTTAGGCCTTCGGCTATGTCGTCGAATTAGGCCTTTTATACTGAGTGCGACAGGTGTCGCCGAAAAGAAACGGGGTTCGACCATTTCGAATGACACCATTTCGTAGAAGGGATTTTTTATTGGGAAACACCATTTCGGGTTTGCATGTTCATTGGGACACATCCTTTGAAGATGAACTGGTTTGTTCTTTCGTGAAGAGGTACAATATCTTTTCGTTGTCTATATATAGAGAGACATCAGCATTCGGTGAAAAACACGAATAGAAACATCATCAGTACAAACATAATGTGTCTCAAAAAGTAGTACTCCATTGAATCTGAGAGAGGTCTTAAAACATCTCTTTAAAGAAAGCGTTTTATACGTGCCTTGGAGATCATCCATTCTGCATTGTTTTATCACATTTTTTCTAACATATTTCCCGTGACTTAATCCAATTCAAAAAAATGTATACATATGTGATGTGTCTATAATTTAGACATTGTAATTTTTGGGCCTTTATCAATTGAAGTAAAAAAATATAGGTCAATTAAAAATTCTTTTGGCCTTTATTAACATATTCTATTACGTTAGATTGGATTAGATCTATACGGTTTTTTTTTTAAATTCATGGAACATGTAAATTCGGGCCCTCGAAATTATTGGGCCTTAAGCCGCCGCTTCCTCGGCTTATATCTAGGGCCGGCCCTGCTCATTAGCTCCACCTTGTACCTCTATTCACATACACGAATCACAGCCAGATATCCATCACTAATCGTCCGCTGAACACCCCTGATAATTTCGGCGTTATCACAACTGAAAGATCTACAAAATTTGATCAAGTCAAGAACCAGAAAAATTATAATCAGAGTAAACTAAGAATGTTAATCATTCATAGATTCACACATCAAGGGGAAAGGCAGACTATACCCCACTGATGATGATTGGAATTTTACTGAACCTACTATTAAAACTGATAAGAACAATCATTCCAGACTGAAAATTTATCATAAGTTTCAGTCCAAGACTCAGCAGAGGACCTATCTCAGTTCTCAGCAAAAGTCTCAGTACAAAGGTCAATCTAGATCACAGTATAAAAGAAATTATGGTTATTATTCAGCCTTTAATAATAGAACACATTTTGGAAATCAGTTTAAACCAGAAGATCTGAGAAATCAAAAAATGAGACACAATCCAAGAAAAGATATTATGGAAGTGTGGCTTCTATATATGAAAACAAGTGCAACAATTTCCAGAGAAGACCTTATGGAAATATGCCCGAGTTTATGCGACAAGCGACCACTTATGGACCCAAACAGAGTTGGGTACCTAAAGCATTTTAATTTGTTTTGCAGGATATTTGGTACTTTGACAGTGGATGCTCTAGACACATGACAAAGAGCAAGGACTATCTCACTGATTTTATAGCTAAAGATGGACCAAGAGTCAATTTTGGAAGTAAAGATAAATCTGGTTACACAAAAGGTTATGGAAATTTAATCAGGAATAGACTCACAATCAATAATGTATCTTACGTGGAAGGAATTCACTACAATCTACTCAGCACAAGTCAATTCTGCGATATGGGATACAAAGTTACCTTTGATACGGAGTATTGCATTGTTGTCAGCGAAATAGCTTTCCAGGTAGTTCTAGCCAATAGGCAAACTGTGTCTCAACAGATCGCTCAGCAGAAAGGAATTAAAAGGAAAGCTGAAACACAAGTTGAAAAATCAGTTGGACGTTGTTTGTTCCCAGGTATTTCATGTCATTTAGCAGCAACTGAGGGGGAACAACAACTGACAACTGAAGTCAGTAAGCTGAAGACCTTGGTTCCTGGAATTCTTTCTCACCTTAAGAAGAAAATATCTGAGAAACAAGTTTCCGTTATGCATGTTGAGCAAGAGGAACATCTATCTCAACAACCAAAGGAGTTCATCTTCGATGCTGAAAGGATCGTCAAACTGATGAAGATGAAACTCAAAACTGAAGATTCTCGTGAATCTACTCTACTTACTGAAGAAAAACTATTGTTGGAGAAACTGGAAATACAAAATCTCTATGCCTTATTTCCAATGGAAGAGTTTCTCACCAACTGCTACAACAGATTCAAAGAGATCGCTCGAAGAACTGAATCAACCACATCATTTATACCGAAGGAAGTTTTAAAGAAGACAGATGATGATAAGGATGATGATTCAAGGGAAAAGGATCAGAAAAGTACAGTTTTGCAGTCAAACACTCAGCTTGAACAACAACCAAAGCAAATTGATACTAAGGCATAAGAATTTCCAGTTGAAAATAAGACAACTGACAACAAAGAAGAAGAAGCCAGAACTGATGATAATCCGCAACTGATGATAATTGAAGATGCCAGTCAGTCTAAAATCCAAGAAACAAAAGAAGAAGACCCATTTGAGAAGCTTACAACAGAAGAATTGAGCAAAGTACAAGAAGGATTGAAGATTATGCTCAACCAAAAGGATGATTACAATGGTCTTCTGTCACATATTTCCAGTTACTTGGATTACAGGAAGAAAACTGATATATCAGCTCATGCGAAGTTGGATGTTATCAAGAAATCCATTTCAAATTCAGTTTCAGAGATTCTCAGTCTCAAGGAAAAACTCGAAGTTACAACTATGGAAGATCGAGAAACTCATGATCAAGCCAAATGGCATCTCAATCAACGCATTTATGGTCTAGAAACTCAGCTAAAAGAAGTTCTCACCTCCCAGAAAGATATGTCAACATATCAGAAAGCAACACATCAACTAATCAATGATTTGTATGATACCAAAAAGGGGGAAGTAGAGACAGAAAAGATGAAGTTATCTGAAGAAAAACTGAAGCTTGAAGCTGAATTGACAGAATTGAAGAAATGCATATCAGCAGCAGATCCTTATGTCAGGGATGTTGTAGAACTCACTGATGAACAACTCATTGCCAAGTACAGTCAACCTGAAGAAATAAGAGCTACTCTAACAATGGATCTATGGATGAAATTTGTGCAAGATTACAGCCATGTCAAAACGAAGTACAAGCACAAGATCTATGAAGAATCTCTTGCCTATTTCTTATCTGATGTTCTTCACAATCAGAAGATGGCACATCACAAGAAGATCAAGAGAATTGAAGAAAAACTTTAAATTAAAGACAAGAGAGGACAGTTGAAATCTGATATCTCAGAATTTGAAGATTACTACAAGAGAGAGAGAGAGAGAGAGAGAGAGAGAGAGAGAGAGAGAGAGACACCTTCCTAAGTTACTTCTACGGAGAAAGTGGAAACTAACAAGTCAAGTGGACTATCTCAGAACTTTCAACAAGGAAGATACAAAAATTGAACAAGAATATCGTCTTTACGATAAGGAACAAAAGTTTATCAAAGTTACACAAGGAACAGATGCTTAGATCTTAATTCAGCTATTATTATCAACTGTGTAACTATTCCAGTTTTTGCAAAATTCTTAATGAAATCCAGTTTCCAGTTTTACTTTGTTTTACATTGTTATTATCTTTAAGCTTTTCTTTTAAGGAGGGTTTTGGCATTATCAAAAAGGGGGAAATTGTTGGGAATAAAATTTAGTTTTGATGATGATTCATCTTATTCAAGGATATGTTTGTTTACACCTATTGATGAAATCTTTGAAACTATTTGTTATAGTGGAAAGCTAAAAGATGTCTAGAATCGAATGTATAGATTTTACTAGAGTCCGATAATTGTATAGGTTATAATGGACAAGCAATCGTAATAGATAGGAGTGTCAAAAGCGAAAAGTGGAAATCATCTAGAAAATCGGAACTTAACATAAGGCGAAGATATACACCTAAATGAAGCTCACTCAGGTGAAGAAGGTAAGTTATTTGAGGACACAGATTCGGTTGATTTATCTAGAATCAAGGCCGAAGGTGAGAGCAGACTCGAGATTTGAAGAAGCGTGGGACATGACTTCGATTGTAGAAGATTGAAGAACCGAGGTTCAAACTCGATTATGAAGATTTTAAGACGAGATCTGTAAAGTTAGAATTCGAGTAAATCTGTGATGGCTCGAATCGACTTTATGGATCTTTAAGAAGACCTAAGTATCATATGGACAATGATATCTTAGATGATCTCTAAAAGGAATGGTGTAATCTGATTGATCACATAAAATCGAGGATAAATAAATCTTGAAATTTTGAAGAAGAGTAGAAACTCGATTAATGCTCTAAGTCGATTAACAAACTCAAAATCGACACACTCTAAGATAAAACCGATCGAGAACTTCGGTTTATAGTCGACCATCCAAGCAATCGAAAGTACATTGAACGTTGTAAATCAAGGATTTTTTTATTGGATGAAGAATCGACATGTCGAACGGTCACCGACACGACATCCGAAAATATGAGACGTTGATACAATTCAAATTCAAGCAAGATGAGCGTTGGACCTTATACTATAAATAGAGGACTTTGCACCAAGGATCACACACCGAATTAACAAGATTACAAGCATTTTTGTGCACAAGTCTAGTTCGTTCGAATTGCTATCAATATCTGCGTTCAACAAGATCATATCTAGAATTTCTTCAAGTGTTCAAGCTACATCGATTATATCCAGATTTCGACACTTTGAAGAACCACAAGCAAGAATCAATTTAATGATTCTCAGCCCAACTTTGATTCTTAATCAATGGTTTAGACTGTGAAGCAATCCGGTCAAGGAGTTGCCAAGGACAGTTGTGACATTTGCAGTCGGGTAGACTGTGTTTGTGGTGGTAGCTGGTGAAGAGGCAATACAACTCTCTAAGGACCAGTGGCTCAAGCAGTTGAAGAGCAGCAATCCAACATGTTCTTTAGTTGTTTAGATAGTGACACTAGGGATTAGTCAAGGACTATCATATAGGACTTTTTGTAACAGCGTGTACCTCAAGGAGTTCTAGTGGAATTTTCCTCCTACATCATAGGGAAGAGTGGGCTGACATGATTACACCACCTGGAACCATTATAATTCTTGCTCTACTTAATTTACGCATTTATATTCTGTTATTTACCTTACACTTACAACAGTTATTATTGTTTATTCAACATATCAAACCGATTGTTACAAGCATACACGCAGTTCACAAACCGACATTCACTGTAATTGATTTTGCATACTTGGCTTTTTCTTATAGAATCAACAAGATCAGGATAAAGGCTATAACTTAAATCTCTTGCCGGTTGACTCGATTTTGTATAAGTCGGTTTGACTTAAACTTAACTTTGTCAGCTCAACTCCACACAGGTTAAAACTGAACCTTAATTGTTAATTAATCTAGTTTTTGGTGACAAGTTTATTCACCCTCCTCTAAACTTGTGTTAGCCTTTCCAAGGGACCAACAAAGCTCTAAAACACTGAACTTGCATGACACCGTTTTATGACGCTACAAGGGGACATCCCATTATTAATTAGAACCCTATATTTGTGATCGATAATCACAAATATTTTATATTCTATTTTGACTCTTATAAAATGAGTAAATTTATCACATGAAGTATATTTAATATTTCTCACATATATATAACATTCTATTTCACTACTCAATATCAATTATTAGAACCCTCCAAAGTCTCTAACAGCAAAATTACTCTTATCCGGCAAGTTCCCCGCATGGCGTAACCCTAGAGTTAACGACACATCACCGGTCGTCGTCCCAAACCTGATAAGCGTCGAACCAAGTTCACCGCCGCTTCCAGGAGTTTCAGCGCCTGTCCCGAAATCTGAGTCCTGAATGCTGGTTGGAGAAAATGAGGGTGGCGAGATAGGCATCAACATGGAAGAATGGTTTAGGTGTTGTCTGTTCATTGCAATGAATGACGGCTCGTTTTCAGGGTCATTAAATTCGGTTGCTACGGCGGTGGTGGTAGGTGTTGGTGACGGGATTGTGACAGCTGTGTTTTGAATCGATGTTTGTGTATTGGTTGTGTTGTTCAGGTTGATTTCTGCATCGTCTCCTCTTTTCTTCGGATTCTTGTTGATACATTTCTTCCACCATTGGTTTCCATAAACGGACCCTTGCATTAATGAACCAATTTGATACCTGAAATTAAACCAAAACAAATTTAAAACACCAAAATGTTAAAAGTGATTATGGTTTTAATTTAAGGAAAATATGTATTAATGTTAAGTTGTTTTTTTTTTTGTTTTGAATGCGAGATTAAGTTGTTAGTATTTTCAAGTTTTTCATTTCAAAACATTTAATGTTATGATTAATATCTTCGCCCTTAAATTTAGGAGTCCTTTTAATTAATCAGCATCACCCTAATATATTATTCATCCAATAACACCTCAAATATCAATATCTTTTCTTAATAATAGTCAAAAAGTATTTTTAAACCGTATAAACTAAAATTTATGATATTTTAATTTTTTTTTTAATCTGTTTAAATCTTTTAAAAACAACTTTGTTCAGGGACAGATGCAGTATAAACAAATGATATACACATATCATTCTTTTTGTTTGTTGGAAAGTTTATTATATATATTCTACTCTTATATATGACATGCATCTAAATATGAAAATGAAAGCTTAAAATGACAGATTTTCAGGTGAAAACGAAGTTATATATATACGTCTCCTACAATTGGTGAATTAAAAAAGCGACTATACCTATGATGTCGACTTAATATATTTATAGTATATCCAATGTTTAGCCTTAGGTAAAGCTACAGGTTAAGTTGTCCTATTCTATATGATTTATAAATACAAATGGATGTGAATCTATTTCTGGAAACCATGCATACTAATATATATAAGAGTTATTAGTGAGATTACAACGAATATATTTTCAAGCACAACATTGATATTTGATCTCTGCAAAATCGAATATATTCTCAATATCCGACTTTAATCCGACTTTTTAGAAGTCGAATTTTTTATATCCGTAAAATTGAATTCTTGCTCGAATTATGAAGTTACAACAGATTTACGGTGCTATATATCAGGACTAATATCTAGCTAACCTACAAGAAAGGGATGTTGATAGGTGATGAAGGAAAATTCCATCCTAGGGACTTTCTTGTTGGAGAAAATAGTGGAATTGAATTAAAGTGAATACAAAATGATTTTATAATCATTTTATTCGAACGACTTTGCAAAGCTTAATTTGATTATATTCTTGTATAGAATATATACAATGTTTTGATAATTCAAAACTACGTAAGTCGTAGATGAATTCAGATTTAGAATCATTCAATTGAAGATCACAGTGAATGAGAAATTAACGCCGTTTGAAGTCGGGTGTTTGAAAGAACTTTTGTTGTTGGAAGTGGAAGTTGAAAGTATTCAACTAAAGCGTGTACCACATTGGAAAAAAGAGAAATGTTTTCCAGTATATATGTGGGAAGAATGTTATATGTGGTATAAGCTCCTAGAAGAAGGAGAGATAAGCGGGTTGGTTTTAGCGATTAGGCGTTTCGCTAAAATGGGCGCACTGCCGCCGCCGCCGCCCGCCGCCCGTGCCCGAGCCCGAGCCCGTTGACCTTGACCTTGACCTTGACCTTTGGGGAATGGGGAATGGGGAATGGGCCTGAGGGCCCTAGGCCCAGGCCTGTGTTAAACTTTTTATACAAAAGTTAATTGGGCTTGGTCCAGCAATAATTAATGGGTTAATTCAATGCTGAACAGATGTAACTGATGAGTTATGTTAATTCAATGCTGAACAGATGTAATTGATAATTAAAGCTTGATTGAGTTCATCTCACTTGACCCTCTCCTATATATAGCCTCCATATGGATTGAAGTTAGACACACATTGGAAGTTGCATACGAGTTTGAAGAAGAGATTCTGAGCACTAGAAGAGTTCGTTGAAGGTTCGTGTAAGAAGTACCTCTATACGAATCGATAATCCGAGTTATCCCTGGGAGACAATTGGTTTTAATCGGAGTACACACGGACCAAAATTTGTCTTAAGGATGCAGTGTCTACTGCGTCCCGGAGTTATTGTATCAACTTTTATTTTAGTATATTTCATTTTTCAATTGTAATTCATTTTATTTTCAATAAAATTGTTGTTTAATTCGTGTTAATTATTTTAATTGCGTACGGGTTCCTACATTTTATTAGGAAGAGCCTCTACGTGGCAAAGGCATCACAATTCTCCATTTCCACACGGGCAGAGCGTGGTCCGAGATCGCATCACGCATGAAGCGATCCACGTGTCCGGGAGGGTCACGTGACCCCACTGAATTTTAATTTTTTTTTTTTTTTAGTATTAAAATTATGTAGTTTTGTTGTTAAAAAGTGTTGTTTTGCTGATAAAAATTGATGTTTTAGACTCTGGTGACTCCACTGAATTTTTTTTATATAAAAGATAGTAGTTTTAGACTCCGGTAACACCACTGGAATAAATTCCTGGATCCGTCAGTCTTCTTGGCACGTAAACATGATTCACTCTTAGAGAAGTCACTCTACATTAGAAACGGCCATTGATGAAAACATGAGATACAAACAATCGCTACAAAACAAGACACAAAACATGAAATCTACTGTTTAAACGCTACAGTATAATTATCTACTGTCTTTATGATGTCATAGGATACTGTGTCACTGCTACATTGGATCTGTTTGTTTCTTTATAATTTAATAGAGACAGGGAAGGGGTGGGGGGTGGGGGTTGGGGATGGGGGTGGGGGAGGAGGGAGGGAGAACCAAAGCTGCAAACTTTCATGTCTTTCACTGTTTCAGAACTTGTCTTTTCTGGGAAAGGGTCCAGAGACAAGAAAAAAAAAAGGAAAGATGCTCTATTCTATTAAATTGGAAAGAATAATGATATAAATGTGTAGTGCACAAATCACTACATCTTTGGTATTCATGGATTAAAGTGATGAGTTATTTTTTATGATTGGTCCCAACAGAATATGTAGTGTTGATTGTGTTGTGTAAGATATTGTGGTTGAAAGAGTAGTTGATGTATCACTACTGAATTGGAAAGAAGATTGGGGAAGTATTCCTTAAAAGAATAACCTAAACCTAAAAGTTATTATCTTTTATTCATCAAAATCAAAATTATAGATGATAAGATAATTTCAACTTAGCCCGATCTGTTACTGTATGGAAAATATATATTCATAATGAAAATACACGATGAAAAGGACACATACACAATGTATCTTATATCGTTAACTGTGATACGATCCTTATGTATATATATATATATATGAATAAGTCTGATAATTAACATAATTAATGATACAAGATATTTCGTGTATCTATTTTGTTATGTAGAGTAATTAAGTTAAGAGTTTGTTTTTATAAACTTATTGTGATGTTAATTAACAAAAGAATCAGTGAAAAAACTTCCTTTTGATGGGTTTCGTTAATTAAACCAGAAACTTCAAAACCCTAAAAAAAAGAACATATATACTACTTGTTAAATATCTCAAATTAAACATTTATACAAAGTATTTTTCAAGATTTAATTATCTGCTACGTACACATTTAGATCAAAGCATCTCCTTCATTTTAATGTGTTTTATCATGGTTTTAACCAGATTTATATATGGGTTCGTCCGAACATTCGAAAATTTTATATATATATATATATATATATATATATATAAGCAGTAAAGGCAGACAGTAACTAAAGGTTATTACACAAAATGGAAACGAAAGATCTATATATATATATATATAGAGAGAGAGAGAGAGAGGACATGAAAATGAGAGGTTAAAAGTAGCAGCAGTACTAACCTGGTTTCTCGATAGACCGGTCTGTCTAGCCAACAGGTGTTTATCTGCATCGCTTGGATACCTGAGATTTATTTATATATATATAAAGTCCACATTACTCATTTACCGTTTCGTCCCTACAGTTTTGTGGATGATATAATAAATCAAAGGTTAAACTTACGGGAAGTGATAGAGGCTACTCCCTCAAGTCTACACCATCATTATCTTACCACATGTTTTTCACTTGTAAAAGAAATTCAAAAAAATTGAAAAAATCACAACCACAAGATTATGTTGGGAGTAAAAATGATGTAGATTTGAGGGAGTAACTCTATCGTTACCCTGAACTTAATTTATTGGTTCTGCATGCATGTCTGCAACTTTTTTTTTCCTTACTCGTCATACTTGTAACCTAAAGCGTATAATTAAAGGGACCTGTATGTATACTTTTAAACTTGATGCAAAAAATAAATGGCGTGGAAATCGGGAAATTTTTACTTGCATTTTTTCAGCGTGAAGATTGTTGCTGTTGGATATACGACGTATGCAAGAAGATAAATTATTATTTGTCTTCTTGTATATACATGTCGCACATCCAACGGACGGTGCAATTGAAGCTCTCTAGTTAAAACTTTCCCGTGGAAATCTTAGTGTTGATGGAAATAAAATTATATATTTGTGTAAATATAGATAGAGGGCAGTAAGCCATGCAGGAAAACTGAAAAAATGGACAGATGATGATCAGAACAAAAGCCATGCCATGCCATGCTGCAACAGAGCCTGCCTTCACTGCATGCTCTCTCATCTCTCTCTTTCATTCATTCATAACTCTTTTTTTTTTTTATATTCTTTTTATATTATTTTTCTTTCAGTATTTATTACTTACTTATGACTGTCCTACACTACATATGCCTTGAGATACATAACATAGAGAAAGAATAATCCTATTAACACAACAAATGTCATAACACGATGATCATAATTGATGATGTCGCGATAGCACACCTGTTTTAAATTGATATATGCCACATCAGTTAGAGTTTCTAATATTGCTGCGTTAGGGTGGTCGTAATTAGGGTGAACAAAATAATCGGAAACCAAACCAACCGATCGAACCAAACCGGAAAAACGTAAATCATGGTTTTTTGGTTGGTTTTGGTATTGTATAAACCCAAACCGTGAAAAACAATTTGGTTTTGGTTTTCTATAATAAAAACCGGATCAAACCGGATATATATATATATATATATATATATATATATATATATATATATATATATATATATATATATATATGTGTGTGTGTGTGTGTGTGTGTGTCTATGTTTATCGACATTATTAATTATGGAGCCTTTAATCAAATTCGCTTATCACAATACACCTACAAAATGTCGGTTATTGTAGTGCACAAGTAGATAAGAGTTTGGTGTAAATAATAATCTTCTCAATTATCACTACATATAAATAAGTAATATTTGATTCAGTATCTTTTTACTTCAACAACCACACCATCGTACACGTAGGTTTTGTCTCTAGTCTAAGATGACCTATGACAAGATGAAATAAAATATTTTACGTATGTTATTTGATTAGCCTAATTGGAATGAATGACAATATCATATTGTGTGTATGTATATACACCGTACACACAGAGAAGATAAAAAAACCGGAACCAAGTCAATCCAAACCGGACCGAATAAAATGGCTTTACCTAGTTATGGTTCGGTTTTGGTTTGTAAATTTTAAAACCGTAAAAAATGGTTTGGTTTTAAAAGTGATAAAAAATTGGAAAACCGAACCATGTTCACCCTAGTCGTAATAGTGGTATTATTCGTAGAGAAAACCATATATGATTATCCATTTTGCTTGACGATTTTTGTATTTTTATATTCAATTTTCATATATTTGCACTTTTATCTTTTGTCAATTCATTTTCTTACCCGATCATATACAAGTATTATAAATAACGATGAATCTCAATGATTGATATAAGTCGTATTAATCATTCAACGTCGACATCATATAACTAAAGTGCGCAATATAGGGCAAGTGCCCATAGCCTAATGGTTTATACCCGGGCTCCAGTGGTAGGAGACCCGGGTTCGATTCCCCCTTCCCCCAACCTTTCGTTTCAGTGAAAAAAAAAAAAAAAAAAAAAAGTGCGCAATATAAAGAAGGACGTGAACGAAGGATAAAGATACGTACGGGTGTAGAAAATGCTCGAAAAGCCAGGCTCGTAAAATGTTAACAGACCGTTCAGGCAAACCCCTCTGAGGCCTCCAAGCTTCTTGTTCCATCATCCCCATTTGATGGAATGCTCTTTGTTGCCTAAGGCTTTGTTCTAGAAGCCTTAACCGCGGTGTTTCTCCTTTCGTTACACCTGATGTTCCTGCATCTTTCTCACCTAAAAACTCACAACTTTGTCTTAACTGTGCAGATATTGCATCTTTTAGACACCGAAAATGTCTAGACATCGCTTTCTGTGCTAAAGCAGTATATGGGATCGCTGCACCGAATCCCATTACTAAGTCGAATGAATTCACCACCATTTGCATTTGCTCACAGTAATGATTATATCTTTTGTCCACCTGATAAATAATTTACCATTGTATATTAATGATGCATGGTGTAAATATAACATTTATTGTATCGGAAGGATCGTGATAGTAACATTAATTATTAATTGTGCATTTACCAAGAAAACAAGATGTGTATACAAAAATAAAACAATGAGTCATATCGTGAGTTGAGAACTTGAGAAATTAATATTAATCTCTCAATAATAATAATAATAATAATAATATTCATCTAAAGCATGTTTAATGACATATGGTAGGAAACAAAAAGGTATTAATAGGTCGTATTAGAGCCAGCTGACCTGGTGAATTGAATAAATCCCCATTGTTTGTTTAGTTAGATTATAAACCCTCATTATTGTGTTTCATAAAAATAAAAATGAAAATATAACGCAGTTTGCAATAGAAAATTTGAAGCATCTTCCAACTAAAGAAATAAATACATATGATGTACAAAGTCTACGGCCGGCCAGCATATTTTATGGGGAAAAAAAAGAAAGAAATAATTACCCCCACAATACATAATGTTTCTATTGCTGGATGGAAATAGTGCTGCGTAATTGAGCATTTTTATAATTTATTTATTTTTGACATTATGATATTCTGATTACCTAAAACTTGCGTTCTACACGGGGCAGTCATCCGACGATTCGTTCTACTCCTTCCGTCCCATTTTATTTATCCTGTTTGACTTTTCACACAGATTAAGAAAAATATAGTTAATGCTTTGAATCACATTAAATGATCCACTATTTTTACACTTATGCCCTTTAAGTTGTTGTTGGAGCATTTAATGCTACACACTTTTATTATAAATATTGTAAAGAGAAGAGGGTATTTGAAGAAATTTAACAATTAATGCACAAAGTGAACACTTATTTTGGGACAAACCAAAAAAAAGCATGGATAAATAAAATGAGGCGAGAGGAGTAATATAAAATCCCTACGTCGGAATTTTCTTATGATGTATCACTACACATTTTGTTATCTTTGATTAAAAGTTATGACTCTTTTTTTATTTTTTTATTTTTAAGAGATATCATAATCAATAACAATAAAAATATATAATGAAAGGGGTAAATCTTGGATGTTAAATTGTGAAGTAAGTTTAGTTGTATAAATCTAAATCACACGGTTTCAATCCATAATAATACTGCATATGGATTTAGCACAAAATAATTTATGGGAAATTAGGGATAATACACAATCTGAAATATTTTTAAATAATAGAGACGGTATATATTTTTATAGGGAGAATAGCAATTTGCATAATTTTTATAGCGAGAAGAACAAACAATGAATCCGAAAATCAATGAATCTCCCGGTGAATTTCGGACGATGAATTTTGATGATGAATCGAAAATCAATGAATTTCGACAATGAATTTTGAAAATTAGTGAATTTAAATGATGATAAATTTCGGCGGTGATTTTAAGCAGTGAATTTCGAACACAAGTGAATTTCGACCAGTGAATAAATAGTTTTGTCGCTTTATGCAAAAGTTTCAAAAATTTGTCGCCCTTCTACTCAATTGATAAAATATTTTTGTTCTTCACCCTCATTCCCAAATAATTAACAATCAAATGGGCCCAGAAATTTGGTGGATCGAGCAATTAGGTAAGACATATATTATTATACTTTTTTGTAATAAAAAATTGCAAAGATGTACTATTGATGAATCCAAGGGTTATAGGTACGCTGATATGATTGCCGATTAGAACAAGGAGGCAAGAATATTACTTGTGTTTTCTTCTTCTTTGCCTTTTCTATTTTTTTCACAATACAGACAGCTACTTACATTGTCTGCTGTCAAAAAAAAATCTCGAGTCTTTAACAATTGGGATCAATCTTTTCTGTTCAAATATATATATATATTTAAAAATTAAAAATAAAAACATTCTTCATTTTAATAGGGTCAGAATATTAATGTCTAGCCCCTCTCTCTTTATGCAATATTTCTACTATAAAATGTTATTTCATGTCAATTCTTAACCACTATCTCTCTCGATAGATTTTATTATCAATAATTGCATCCAGAACTAACATTAATTTCTACAGACAAACCGTCAATTCTTAGCCACTATCTCTTTCATTCATAACCTTAAGTGTAATGCATTATGACCAGACATTTCTACTTTTTTTTCACAAGACAAACATCTATTACGTGAAAGAACGTAAAAAAATTGGTGGATATAACGCATTCTACTTGTTATAATAATAATAAAAATAAAAATAAAAATCCTATCAGACAGTTATCTGCTATAAGAAAAGAAAAAACAGGATTTTATAATTATTTGGTGGATTATTTAATATGATGTAACAGCTTTTAGAGTAAAACATTATACTAAAAACAAAAAAAATAAACATCATCTATAATATAAAAGTGTATGCTTTCAGCAGGAAAAGTCCAAGCTGTCAATGCCCCAGCTAGCAATGGTATTAGCTCATAATAATGTTAATGGATTAAAATTTGTCCTTAATCAACCAAATATATATCAAAACAAGGGATTATTCCATTCCCATGGAAATAGATAAATATAGTTTAATAATTCTTCAGAAAATCCAAAGTTTCTTTACGTCCCTAGCTTTGCATTTAAATATAATCAAATGTACTAAAATATAAATCAATGATTGGTGTGTGACAAGAGAGAGAAGTAAAGGGAGTTAGAGAGTTATTTTAAAAAAAAAAGATACTACTTATAAACTATTTTGTATAAAGAAAATATACATAAAATGTTAAATAAGAGACATAATGTTGTTTATCTGGATATGATTATATGATTCAGATAATTTTTATTATGCATCATCAAATTGTGTAAACATATCATTTTCAACAGAGAGTTTCGTACCTCATCAAGCATAGATAGTAGTTTGACCTTTCTTCTTTGATGTTCCAACCTATCTGCAGCTGACAGAGGAGGATTAACATCTTTTGATGAAGATGATGAATTTCCACCACCACCGGGATTCGGATTAGGGTTACTAGTTTCTTGTTTCTTCCTGAATTGACCTCTGCCAACATTACAAAACTCAGCTAGCAGTTCTTGTGCTGCCTTAGCATACCTTGAATTCCTCAATACATTTACTACACCTAATGATGATGACGACCCGAAACCCATATGGTTCGGGTTCTGATGATGACCCATTTGTAACGACCCGTATTGATGATATTGTGCACCACCACCGGACGTACTAGATCCTTCGCCGCCTTGATTAAAGAACAACATCCCGGAGTTTTCCATTCTCAGTTCATCAGCTTTATTACCAGCTGCTTGGAGTGATGTTGATAATGATAAAGAAAGTCCTTGACTTTCTACTACATGATGATGTGTACTTGAGGTGTTATGATGATCCCATGAAAATTGGGACGATTGACCAAAATGCCCTTGGTTGGGTAGCAACATGTGTAGCGTAGAAGATGAAGCTGCAGGTGGAGGAGATGGTGACCTGGCAGCAGACTGTGGGTTCATTAGGAATAGCTGCATGGCTACTGCTGACTCAGCGTTCATAGCTGTCTGGTGGTGCTGCTGGTGTTCCTTTGTTTGATCCAACGGACCAAGATCACCCACCAACATCCCTTGTTGTCTGGTGGTACCATACCAGTCACTACTGCTCGGTGGCGGCCGATAGCTATGGCTGTGGCTGCCTCCGAGGTAAACACCTCCTCCTCCTGTCGGTGATATTTGGTTTTCAATCATAATTTCGTCGTCATGAACATGAGTTGGAGGTGCTGATACAGAAGTGAAATTAAACATTTCTGATAACATTCCGGCTGTTTCATACACACCACCGCTAGATTCTCCGGCAGCCTCAATAGCAACTAACGGTGGTGGCGGTGGTTCGAATCCTTGTAACCTCATCTTCTCCCTTCGGATCTGTTGCGCTATTTGATTCCGATGCTGATCATCTTGTTCCTGTTGGGATCTTTCGAATCCATTTCCGAAATTGAAAATACCTTGATGATAGTCTTGGGACATATATAGAATTTCGAGAAATTGAACTTTGTCTGAAAATTGCTTCAATTAATTAGCTGCTTTTCCCATTCTTCAACTTCCCTTTCTTAAAAAAAAAAAAAAACACAAAATTCCCAACCTCACTTTCTTAGCTGCAGTTTTTTCAGCTCACAAATGGAATCCCACTTGAGAATTATTGATAATATGATTATATATATCTGACCCAACAAAGGATAAGAATTAGTCAGAAAGAAAGAAAGAAAGAAAAAAATTTAAAGAGAAGGGGTGCAGCAGGAATATACTTTTGTTTTTGGAAAACAAATTCAGCTTTATTCATGCAGGCAAAATTACCTCTACAGATTTATCTGAAAAAGGGGTGCAATATTCTGAGAAATTGTATTCTTTTTTTGAATCTTTTTTTTTGCGCTTTCTCTTTCTGTCTTTCACTTTCTTTCCTATAAGTTGCTCTTAAGTTGCAGAGGTCTTCTCTGCAATCGCCTTCTGAAAACAGAGTAGAACAAAAAGATTTGTATATAAAAATAATAATAATGAAAAGAATATTATTATATTTTTGGGAAGTATAGTATAGATGTGTATTGATAGACACATATATGTAAGTTTGTAACTATCTCTCTCTGTTGTCTTTCTCTTTTTTTTAAGCTCACAAAAAGGAGAAGAGGGTGGAGAGAGAATAGGGATTTCTTTTTCATTTTATATTTAAATTGTTTCATCTTTTTTTTTTTTTTTTTTTTTTTTTTTTTTTTTTTTTTTTTTCTATTTTTATATCCCTCAACTACTCTGTAGTATAAACTGGTAAAGTACGTTGTTCTATTTCCAAATAGTAAACTTAATATAAAAGTGGATGTCTTTTCATGCTTAAAAATAAAATAAAATTGTTAGTACATGTTATAAATAAGAATAAACGAAAAAACATAAATCACACTGGCAATGTATCGAGTATTCTGCGGGCAGAAAGAGGAGATTATACTATCATTGAAGACTTTATAGACTTATACAATTACTCCTGCTACTGCAATTGTTCCAGGTTACAACAGACCAGTTTTAATAGTCACAAAACTTAGACCTAACCGCCATAACGACATACTAGCAGATTGACTAAAATACCCAGACGGAGCTCGGTCAACAGACTCACTTGGACGTAAATACGCCGACATTGCTCGCTTAATGATCAGATAAGAGGTCAAGTCACATTTTCTAAAAGTACACACTATTTTTATTTTCACCTTTGCCTGTCAATTTTATGCTTGTTTTACATTGAATGATTCTAACCGCGCGAATTAATTTCAGTACAATGTAAAATGTTTTCCTGACTCAATTATAGTCAGAAAGTCTTTCTAATCAGTGTTGAGTTTGAAATACATTTGAAATTCTGATTCGATTTGGATCAGAATAATCATCGTTTTTTAATTCGATTTGAGTCAGAATCATCTTACGTGTAGAAAGAGTTTGTTTCAAATATAAGTAGTGTTAATTTGTTCAACAAATGATTCCAACGTGATTTTTTTTTGTTTATTATTTTTTTATCATGATGTATGTGTATTGATTCATATGAGTTTTGTTTTAATCGATAATATAAAAATATGTTATTTGTAAACTATGTTATTTAAAGAATATATTACATCATTTCACGGTGTTTACTGTCCATTACGATTGTTTTACAAGCATAGATTTCACCATTTCAGAAGTAGTAGTACAAACTCAGAAAATTAATGAATGTTTTGTGCTCTTTTCATTGAACCATATGTAAATAAAGATGTGATTTGTTTGAAAAACTTTCTTGATACACAAACATTTTCGGGAGAGGTCCCGATTGTTGTGTCCGAAGTAGCTCGGATGATTAATCTATAACAATTGCCTAAAGATACGCTGTTCAAAAAAAAAAAAATTTGCCTAAAGATACATTGGATAAACAAACAAACAAAAACAAAGAAAGTAATGTATCTTTCTAAATCAAAATTTGAAATTTGTTCTCATGGTATCATGATTATACCGCTAAAGCGGTTTTCGAGTGAAGCGATGTATATAATTGAACCATTATATATGTTTAAACCTTCAAAATATTTTTCTATAGATAAAATATAGAGTACTCTTATTATTTTTAATGGGGTCCGCGAACCCCGTTTAGGTGAATGTAGACCCGCCGCCCGCCACTGGCTTCACCTCATAGGCTGGTTTTGAAGTTGAGATTCATTCTCTTACGTATGTTTTTGTGACTAAATTTTTAGACAAACGCAATTTTCGACGATCGTGAAAGCATAATGAATAACGAACCAAACAATTAATTTTTCTAGTCATTTAATTAATTTGTGTTGGTTTAACGTTTACTCATATGTAAAAACCCAACCTAACATAACCCGTCTTAAGAAAAAGCCTACTTCATCCCCTGGATATGACCTAGTGGTAAAATGTTTGGGTGTTGTAATGTGATTAGTAGGAATTTGGAGTGTGGAGGTTGAATCAACCGTAAATGGACGACTTAACTTTTAGTTTCTTGATAAAAAAGCATTTTCATTTCACATTGCAGGTTCGATTAACATCTTCACTCATTCTGTAGGATCGGATGAGTGGGGACCATCAAGATTTGGATTTAACCTTTAAGAAAAAGCCTACTTCTAATGATTCAAAGTTCACTATAAAAATTGATTTTTTTAATGACAATTTTCACTATGATCAATTCTACTATGATTATTTCCATTATTAAAAATAAAAGTGACATCAAAGATGATAAAAATATATCATTATTAATCTAAAAACACATATCGATTCGTTAAATAAAGTGCAATTAATTAGGAAAATGAATATAATTGGGAGTTATTAAGGGTGAAATACAAAGAAATAGCTTTCCAACAGCAACCAAGATTAATAATTGAAAGGCTCTAACTTTCAACCCCATCGCCTTTTTGGATGTGATTAACGTGAATCTCACCCTCCTTCACACGCTTTCGACCATAAAATGGGACCACCCATGTCCATCTTTTTATTTATTTTGTTTTTATAGGGGACCATTTTTAATTTCATTTCATTATTGAAATAAAACATTTAACTATGGCTCACGTGCCATATCTCTACACGTGCCTTTTTGGAATTGCCTTTTACATAACATATTGTATAAGTTTTTCATAAAGCACATACATCAGATACTATTAGCAGATTTTATATTATGCAGTTTTAAATACTATTGTATATTTTAAATCACATTAATCTAGATGAAATCATACTCCGATTCTCTTCTCTATTTTACATAATCAGGATTGACATCAGAACGCCCGCATTTCCGAGGATCTGTTCTTATCAGGAAGAAAGCGTTCGGTACGTATAAGATTAAATGTTTCTAATATTATACGCGCTCTTCTACGTCGTCAGTATCAAATAAAAGCAACGGAAGTTTAAAAAAGCTGGGTAAAAACATAAAAGCTACTATGAATAGAAATTAACAATACTAAAGATGGGTAGTTAAGATTACAACGATTAAAAACCCAAAACTTATACAATACGATGTCTTAAAAGTAGCGATCAAACAAATCTAAGAGAAGAAATACAACCAATCTAATACAACCTTTACAAAGAAAATATTCTAGAAGCTTCGTCAAGACTTTAAGTCTTCAAAAGCCGTCGTACACACTGATCAACTCTGCTTGCCTTCTTCACCCCACAACGCACACAAAAGAAAATGCAAAGGAGGTAAAGACAAAAGATCTTAGTAAAAGTGTGAAAGCTTACGACAACAATTAAGATTTATAAAGAAAAGATATTTAATCGTTTAGTTAGTTATCTTTGTGTGACCGACTCAATCAGGGTTCATTTCACGTCCATCAACATGAATTGACTAAACGCGTTCTACTTAGCTTATCTTTGTTGCGTCATTACTCAAGGACATCTGCGCATGGCGTTCATCACTGAAGATATACTTGCTAACTAACGGTGATTAGCACCGATTAGCTCCGGGGTCTCCCGGTATGCGATATCGTCCGATGGATTTCCTCCACTACCCTTCACCGTTTAAGCCAAGCAGTTGTTGTCCACCTTTTATGAACGTATCACATCGCCCGATATGGAATAGTGTCAACCGAGAATAGATGATGCTTTATCTTTTACTACACATATGTAAGTATCGATGTGAATTAACTAGCCATCCCTAGTGTTTTCAAGTAAGCCCCACATCTCTACTACTGCATTACTGAACCCACTAGACACCTGAAGTCTCCAAAGAATACACGCATTGATGAACTCTAGTTCACCAAAGCACAAGCCCTTTCATGCCCTTCCGACGGATCGAACTTCAACTCCCTTTAAGAGTACATTCGGTGTTTTAACTGAACGCATCAGAAGTACAATCGAAGCTAGTTCACTTAATATATCATAATTAAAAGCTCAAACCAATAAATAACATAACATTGGAGCTCGAACTAAATCGAATCGATTAAGATCAATAAAACAAGGTAAACCGAACAAACACCCGTCTCGAAACCTAAACGCTGCGTTTAAACCTACTGGGACGCCCGTCAACCTTTATGGGACGTCCGTCCCCACTATAAGCTGGAGCGCCCGCCGCACCTAAAGACGCTACAACTTTGTATGTAAAATCACTCTCAAACGCCCGTCCGCCTAAGGCAAACGCCCGTTTGAGTTTAGCTTTCAGACGCCCGCCCGACATACGCAGACGCCGCCCACTGCGTTTTTCCCAAAACCCCAAATCTTCAAACTCGATTTCTAATCCGATTCCAACATAAACATAATGACAATTTATGCACGTAAAACACATAGAGTCATATCTAAACATACCCTATCGTCTATGATCCTTTGATCAACAAAAGACACGTCTTATCATCTAAACACCTTAGAACTTGATCTAAACCTTATAAACGATAATTGGAATCGTAGGAAGAGCCTCTTACCTTATTTGCTTGCAAAGCGACGACAAAACACCAGCGGTGCAACAAATGCTGATCCTCAACCCCAAAACCATATGTGATCAACAAGAAACCCTAAAATCCTATTTTCTTTCTTGAAAACCGAAACTGAAAGAGCCTGAAAAACAGAAGATTACCTGGGCTTACTGCCGTGAAACTATTTTTAGATTATTCTACGCTTCAAGGCGATCGTTCGACTACTACTCACGGCTGCGAAAACAGAAAGCTACGGATTAAAAGATACTTAATTTTTCAAGAATCGAACTCTACGAATCAAAACTGAAATTAAACCGAAACTTACGAAATAAGGATATTTTATTTTCCAAAAAAGTTCTCTCTCTCTACTGATCACTTTTCTCTCTGCGGCATCTTGAATGCAGATGAACGGATGATCGATCACACTGATTCTTCCTTTTATTTCGCTTTTCTTATGCGTCTGTGGAGATGTTGCCGCTGCTTCTTCTATTTTTTCAGAATCATTGTGTGTAACTTATGAGGAAATAATTGGGATTATTTCTTTTTATAGCCATTTAATCAAATGTATTAATTAAATAACTAAATCCTTTAATTAATTCCTTTTCACTTAAATAAATGGGACAAATAATAATTAGGTCGTAGTAAATACTGTGAACGACTATTTTACCTTTTTTGAAAAATCGAGGATATTCTGAGATCTGATGGATATAAATAAAACTTTACAAAATCCGAATGAATTATACAATCTGATTTTCTATTTTATAGATCTATAGGTAGTTATAAAGTAAATTAAATAAAATCATACTATTAAGGGATTCTATATTTTACAATTTCTCACCGCTTTGTTAGTGGATTTGGTTGAATAAAGTGTTTTGGTTCCTATTTTACAATTTCAAATACAACATTTTCGTGCTTACATAATTTTTATTGGGGATAAAATGCATGATTCTTTATTTCACACAACCTATAAAGAAAAAGAAAAAAAAAAAAACTTAGAGTATATACTACAATATTTTTTTTCTTTGTAAAATTGAATGTTAAAATCCGTAAAATATAGTTTCTAAAGCCTTTATAGTGAATACCATAAATGCTTTGATATGAGTTATAAACTTACGCTTACTTTAGTTAATCTTCCTTGTAATATAAAAAAACTAATTGATTCGTATCTACAACCGCCTTAATCCTACATAAGTATGAAAACCACCGATTACATAGTTCAATACAAAATACACAAACGAATTCTACAGTATTATTATATTATTTTTTTATTTTACTAAATCTTCAAATAATATAATGGGAAATACAATTCTGTGTCTTTCTTTTATCTCTCTCGTTATAATCTTCTTGTTTTTTATTCCAGGTGGAGTTGTAAACCATCTTAATCAACAAGCAAGTGCACAAAAACAATGGTGCGTACCAAAGCCATCTTCATCAGATCAAAAACAGCAAGAAATAATCGATTTTACGTGTGGCGCGATCGAACAAGAATGCTTTCACTACAAGAAAACGGGTTTGAAGGGGCGACGAAAAACGTCGTCTTTAAAATCTTGTCGTCCTTTAAGCATTTTTGGGACGACACGTCGTCGTCAAAAAAGTCGTCCCTTCAATTTCGCCCCAAAAACAAGTGGCAAGTGTTTTTGAAGACGACGACATCAAATCATGAAAGGTGATGATGACGTGGAGCGAATCTCTTAGGAAAAGTCAATTGGTGACATGGCGATCTCTTTTGGGACGACATTTGTGCCCCTTAAAAGAAAGTAAAGTTTTTTTTTTATTAAAATAAATTTAAATGATTCTGGGAAAGAATTTATTTAATTTGTTTTTGGGACAACGTTATCAAATCGCCCCTTAAAATATTTTTTTAATTTTTTTTTATAAAAATTAAATCAAATTATTCAGATTAAAAATACATTAAAGTGATTTACAATATAAATCCTTAAAATATTATTTAATTGTTTTTTATAAAAAATTAAATGAAATGATCACGATTAAAAATTTATTAAAAGGGACGATATGTGTTTTTAGGGACGATAATGTCGTCCCTTTGAATATTTTTAAAAACATTTTTTTTTCGCATGGCCTCCCATGCTAATAAATTAATCCAATCCAATCAATATTAATGCAAAACAAAAATAAAAGGGGATTCAAACCAAAAATAAAAAGGGATTCAAACAAAAAAATGTTACATAAAAATGTATGAAAGTAAAAAGTATCCAAAAGTATTAAGTGTATCCAAAAGTTTGTAGTTGTTGCCTAAAGTAATAAATGTATCTACTCATCATCACAAGATCAACATCGCATCGTCGCCGTCTTGAATCGTCTTCATCATCATCGGAAGAGGATGAACTAATATCCGTATTTGGATATTCGGTTGTTGAGTTTTAAGATTTTGCACCAACAATTTGATAAGACTATCTTGCTTTTTGGTTCTCTTCTCCAACTTAGAATGAGACTTTTTAAGATATTTGATATCCCGCAATTGTTTTTGGGAAGAAGTTGATCTTGTAGATGGGACGATTGTGATGAATGGGACATGGACGAAGATTGCGTAGGCCAAGGCCAATCAAATAATCCCGCCTAGTTCCTAAGGCGCGCCTGAAAGATTGCCTCCTCATCTTGAAAAGTCAACGGTCGAGTGGTGCAATCTATTACGCCACTCCTCCAAAGCCTCCTCTAAACACAACATATATCATTGGCACTTAGGATAAGGAATATGAGACCGTATTGAATTGAAATATATACAATGTATATCACTTACGTAGCGACCTCCGCTTCATTGTTGATAAATGAACCGTCAAGATTCTTATGTTTGCTCGCCCATACATGGATAGGATCACGCCCATAGGATCTTCATTCTGAGTCACATTACCCTTGGAAAAAAAATAAAAGTATTAGCCCGCTAAATTTGTCTTTACCAGTCAAATTCTTTCTTAGGTTTCCTGCAAAACCATCGGGGAACCGAACATTTCTTAAGAAATCATAGAATTTTGTCCGATCTTACGTGCCAACGTGAACAAAGCACGCGGTTTTAAGGTCTTATCGCCTTGTTTAATCACATGTAGTTCATTTCTCACTTTCATGTTTGCTAAATCCTTACGTGCCTTGATAGTGTCTTTGGTCTTACCATCGATATTCAATACCGTAGACAATAAACTATCACACACCTTCTTGTCAATGTGCATAACATCTAGATTGTACTTGAGTTTTTCGGCATCCAATATGGCAATCTATTTAGTATGGTGTTTTTTCCAACTCAAACAAGATTACGGATACTTCGATTTTTACCACCGTAATCTTTGTGTTTCCCGGCAAACATTCGGGTAGGTTACTAAGTTGTTGAAGAATTTCCTCGGTGGTTTTCTCATTTGGAGGGCTTAATGTTTCGATTTTACCGTTAAACCCCTTATTCTTTCGCAGATCGGGTGGTCCGCCCGACCATCTACGATGTCCGACATATCGGTCTTACTCTCTAACCGCATTACGAAGGTGTATCGTCGTTGCAAGTTAGACATGCTTTATATCCTTGACCAGTCCAACTGAGAGATAACTACGGCGGGAAAATCGTTCACCGTAAACATAAGCTGCGGCTCGCGATTCGAAGGTAGTATTTGTAGCGACATCAAGCACAACTACCCTTGTGACCACAATTCCTCCAACTCATCAATCAATGGCCTCAAATAAACATCCAGGTCCTTGCATGGGGATTCTGGTCCTGGGATAAGTAAACACATGTGTTTATACAGTTCATTGTTGCAAACCCATGGTGTTGGATTCAACACTTGTGTTAGAAACAGGCCACATGCTGTATGTTTGACTAGTACTACCGAACGGGCAAAAACCATCTGTAGCGAGACTGAGACGTACATTTCTAGGTTCGATAGCGAAGTCCGGGTGTTGCTCGTCAAATTCTTTCCATTCTTTACCATCGGTTGGATGCCTCATCACATCCTCATCCGTTGAACGCCCCGTCTTATGCCACGTCATTGCCTGAGCTGTGTGACGGGAAGCATACAAACGTCTCAAACGATGCTTTAACGGAAAATAACGTAGCACTTTCTGAGCAACTTTTTCCTTTAGACTCACTTTATAACGGCTTGTTTTGCACACTGGACATGATTGTAAGTCAGCAGTCTCCTTATAGTAAATGCAACAGTTGTACAAGCAAGCATCGATCTTTTCATACCCCATACCCAATTTGTTCATAAGAGTTTTTGCTTGATAGAATGTATCGGGTAAATTTGACCCTTCCGCAAAACTTCTTTCGCCGCTTAAAAGAACGTCGAAACTTTCATTTGGCCACTTATACAACACTTTAATATGCATTAAATCCGCTTAAGAACTTCAAGGCGGATGAGCTTCTGCATCCCGGATAAACTTTTTCGTGCAATTTGGAGAGGAGTTCATCAATGTTGTCATCCTGCTCTGACTGTAAAATTTCTTCTTCTGAGGCTCTACCAATGAAATCATTTATAACTGGAGCCATTTCGTCTCCGGATTCAACTACCACTTGAGTTTTCCGTGCGTTCACGGAGACACCGCTTCACCGTGGTGAAACCATGTTGTATACCCAGGTGCCCATCCCCAAATGAAACGGTTGATCATACACGTCCTCCAAAGTTTCCATACCAATGTTGAAACACCTTTTGCATGGGCAAGCGAATCTTACCTTCATTGTTAACAAATTGTCGTGCGTATTTAATGAATTCACTCAACCCTTTATCAAACTCAGTTTGATCGTCAAGATATAACCACGACTTGTCTAGTTCCATTTGAAATCACTGACACACAAGAAAAATTTAGTATCTCACTTAAGGCACAAGGTCATGTCTAATTTCATATGTATTAGGTGTTAATACCATTTCAAGAGAAGTTCTCATACCATTTCGGGTCGTATGTCACGTTATCAATGCACTATGAAACACAGGGTCAAAAGTTCGACGCTCATAATAACTAATCGATGGTCTTTGATCACAAAGACCACCCAGTACCATTTTTCCATTTGGGTAGGAACAGCACCCTTTGAGGACCTTTTGTATGTTATGCTTATCAATAAGCACACACTTGTAAACCATTTCAATCCCAAATCAACAAACTCCGATTTCTACACTAAAATCATCAACACATTAACCTTAATTTTCAACACAGGTTGTAAACCATTTCAATCCAAAATCAACAAACAATAAGCCAAACTCCGGTTTCTAGCCTAAAATAATAATTCATTTTAATCCAAAATCAACAAACTATAACCCAAACTCCGGTTTCTAGCCTAAAATAACAATCAATTTCAATCCAAAATCAACAAACAATAAAGGAAAACCTCTATAAGCAAGCTATCAACTATAAGGCAAAGTATTGCATAGATTCTACATACATGTGCAAGGAAAGCGAGATTTTCTCGTAGATCTCGTAACTCACGGGGTTTGCAATAGATCCCTAACTATTGGGGTTTATGTAGTACCCTAACTACACTAACTCAAGCAACTATCTTCTTCGCAAAGCGGATGGTGAAAACACCTTTTATACTACAACCTGGAGAGAATACAAAAATTTACTAAAACATTCGTAAAATTATGTAGAAGAAGTGAATGTAGCTAAGTGAATGAACCTTTAAAGGGGGAAGAAGATACACACTTCAAAAGAAAAAAGGGGAGGAACATAGCAAAACAAAACTACAGTATACTAAGATACACATGAGAAAAGTGATACTATAACTTGGATCATGAAATATAAATTTACACAAGGACTCTTTCAACAAACAATAATCCAAACTCCGGTTTCTAGCCTAAAATAACAATGCATTTTAATCCAAAATCAACAAACTATAACCCAAACTCCGGTTTCTAGCCTAAAATAACAATCAATTTCAATCCAAAATCAACAAACTATAACCCAAACTCTGGTTTATACACTACCATTATCAAGCCTTCTATGAAAGCCTACCATTATCAAGCCTTCTACACTATCAACTACACCAAACTATACCATACATATAAATTGAAATTTCACAAAGTAATCGTCTTTTTATGAAAGTCCAATGGACAACCAACTCCTGTAACCAGATTTTGCAAGACATCATACATTTGGACGTGGAAATAATCAAGCAGAAAAGCATGAGTCATTGTATGAATAAGAACACCTCAAGACAAATCTCCACAAAAAAAGAACACCATTTAAGGGAAACTGATCGAAATTGCTTCATAAATGTAATTCCGTTTTCACAAAGAATGGAAAGATTCTATTTATTAGTACCACAGAAAAAAGCGCAAACACGGACTATAATTCTTTCTCTTAATACTAATTAACAAGGTTAAATTTCCCTCATTCTCTTCCACTATAAATCAACCCTCAAAACAATCAAACCAAACAAAGGAATTAAACTAAAAGAGTAGTCATTTCATAGCTATTCAAAGCTCCATCCCAAGGCAACCGAAAAATAAATGAAGGAAAATGAAACAATAGAGTTGAAGCTTTACCTCAGTATCGGTAGGAGCTTTCTTAGTCAATAGAGAAATTGAGGAGAGAGGGGGGAGGAGCGGTGGAGCGGGCTGGAATCGAGAAGAGGTTGAAGCGGTGGTGGTCCGGCCCGGTTGTTGTGCTATGAGCCTGGAGGTGAAGCGGTGGTGGTCCGGATGGCTTAGTGGCGGAGGAGAGAGGAGAAGAAGAGAGAGAGGCGGGTTTGCAAAGGGCGGGTTTAATTGCAAGGGGCTCTCTGATGCTGAAAGGAAGAAGACGATCCTGTTTTATTTTAGGTTTAGAGTTTAAAGGGACGACAATGTCGTCTCTTTAAATAATTATTAATTTTTAATTAATACTCAATATAATTATATAAATTACATATTATATAAATAACGAGCCTCGACTTTTAAAACTAAATAACGAGACTCGGTTTTTAAAGTTAAATAACGAGCCTCGGGTTTTAAAGCTAAATAACGAGCCTCGGGTTTTAAAACTAAATAACGAGGCTCGGGTTTTAAAACTAATTAACGAGCCTCGGGTTCTTAAAGTAATTAACGAGGCTCGGGTTTTAAAACTAATTAACGAGCCTCGGGTTCTTAAAGTAATTAACGAGGCTCGGGTTTTAAAACTAAATAACGAGAGGTCGAGTTTTAAAACTACATAACGAGGGTCGGGTTTTAAAACTAATTAACGATCCTCGGTTCTTAAAGTAATTACTTGAGTCTCGAGTTTTAAAACAAAATAACGAGCCTCGGGTTTTAAAACTTATTAACGAGGCTCGGGTTTTAAATAATTAACGAGCCTCGAGTTCTTAAAGTAATTAACGAGGCTCGGGTTTTAAAACTAAATAACGAGGCTCGGGTTTTAAAACTAAATAACGAGCCATAGTAGATAGTACTATCACAGCGGTTAACTCGTCGCTCGATAACGAACCCTGAGATTCAAATCGATCTCTTACTAACGATCCCCGACTCTTAACTCCTTCGCTCGATAACGATCCATCGAGACAATGATCGATAACGATGTAACTCATTCAGTAATCGACTAAATAACGAGCCTCGGGTTCTTAAAGTAATTAACGAGGCTAGGGTTTTAAAACTAATTAATGAGCCCGTGATTCAAATCAACCTCTCGATAACGAACTGATGATCTATAGCAGATAATACTAACAGAATGATCACTAAGGAAAGATATCGGTTTGAAATCGCTTAATCGATTTCTGATCTCGGGATTGAGATCAATCAGTCGTTAACGAACCCCGAAATTCAAATCAAACGCTCGATAATGAACTGACGATCTCGGGATTGAGATCAATCGGTCATTAATGGACCCCGTGATTCAAATCAATCGCTCTATAAAGAACTGACGATATATAGGATATAGTACTATCAGAATGATCTGTAAGGGAAAGGCCTCGAGTTTGAAATCACTTAATCGATTTCGGATCTCGGGATTGAGATCAATCGGTCCTTAACGAACCCCGTGATTCAAATCAATCGATCGATAACGAACTAACGATATATAGGATATAGAATCTTATCGTAAGCGATGTGTAAGGAAAGACCTCGAGTTTGAAATCGCTTAATCGATTTGGATCTCGGATTGAGATCAATCGGTCATTAACGGACCCGTGATTCAAATCAATCACTCCATAAAAGAATCGGCGATATATAGGATATAGTATTATCGGAATGATCTATAAGTGGAAATGCCTCGAGTTTGAAATCACTTAATCGATTTCGGATATCGGGATTGTTCATTAATGAACCTCAAATGTTAACTCATTCGCCGATAACGATCGATCGAGCCATAGTAAGTAGATACTCATTCACAATGATCGCTAAAAATAACGATAACAATCTAACTCATTAAGCGATAACGAACCTTAGATTCGATTTGAATGTCGGGGTTCATTATCGGCGGATGACTTAGATCGTTATCGATCATTGTGATAGTACTATCTACTATGGCTCAATCGATTGTTATCAGCGAATGAGTTAACAATTGTAATTCGTTTGATCGATTTGAATTTCTTGGTTCTTTATCGAGCGATCAATTTTAATTTAAAGGTTCGTTATTGAGCGAATAAGTTATTCATTATCGTTATCGAAGAAAATATTCTTATAAATACATTATGAGCGAAAAATCAAAATTTTTATAAAATTTTATCAAAAACGATTTTTTTATAAAATTTCATTTAAAGGACGACAATTTCGTCCCTTTAAATAAAAATTCAATTTTAACTTAATTTTTTATCAAAAGCGAATTTTTATAAAATTTAATTTAAAGGGACGACAATCGTCGTCCCTTAAAAAAACATTTCATATTTTTATTAAAAAGCTACACAATTTTTAATATTATAACGTGTTAAAAGAAATTTAATTTATTTAAAGGGATTTACAACGCCGTCCTTCAAATAAAAAAATCACGTGGATTTCCATGGCACATGTCGCCCCAAAAAGCGGGTTATCGTTCCTTTAAATAATTTACCCGCCAAAAAAAATGGCAAAAGTAAGCGGGAAAAATCGAATATTTAAAGGGGCGGCATTTGTCATCCTGTAAAGTTTTCCTCCAATAAATTCACTAAATGTTTGACTATTCTCTCGTATCGATTTAAAGGGATGACGTATACGTCGCCCTTTTAAATAATGTTTAAAGAGGCATTTCATTGTCGCCCCTTTAAACATCGTCCTTTAAAACTAATTTCTTGTAGTGTTTGTGATTCAACATGGTGGTTCATGCTTTGAACCTAATACCCTAATGAACCATGCATCTGTAGCTATGAACATATACTACCAAAAATGGGAAGAAATAGTTGGAATTGTGATTATAATTCATCTGGTATTGTCACGATTACTGATCCAAGCTATGGTGGTTGTGAGTTTTTTTACGACAAATCAGCATGCGGATCTGAGATCCCTGTGCACCGTGTGTGGTGGTGGTTTCCTGCGATTTTGATTTATGTAACAATATATCTGATATTAAGTCGGTGATTTGGATTTATGAATTAAAGAAATTGGTATAATGTTTCAGGCGATTTTGATTTATGTATTAGTATATTCGATACTAAGTTAGCATAACTCAGGAATTTCATAGAGTGGAATCAATGGAATTTAGGGTTTTCTCAAAGCTTTGATCTTTTGTTATTAGTTTTTGTGTTTCTTTTAGTTGATTTGGTCCAAACCATATGTTGGCAGAGTGGTTTATTGCATAAATCGCCGGTAGTCCGAATTTATTGAATTTTTTTTTTTGGATTTATTTTTTTTTCTATTTTTAGATGCGTGATTGTGTTTTGATGTTGATCGATATTGACCTATGCGCGATATTTTCTTTTTAAGTAAGGAGCTAAATTATATTATATGGTAGGATTTGATAAGATTCAATAATAATTAATATCACGGGGTGTATTCTCTCAAAAAAAAAAATAATATATATATATATATATATATATATATATATATATATATATATATATATATATATATATCACAGGGGTGTTATCGCAATATTTTTAGTGTGACATCTATCGTATGTTTACTACTTATATATTGAAATAATGAATATACTAAAATATGGTTGTTCTTGAGTAATGTTTTGTGATTGTTAGTATTGCAAACAAACCTATAAACTAATGGTACGTTTGTTAGGACGGAATGGAATGTAATGGAATGAAATGCGAAAAAATAAAATAAAAATCGACAAAACGCGTGGATGATGAGGTAAGAGTGGGTGGGTGATAGGGTAGGTTAGGGTAGGTGATGAAGTAGAGTAGGTAGGGTAGGATAGGGTAGATGGTGGGGTAAGGTAGGTAAGATCGTGAAAGTATGATAGAGTGAAATAGGGTAGGTTAGGATAGGATGGGGGGTGGGGTAAGGTATATGGTGGGGTGGTGGGTAGGTTAGAGATGGGTAAGGTAGGGTAGGAGGGTAAGGTGGTAGAGTAGGGGTGGGTAGGGTAGGGTGTGGTAGGGTAGGGTATAGGTGGGTGATGGTGGAGTAGAGTATGTTGTGGGTTAAGGTAGGTAGGATGCATAGGGTAGGATAGGGTGATGGTGGAGTAGGTAGGGTGAATGGGGTAGGTAAGGTAGGGTTGGGTGGGTAGGTGGTGGGTAGGGTAGGTAAGGTGGGGTGATAGGTAAGGTAGGGTGGATAGAGAGGTAGGGTGCAGTGGGGTGTGAGGTAGAGCTACCTTTTATTCCATTCTTTCACATCTTAAACGCAATAATGAAATGAATATATTCCACTCCATTCCTATTACTTTATTCTATTCCATTCTATTCCTGCGTAACAAAATGCCATAAAGCCATAAGACATACGATTTTTTTATATAAATTTCTTGCGTTTTCCGGCATGAATTTGCTTAACAAATATAAAGCATACCAACTTGAAATCGCTATCGTTTCACTGACTAGCATGACTTCTGACAAATTTCGGTCAATATATTTTGTATATCCTCAAATCATAAGTCTAATATTTATAAAGAATTAGTAGGGTTTCTATTTATACAATATACCCAAACTACCCTTACATAAATCAATACACTAATCAATATTTTCCATAACTCAATACTTTCCATATTAATATTTTCCATATCGTAATACCCACCAGTGGGGCGTGAAGGTCCTGAGCGCCCAACTTGCACAACAAAACTCGAAGCTTCTTTGCCGACCAAGCGCTTCCGTAAAAATACACGCCAACCGATCCTTCGTAGGTACGTACGAAGCCCATCCGTGATGGCATCATGCACGAAAAACGACAATCTGCCTCGATATGCTTCGTGCGTTCATGAAAGACCGGATTTTGTGCGATATATAAAGTCGACTGGCTGTCACAAAAAAGACGAATTCCAGGAGGGCGAGATCGTTGGAAAGGTGTCTAAACCCAATCGGGTTGGACCGGATCCGACCGGTCGGTCGCGTTCTGATCTATTTAGTTCATGTAATAACTTTATTATGATTAATAAAAGCACTTATGTTATTATATATATTGTTTATCTTCATATTATTTGTTTGTATATATAGTAACGTCCCTAGTATCGATGTGATAGAGAAACCATGATAGTGATTATGGTTGATGAGATCTCTAATCACTATAACAAGGTTGGTACTTAAATGTCTCTAGTCTTATATATTATCAAATGGGACATTGATAGTATAATCAGACTAAAGACGTATTGGATGTCTTCTATCTTTTAGAAGGTAGGGATAGATCTCGTACATCGAAGTGTAGGGACACTTGGGTATGCGTGGGCGTGTATTAGAGAATGCGTCGTTAGATTGACCCACTTACATTAAGTGTCACACTATGTGGCGGTTGTGTAATTATCCTTATGACCGAGTCTTCATGGCATCACGGTGTGGATTGTCATGCTTTGACACTATTGAGATTTCTCTAACCACGGGCGATCATGCGGTAGTGATTGGGTATGATATTGAAGCATCGCGGAGTATACATGATTGGTCGTCCGGGAATCGCGTATCCTATGATTGGGATCGAATATCCGAAATGGCCTTCTTATAAAGAATGTACAGCTCTCGAGAATCTTTGCAAAGTGGGAGTAAATGTGTTATTCCGAGAGAGCATGATATCCAGATTATAAGATACGATCGTCAATGTATTGACACTCGAGATACGATCGTATGGATATTATTACAGTGATAGGATTGTAAGTTACACGGTAATCGCTTCACATGAAAGGTAGTAGTCATTGCTTTTGACTCTTCCGATGATTGGGGGTCACGGTGTGTTCTTCAGACGCTATCCCGTGATCGTTTAGTATGAAAGGCGTTTTAGTAAATTGCACTTTGTGTCTACGGCCAACATATTCGGAAGCCTATCGGGTCACACACATATGAACATCGAGTCGGATTAAAATGCAGTTATAGGTGATAACCAAATAAGGAAAGTTTATCTCTAGACTATAAAGGTTATAGTGGTAAATTAATATGGTGGTATTTATTTATTATGAATAAATTAAATACAAGATATTAATTATATACAAATTATATTAATTAAAGAATATTCCAGAAGTTAATTAGTTGACTCATGGGGCGCCACTTTTGAGTGTATAAGATACACTTGGATTGTGCACTTTAATTAATAAGATTGCCATAATATTAATATAAGATATTAATTGATTTTAGAAAAATAGATTTATGGTAATAAGATAATTATAATCAATATAGGATATTGACAAAATAAATTATAATTAAATAGATAAATCAATCTAGTTGATTTTCCTTATTTTATTGGAAAAAGGTTTTCTTCTCCTCCACACATCATATGGGGCGCCACCTCCTCTATATAAAGGAAGTGGGTGTCAAGCTCTTTTGTACATCACAATTGCAAGAGTTCATAATTCTTGTGTAAAATAGAGAGCCTTCCATAGTGAGTTTGTGAGGAAGAAAAGGTCGATCTAGCGACGGAGTTTTTTACGATAGCAATCCAAGGAGGATTCGGCAAGGGGTTCGTGTGGATTAGCGATAGAGGCCAGACGCGTGGACGGCTTTGCGCGATTGAACTACTCTCCGTTGGCGGTCAAAGCGACGATCTAGTAGATCATCTAAGGTATAACCGTCAAACTACTTAACGTGTTTATTGCATTAAACGAAGAACGATCTAGAAAAGGAAATCAAAATTTAAATTCACATTTGCATTAAACTAGTGATTTCTAATGAGAGACACCCCAAAGACACCGAGTGGCTATTTCAACCATTTCAACTCACATGTCACCGAGGCCATAAACCGATATTCTGCTTAAGCCGAGGACCGTGAAACCGTCGTTCATTTCTTGGACTTCCAGGATACAGGGGAAAGACCCAGAAACACAAACCAACCAGTCAGAGTCGCACTAACCCTCAAGAATAAGGGAACTGTCTGAACGGAGCAAAATCCATTGCCCAGGATGTTTCTTCAAATAACGAACGAGGTGCAAGGCGGCCTCCCAATGATCAACCCGAGGTGCCTGCATAAATTGAGACAACACATGAAGAGAATACTCTAGACCGGGTCTGTTAACCCAAAGATAAATAAGACGCCCAATCAACCGCCGATAAGGGCCTGGATCATCCAGCAAGTCTCCAGTAGCGAGGGCCAACTCGTGATTATGCTCGATCGGGAAGTCAGCTGGCCTACTTCCAAGTAATCCTGCTTCCTGAATAATGTCAAGAGCATACTTTCTCTGGTTCAAGAAAATGCCGTCCCGGTTCCGGGCCACCTCAAGCCCAAGAAAATATTTCAAAACTCCAAGATCCTTCATCTTAAATCATTTGCTCCAATAATCTTTAAAATTTGTCAGGGCAACCTTATCATTTCCGGTGATAATCATATCATCAACATAGACGAGAACATGTAGCTATATACTGCCACGATGCAAACTAAATAGCGAGTAATCAGAGTAAGACTGCCGGAAACCATACTCACGCAAAGCGGCCGACCGCAAACCAAAGACACCTCGGTGCTGCTTCAACCCATACAAGGACTTTCTCATCTTGCAAACCAAATTCGATCCGTTCTGCTCAAAGCCAGGAGGAATTTTCATATATATATATTTCCTCTTGCAAATCCCCATGTAAGAATGCGTTGTGCACATCCATTTGATGAATGTGCTTCTTTTTCACATCTGCAACACTAAGAAAAGTACGGACGGTAACCATTTTCGCCACAGGAGCGAAGGTCTCAGTATAGTCAATCCCTTCTTCTTGATGGTGCCCAAACGCCACTAAACGGTCTTTCAATCGTTGTAGTACCACATGCTCGTCATATTTCTTGGTACACACCCACTTACTACCCAATGCCTTTTTCCCTGGGGGAAGTGGTGCCAACACCCATGTACCCTGATCCTCTGAGAGCCCAAATTTCTTCTACCATGGCCTTACGCCATCCCTCATGTTTAACAGCTTTTTTAAAGGATTTCGGAGGATTGTCAGAAAACATATCATAATTTATAAAATGCATAAAATGATACGGAGTACCTGAGGAAACTGACGGAGCGGAAGAGCGTGGTGTAGGACTTTTCTGTTCAACCAATGTATGTGTGACGAAATCTTGAAACCGCGAATTTGGAATTTTTTCTTCTGCCTTTGCCTAATTCTTCTACACCATCACCTGGATGTTGAGGTTGTGGTGATGGTGCTATATCACTGCCCAGAACACATGTATCATCAGTCACTTCCGTCCCGCCTCAACCGGAGGATCCGGTAATGGTGGATCCCCGGAAGAGGTAGGAGAGGCGTGTTAGGAAATCTACGCGGGAACGCAGCGGAATTCAAAAATTTATTTCCTATCGACCCAAGATCGACTTCGTTTAAGCAATAAACGAATAAACTAAAGACGGCGGTTACCTTGGTTGATCTAAAAGATCGACGCTTTGACCGTCTAAGGAGAGTAGTTCGACATGGAGCCGCCCAGTGTTCGGCCTCTACCATTAGTCCACACGAAGCGACCGCGGAATCCCACCATGGATTGCTATCGGAAAACCCCGGTTGCTAGACCGGACTTTTTCCTCCCTCACAAACTCACTATAGGAAGCCCCCTCTTTCTTACACAAGAACTATGAGTTCTTGCAATTTTTCACAAGAACAATTGCTCTTGGAAGAATGGTGTACATAAGAGCTTGGCAAGCCCTCATATATATAGTGAAGGTGGCGCCCCAAGTAGCTTGTAGGAAGGGAAAACCTTTAACCAATAAAATAAGGAAAATATAATTGATTGATTTATCTCATTTAATTTAATATCTTATATTAAATATTTCCAAGATATTGTTAATATCTAATATTGACTATCTTTATTTCATTACCATAAATCAATTTACACATGTGTATATATATCACTTATATATATTACAAACACATAAATCTATATATAAATATCTAGCTATCACAAATGTGCACATGTATATCTTATATACATGTAGCACACATGTAACCATATATATTTATATATTAATATCTTATATTAATATATGGTAATCTTATTAATTAAATTACTTGACAATCCAAGTGTATCTTTATACACAAATAAGTTGCGCCACCTTTAGCCATAAATTGGCTTCGGAATATTCTTTAATTAATATAATTAATATCTTGTATTTAATTTATTCATAATAAATAAATACCACCATATTAATTTACCATTATATAACCTTTATAGTCTCGAGATAAACTTTCCTTATTTGGTTATCATCTATAACCATATTTTAATCCGGCTAGATGTTCTTATGTGTGTGACCCGATAGGCTTCGAATATGTTGGCCGTAGACACAAAGTGCAAATTACGAAAATGCCGCTTCATGCCTAACGATCACGGGATAGCGCGTCAGCAGCACACACGTGACCTCCAATCATCGGAAGAGTCAAATGCAATGACTACTACCTTTCATGTGAAAGAGTTACCGTGTAACTTACAATCTATCATTTGTAATAATATCCATACGGTCGTTAGTCGAGTGTCAAAACATCAACGACCGTATCTTATAATCTGGATATCATGCTCTCTCGAAGTAACACATTTACTCCCACTTTGCAAAGATTCACGAGAGTAAGACATTTCCTTATAAGAAGGCCATTTCGGATATTCGATCCCAATCATAGGATACGCGATTCCGGACGACCAATCATGTATACTCCGCGATGCTTCAAGATCACACCCAATCACTACCGCATGATCGCCCCATGGCTGGGGAAACCTCAATAGTGTCAAAGCATGACAATCCACACCGTGATGCCATGAAGACTCGGTCTTAAGGATAATTACACAACCGCCACATAGTGTGACACTTATACGTAATGGTCGGTCTAACGATCGCGTCGCATTCTACAATACACGTCCACGCACGGTCCCAAGTGTCTCTACACTTCGATAGACGAGATCTATCCATGCCCTTAAAGGCAGAAGACATCTAATACGTGCTAGTCTCTGTTTTGTTGGAATAGTGTCTCTAAACCCAATCGGGTTGGACCGGATCCGACCGGTCGGATCATTTCTACTATTTCTTTATGTTTGTACATATATTAAATGGCTTTTATGTTGTCATATATATGTTCTTTTAAAGAACCAATTATGAATTGTTATATGATAACGCCCTTAGTATTAAATCGTGATGATAGAAACCATGATAGGCGATTATGGTTGATGAGATCTCTAATCACTTTAATAAGTTTGATACTTAAATGTCTCTCAGGTCGATGTACTATTAAGCAGAGGCATTGATAGTATAAGCAGGACTCAGCACGTATTAGATGTCTTCCGTCTTTAGAGGCGAGGATAGATCTCGTTTATCGAAGTGTAGAGACACTTGGGTACGTGGACGTGTATTAGAGAATGCGACGTTAGATCGACCCACTTACACGGATAAGTGTCACACTATGTGGCGGTTGTGTAATTATCCTTAAGACCGAGTCTTCATGGCATCACGGTGTGGATTGTCATGCTTTGACACTATTGAGGTTTCCACAGCCATGAGGCGATCATCTGCGGTAGTGATTGGGTGTGATCTTTGAAGCATCGCGGAGTATACATGATTGGTCGTCCGGGAATCGCATGCTCATCGGTAGGGGTAAATATCCGAAAGGGCCTTCTTATAAGGAATGTCTGCGTTCTCGTGAATCTTTGCAAAGTGGGAGTAAACGTGTTACCGAGAGAACTTGATATCCGGTTTATAAGATACGGTTGTTAATGTTTGACACTCGACGCACGACCGTTGGGATATTATTATAGCGATAGGATTGTAAGTTACACGGTAATCGCTTTCACATGAAAGGTAGTAGTCATTGCATTTGACTCTTCCGATGATTGGGTCACGGTGTGTTGCTGGACGCTATCCCGTGATCGTTAGGCATAAAGGCATTTTCGTAATTTGCACTTTGTGTCTACGGCCAACATATTCGAAGCCTATCGGGTCACACACATATGAACATCCGGCGGATTAAAATGTGGTTATAGATGATAACCGAAATAAGGAAAGTTTATCTCGAGATTATAAAGGTTATAGTGATAAATTAATATAGTGGTATTTATTTATTATGAATAAATTAAATACAAGATATTAATTATGTTGATTAATTAAATATGTATATTGATACATATATTTTCAAATTAATGATATATGATATATATATTGATTTTGCAAATTAATTAATCATAACATTATATTAATTAAAGAATTTTCCATAAGTGAAATTTTGGAAGGGTTTGAAAGCTACATTGCTTTGTGTGTGACACACTTGGATTGTGCAATTTAATTAATAAGATTACCATAATATTAATATGTGATATTAATTGATTTTGAGAAAATAGATTTATGGTAATAACATAATTTATAATCAATATAAGATATTGGAAAATCAAATTATGGAAAAGAGATCAATCACATTAATTATTCTTCCTTATTTTATTGGAAAAGGTTTTCTTCTCCCACACTCAAGGCATAAGGCGCCTCTCTCTACTATAAATAAGAGGGCTTGCCAAGCTCTTTTGTACACCATTCTTCCAAAAGCAATTGTTCTTGTGAAAAAAATTGCAAGAACTCATAGTTCTTGTGTAAGAAAGAGGGCTTCCTATAGTGAGTTTGTGAGGGAGGAAAAAGTCGGTCTAGCAACCGGGTTTTTCGATAGCAATCCATGGTGGGATTCGCGGGCGTGTTCGTGTGGACTAGCGGTAGAGGCCGAACACTCGGGCGGCTCCATCTTGAACTACTCTCCTTAGACGGTCAAAGCGTCGATCTTTAGATCAACCAAGGTAACCACCGTCTACTACTTGTTTGTTTATTGCTTAAACGAAGTCGATCTTGGGTCGATAGGAAATAAATTTTTGAATTCCGCTGCGTTCCCGCGTAGATTTCCTAACATGTTTATACTATCAATGCCCTGTTTAATAGTACATCAGCCTAGAGACATTTAAGTATCAAACTTATTAAAGTGATTAGAGATCTCATCAACCATAATCGCCTATCATGGTTTCCCTATCACGGTTTAATACTAAGGACGTTATCATATAACAATTCGTAATTGGTTCTTTAAAAGAACAGATATATGACAACAGAAAAGCCATTTGATATATGCATAAACATAAAGAAATAGTAGAAATGATCCGACCCGGTTGGATCCGGTCCAACCCGATTGGGTTTAGGACACTATTCCAACAATCTCCCACTTGGCCTAAAACCAATCACTCGCACACACAAGACCAAGTTGATACACAAGAATCTCATGCAATACTCGCAACCAGCCCTAGCCATAAACGGATCGCTATCCGTGGGGACTCAGACTATCTTCATAGCACGTTCCAAATGACCACGTCAAAGGAACCGCCTCAACACACACATGAATCTCTGACGAGACCCTGGTCCTTGCTTCAAGCAATGAATCCACTTACTATATCAGCTATATAGAAAAGGTGGAAGAACCGTACAAGGTTCAGGAATGAACCTTCTAGATCCATGTACTGCTCCCGCTGCGCCTCCAAGGACTACTGTGTTTTGGCCTCGTTGAGAATTTCTGATGACCCATAGCTAAGAACATTTCCATTTCTTTGTATCACTTAATCAAAGTGATTGCAAACCTGCATGTAGCTCCCACTCGCCTTCATAAGACTCGGGATATACGTCCCAGTACATCTACGTTTATTTAATTCCAAGTTTCAATAAACTAGAAACTTTCCTCAACTTGTTCAAGGATATTCTCGACATTCACCAGATTTACTTTCATACTTGCTCGTGACTATTCATGGACTATGAACATCCGGCATCACCTATAAGATGGTTCCTATCGCGCATGGCGGAGAAACCTTCCATAAGCATCATCTTTCACCTTATCTTTAGGACCAATGTCCTAACATAGATAGATCTTGCAATCTATGCTAAACTTTTAGCATCACATCTATATAGGTAAACAATAATCTAATTGGTTGATTAAATCTATCACTATAGATTCTCATTTCTAAAATAAGAACTCGCTAATCCAAGTGCTTTCAGTAAAGACCTTGAACTACCAAACATTAATTAGCGTGACATGGGGTGATGATTCCTGTGAGAGATATCTAATACCTTACTCAAAAATCGTAACACACTCCCACTATCCATCTTGCACATTGGGCATATCCTTCTTTGACTAAATCAAACTCCTTTGATTATCAAACAAAGAAATTGTCTAGAGAAACTTGTTTGAGTCCATAAATGAATCTCGTGGACTTACATATCATGTCATCGTCTATGAACATCGAAATTTATCGCCCAACATCTTCAACACTATCATATAGTCATGATACGAAGTTATAACAAGCATAGTCCGAATAGAATCGGGCATTGGCGAGATAAAGACAATTACAAGGTTTACACCTCATACCCTTCGGCCCGTCACTATAGCCTTATGGTAATCATATTACTATCCATGTCACCTTTCAGGACATTCCCATTAGGTAAGGCAGACTAGGTTCACAACCTGGTTGTCACTAATGGAATCTAATTCAGATTTTATGGCTCTGGCCATATCTCTCAAACCTGCTTTCAAACATTCTTTCATAAGTCGTGAGATGTTCATTCTTCAAGATGAACATACCGGCGTACCTTTTCGAGCTTGAGGTTATCCATGAGACTTGCAGAACTTTTTGTGTGCACTGAGCAGTGTTTTACACCTCATCGCTATCGCGCGCCCGCTCACGTTCCTATGGTTGAATATATCTTTGGGGTTCTCAAACTCTTTTGAGATCTGATTCACTCCCACTGTTTCTCTTGGAAGAAACACTTCCTCTAGAAGGCAGCGTGTTTGGAGACAAACACCTTTTGCTCCATGAGACGAGTAAATAATATCCGACATGCTAGCTAAGACATTCCACAAAGTTGCATATGTCGTACTAGGCTCCAAGCCTTTCTGACTTTGCTTATGACAACTTCAAATTATCGGTTAGGATAGATTTGACATTATCACCTTCCATATCTAATATGGAATTTATTCAACCTTTATTCTTTGGAACTAGGTTAAGTATAAGGGCACTTACCCGAAACGGGTAAGGGATACATCGCATGGCTTGCGTCACACCTTTATCATATAAAGTGTTGTTTCCATTTTGGGAACACAATCTAATTGCGTATCCCAAAGAGGTATCCTTCAAGGGAGAATCTTATCCCTTTTCAGACGACTTCTGAAACACCCTTCAGGTATTAATTAATTCAATCCAATTGAAGATTAATTCCTAAGTAACTCATCAATCTCATATTCGTACTAGCTCGAACTTTTCGGGCTTTCCGAATTATGCACTTCACTGAGTACACTTGACTATTTCTAAAAATAATCGTAGAGACTAATAATCAATTATTTGTGGCATTAATTTCACAAGCCAACAAACATCGGTATGTTTAGGCTTTAGACAATTTTTCTAGATTTTATAACCTTTTCATAAAAGGGTATTTTAGTCATCTTTAGATAAGATACGTATTACCTATATGATTCATAATCATATGGTTCAACATCATCAGAATGACGTTTGATTACACGCTTCCCTTCCAGAGAGACTATGTCTAGAACAACTACAAATATCAAGGATAACAACCATTCAAATATTTAGTTAAGATCTTATCACATATATCAACTATATAGTGACAACAGTCTAGTATGTTAGGTTCACTGACCTTCCAACTTTATCGGAATAACATTTATTCTTTACAATTGAATGTGTCTACTAAATCCTAACAAATAACTGAACTTGTGTCCTTCATAAGAACCGGAACATAATAACATTTATTTAGTTCCCTTATCAGTTTACTAGATCCAGAATGTGGTAAGTGTTACAACGTTTGCTTCACCTTCCATATCTGTATTCAATCTTTCTAATTTAATCACGCTCGTAAGGTATCATATATCTTAGAGTTGACTTTGAATTTAGATAGATTTATCTCAACTCACTTGCCTAGAATAGAAACTTCAATAAGTTCTCTATTTAAGCACATGCCCTAACTTTCCTTTTTAATCCTTCAAGCACTTGTAAATTTTTCTTAGTGTAGTCTTCATAAGACTTAAGAAAGATCACGAGAGCCATGTCTTTGATTTCCTTTCATAAAGAAAATCTAAAGTTTATTAAATAGTTTATTTAACCTTTTGAATCGTATTCAAAACATTGACTATTTAATTAACCTTTAAGCAATGATTAAAGAATTAAGTCGATACTTAAATCTTATAATTTTGAAAACAACCTTTCCAAAATTAGATGTGGTCATTCTTATCCAACGTTTGAATTAACTGTCATCGTATGACTGAATGATCATCTTGGATCGTGTCCAATATATGACTAATTCGTTGAAACTTATTTCGAATGATTTAATCATATCATGAGCTTCCGCTTTCATTAATAATCAAAGCCTTGGAATACTCCATCAAATATGTAGTCTCCTTGTCTCTAACTACTATATACGGGATTGCTCATGTCATTGCTTATTTTAAAAGGATTAAAATTACTTTAACCATATTTGAGAACGTTTCTCAAAAGGTATGATCATAATTTGGTTTTACTAATCGAGAATTAAACATAAATATAAAAGTTTGCTAAAACTACAACATAAAAATGCAAATAAAAGAGTGTTGTTGTTTATACACACAAAATCAAAAATGGTCTTTTTGGTTTATGATTTTGCTCCCACTAGTCAACTACTTCCAATTGACTTTCAAGAATTATTAATTTCTTTAGTGGACAAGATCCCACTAAACTACCCCGACCCGCCGGTGGTGGGCGAAAATAGCATAATAGGTAGACAACATCCCTTTGTCAATCGTATCTTATATCGACTCTTGTTGTTTGACTAGTCAACTCTTTGACAATTTTCATCTTATGAAGTAGTCAAACCCTTGCCTCTAAAATCCAAACGACCCGCTTTGGTTTGGTGGCGAGAGAATTCTTAGTCAAGTCATAACCCCAATATTCGTGAGATCTCATACGATCATATCTCAATAATGACGATATACCCGAGGTAGGTCAACCCCTGCTTTGGCTGATGAGTTGGATCCGAACAAGGGCTCTTCACCGTCATTATAATATGGGGAGGCAATTTCAACTTGATTCTTTTGAGGTGGAAGTATTTATGTAAATTAATTCACTTAATTAATTTTAGTTATGGTCTCATCAAAAATATGTCTATCTCTATAAACATATATCCTACACATTTATCTAGATCGTGCTTTTAGTCATCCATCTATCGTATCATATAAAATAAATACAAGCACAAAATAAATAAATGCGTAAAGTAACCGGCATGATCATGGACTTTTCCTAAGTGCGGTTTTGAATACAAATCGATTTAAACCGCGGGTCACAATCTAAGGTAAGAATGCAACCGCCTAATAGGATCTTTAATGCTCCATTCTCCAATGGGATCTTTATTTTCGTCTTTCTTTGGTCTCCATCTTCGCTCCATTCTTGTTATATTTAATTCTATCGAATAAAATAAATACACCCGCCGCACTTTACGGGAGGAGCTAACGGGAATGAGATAAATGCAGAAAATAAACTATGTCACGTTCTTCATAACGGCTAGGATAATTTTTAAACCAACAGAAAAATTAAATCATTCACATCTATCCTATCGGTCGAGTCAGATCATCGATCGACGGTCCATATAATCACATTATATCTACTATATCTAATCCATACAATAAAATCTTATGAAAAAAGATAAAATTAAAATTTAACTACTTGCGTCTTAACTAATCAATTAACATTTAATCTATAAATAATTTTATCCAATCAATTAACTAATTAACATTTAATTAATTAAATGATTTTAATCGAAATAAAATTAACGATTAATTTTAAATGATTTTAATTTTAATTTTAATTAATTAGAACTATTCTAAAATTAAATTAAAATTAAATCTCTCTTTTGTTTCTTTCCTTTTGATTCGTAATCAAAGGGATGTTGTTAGTTTCTAAACCATGACACCAGCGACTAAACAACGAGATATCTATGCACAATAAATATCACGGGACGAAAAAGTCGAGCACATCGAATTAACGAAGAGTGGGTTCACCGAGAATCCATCACTCAACCTCGACTTAACGTATCGTGATTTGAATCTTGCATCTATCGACTAATCACAACTATGAACTACATTGAAACATAAAATACACATAACAAAATAATTTCTTTTTCGTATCGTTTTACGAATCAAAATATATCATCTTTTAATTACGTGATTTAAGCGATAAAATTAACTACGCAAAAAAACACGCTTATTGCTTAAGCTCAAGCTCTCTCTCGATACCCCTTTGTTAGAAATCTACGCGAAACGCAGTGAATTCAAAATTTATTTCTATCGACCTAAGATCGACTTCGTTTAAGCAATAAACGAATAAACTAAAGACGGCGGTTACCTTGGTTGATCTAAAAGATCGACGCTTTGTTAGAAATCTACGCGGGAAGCAGTGAATTCAAAAATTTATTTCCTATCGACCCAAGATCGACCGTTTAAGCAATAAACAAATAGATAGTAGGCGGTGGTTACCTTGGTTGATCTAAAAGATCGACGCTTTGACCGTCTAAGGAGAGTAGTTCGCATAGAGCCGCCCAAGTGTTCGGCCTCTACCGCTAATCCACACGAACGACCACCGGAATCCCATCATGGATTGCTATTGGAAAACTCCGGTTGCTAGACCGGCCTTTTCCCCTCTCTCCAACTCTACATAGGATGCTCTCTATTTTACACAAGAACTATTAGCTCTTGGAATTATGATGTCTGAAAAGAGCTTGACACCCACTTCCTATTTATAGGAAAGTGGCGCCTCTCAACAGAGTGAGGAGAAGAAAACCTTTCTCCAATAAAATAAGGAAAATATAATTGATTGATTTATCTCATTTATTACAATATCTCATATCAAATAAATCTAGAATATTGTCAATATCTTATATTGAATATTTCAAGATATTGTCAATATCTAATATTGACTATCTTTATTTTATTACCATAAATCAATTTACACATGTGTATATATCACATATATATTATTACACAAAATAAATCTATTTATATATACATTACATACATTGGTGCGCATCATGCAAATCACCAATTTGCAAATGTGTACACACGCATGTATTCATATTTATAAATATTAATATCTAATATTAATATATGGTAATACCATTAATTAAATTTCACAATCTAAGTGTATCTTATACACTCCAAAATTGCGCCACCTTTAGCCAATAAATTGGCATCCGGAATATTCTTTAATTAATATAATATTATTAATATCTTGTATTTAATTTATTCATAATAAATAAATACCACCATATTAATTTACCACTATAACCTTTATAGCCTCGAGATAAACTTTCCTTATTTGGTCATCATCTATAACCACATTTTAATCCGGCTAGATGTTCTTATGTGTGTGACCCGATAGGCTTCGAATATGTTGGCCGTAGACACAAAGTGCAAATTACGAAAATGCCCTTCATGCCTAACGATCACGGGATAGCGTCACAGCAACACACCGTGACCCCAATCATCGGAAGAGTCAAATGCAATGACTACTACCTTTCATGTGAAGCGATTACCGTGTAACTTACAATCTATCATTTGTAATAATATCCATACGGTCGTTAGTCGAGTGTCAAAACATCAACGACCGTATCTTATAATCTGGATATCATGCTCTCTCAAGTAACACATTTACTCCCACTTTGCAAAGATTCACGAGAGTAAGACATTCCTTATAAGAAGGCCATTTCGGATATTCGATCCCAATCATAGGATACGCGATTCCCGGACGACCAATCATGTATACTCCGCGATGCTTGAGATCATACCCAATCACTACCGCATGATCGCCCGTGGCTGTGGAAACCTCAATAGTGTCAAAGCATGACAATCCACACCGTGATGCCATGAAGACTCGGTCCAAAGGATAATTACACAACCGCCACATAGTGTGACACTTATACGTGTGTAAGTGGGTCGATCCCTAACGTCACGCATTCTCTAATACACGCCCACGCATCACGGTCCAAGTGTCTCAACACTTGATGAGCGAGATCTATATCCGCCTTAAAGACGAAGACATCTAATACGTGCTAGCTTTGTTCATACTATCAATGCCTGTTTGATAGTACATCGACTAGAGACATTTAAGTATCAAACTTATTAAAGTGATTAGAGATCTCATCAACCATAATCGCCTATCATGGTTTCTCTATCACGCGATTTAACACTAAGGACGTTATCATATAACAATTCATAATTGGTTCTTTAAAAGAACATATATATATATGACAACATAAAAGCCATTTTATATATGTATAAACATAAAGAAATAGTATAAACGATCCGACCGGTCGGATCCGGTCCAACCCGATTGGGTTTAGGACACTATTTCAACAATCTCCCACTTGGCCTAAAACCAATCACTGCGTACACACGAGACCAAGTTGAAACACAAGAATCTCATGCAATACTCAGTAACCCATTACTAGCCATGAACGGATCGCCATCCGTGGGGACTCGAGACTATCTTCATATCACGTTCCAAATGACCAAGTCAAAGGAACCGCCTCAACACACACACGAATCTCTCGGCGAGACCATGGTCCTTGCTTCAAGCAATGAATCCACTTACTATATCGGCTATATAGAAAAGGTGGAAGAACCGTACAAGGTTCGAGGAATGAACCTTCAGATCCATGTATTGCTCCCGCTGCGCCTCAAAGGCACTCTTGTGTTTTGGCCTAGTTGTAGAATTTTCTGATGACCCATAGGCTAGAACATTTCCGACTCACTGTATCACTTAATCAAAGTGATTGCAAACCCAGACAGTAGCTCCCACTCGCCTTCATAAGACTCAGGATCTACGTCTGTATATCTACGTTTATTTAATTCCAAGTTTCAATAAACTAAGAACCTTTCCTTAACTTGTTTAAGGATATTCTCGACATTCACCAAATTTACTTTCATACTTGCTCATGACTATTCATGGACTATGAACATCCGGCATCATCTTTATGATGGTTTTATCGCTTGATAGCGAAGGAAACCTTCCATAAGCGTCATCTTTCACCTTATCTTTAGGACTAACGCCCTAACATAGATAGATCTTGAGAACACCGGCTAGCAATTATCTCCTTACGCGATCTATGCTAAACTTCTTTTAGCATCACATCTATATAGGTAAACTATAATCTAACAGCAGTTAAATCTATCACTATAGATTCTTATTTATAAAATAAGAACTGCTAATCCAAGTGCTTTCGTAAAGACCTTGAACTACCAAACATTAATTGACTGTGACATGGGGTGACAAATATCGAGAGAGATATCCAATACCTTACTCGAAAATCGTAACACACTCCCACTATCCATCTTGCACATTGGGCATATCCTTCTTTTGACTAAATCAAACTCCTTTGATTATCAAACAAAGAAATCATCTAGAGAAACTTGTTTGAGTCCATAAATGGATCTCGTGGGCTTACATATCATGTTATCGTCTATGAACATCGAGCTGTCTGCCCGACGTCTTCAACACTATCATATAGCCATGATACGAAGTTATAACAAGCTTAGTCTGAATAGAATCAGGCTCGGTGGCGAAAGATAAAGACAATTACAAGGTTTACACCTCATACCCTTCACCCGTCACTATAGCCTTATGGTAATCATATTACTATCCATGTCACCTTTCGAGGGACGCTCCGTTTAGGTAAAGGCAGACTAGGTTCGCAACTGGTTGTCTTTGATGGAATCTAATTCGAGATATTATGGCTCCTAGCCATATCTCTCAATCTTGCCTCTCAAACATTCTTTCACAAGTCGTGAGATATTCATTCTTCAAGATGAACATACCAATGACCTTTTCAGAGGCTTGAGGTTATCCACAGACTTACAGAACTTTTGTGTGCCTTTGGCGATGATCTACACCTCATCGCTATGTGGCGTTTGCTCATGTTCCATTGGTTGAATATATCTTTGGGGTTCTCAAACTCTTTTGAGATCACTCCCATCTGCATTTCTTTGGAAGAAACACTTCCTCTAGAAAGACTGACATGTTAGGAGACAAACACCTTTTGCTCAGCTGGACGAGTAAATAATATCTAGCGTACTTGCTTTGAGATATTCCACAAAGTTGCATATGTCGTACTAGGCTCCAAGCCTTTTCGACTTTGCCTATGACAACTTCAAATCATCGAGTTAAGATAGATTCGACATTATCCTCTTCCATATCTAATATGGAATTTATTCAACCTTTATTCTTTGGAACTAGGTTAAGTATAAGGCACTATCCCGAAGCGGGTAAGGGATACATCGCATGGCTTGCGTCACACCTTTATCATATAAAGTGTTATTTCCATTTTGGGAACACAATCTAATTGCGTATCCCAAAGATGGTATCCTTCAAGGAGAATCTTATTCGTTTGCAGACGACTTAGAAACACCGCCAGGTATTAATTACTTCATCCAATTGAAGATTAATTCTAAGTAGCTCATCAATCTCATATTCGCGTTTAGCTCGAACTTTCAAAGCTTCCGAATTTTTCACTTCATCGAGTACACTTGACTATTTCTAAAAATAGTCATAGAGATTTAACGAACAATTATTTGTGGCATTAATTGTCACAAGCCACCAAACATCGGTATGTTTGAGGCTTCAGTCAATTTTTCTAGATTTTACAAGCTTTTCATAAAAGGGTATTTTAGTCATCTTTAGGTAAGATACGTATTACCCACATGATTCATAATCATATGGTTCAACATCATCAGAATGACGTTTAATTACACGCTTCCCTCCCAGAGAGACTATTTCTAGAGTAACCACAAATCAAGGATAATAACCATACAAATATTTAGTTGAGATCTCATCACATATATCAACTATATAGTGACATCAATCTAGTATGTTAGATTCAGTGACCTTTCAACTTTATCGGAATAACATTTATTCTTTACAATTGAATGTGTCTACTAAATCCTAACAAATAACTGAAAGTATGTTCTTCATAAGAACCAGAACATAATAGCATTTATTTAGTTCCCTTATCAGTTTACTAGATCCAGAATGTGGTAAGTGTTACAACGTTTGCTTCACCTTCCACATCTGTATTAACCTTTCTAATTTAATCACACTCGTAAGATATCATATATCTTAGAGTTGACTTGAACTTAGATAGATTATCTCAACATACTTGCTTAGAATAGAGACTTCGATAAGCTCTCTATTTAAGCACATGCCCTAACTTTTCTTTCAATCCTTTAAGCACTTGAAAAATGTTTCTTATTGTAGTCTTCATAAGACTTAAGAAAAGATCACAAGAGCTATGTCTTTGATTTCCTTTCATAAAGAAAATCTAAAGTTTATTAAATAGTTTATTTAACCTTTTGAATCGTATTCAAAACATTGACTATTTAATTAACCTTTAAGCAAATGCTAGAATTAAGTCGATACTTAAATCTTACAATTTTCAAAACAACCTTTCCAAAATTAGATGTGGTCATTCTTATCCAACGTTTGAATTAATTGTCATCGTATGGTGAATGATCATCTTGGATCGTATCAATATATGACTAATTCCTTGAAACTTATTTCAAATGATTTAATCATATCATGAGCTTCGCTTTCATTAATAATTAAAGTCTCGAGACCACTACATCAATTATGTAATCTCCTTGTCTCTAACTACTATAACGGGATGGCTCATGTCATTGCTTATTTTAAAAGGATTAAAATTACTTAACCATATTTGAGAACGTTTCTCAAGATTAACAGTCATAATTTGGTTTTACTAATCGAAAATAAAACATAAATATAAAGTTTGCTAAAACTACAACATAAAAATGAAAATAAAAGAGTGTTGTTGTTTATACACGCAAAATCAAAAATGGTCTTTTGATTTATGATTTTGCTTCCACTAGTCAACTACTCCCAATTGACTTTCAAGAATCTTTCAAAATTCTTTAGTGGCCAAGATCCCATCTGGTTACCCCGATTCCCGCGAGGGCGATCAACCGGAATAATTCAAAAGGTATGTAACTCTTACCAATCACATCTCTATGTGACTCTTGGTAGTTGACTAGTCAACTCTTTGACAATTCACATCTTTATGTGGTAGTCAACCCTTGCCTCTAGAATAAGGCGGTCTGCGGCGAGGGCCAATCACGCAATACTCTAGTCAAGTCATAACCCAATATTCGCGAGATCTCAAATACGATCATATCTCAAATAATGACGATATACCCGTGGTAGGTCAACTCCCGGCGAGGACCGATCGGTTGGATCCGAACAAAGGCTCTTCACCGTCATTTATAATATTGGGAGACAATTTTCGACTTGATTTTTGTTGTGGAAGTATTTACGTAAATTAATTCACTTAATTAATTTTAATTACGGTCTCATCAAATATATCTATCTCTATAGATATACATCCTACACATTTATCTAGATCGCGCCTAGTCATGCATCTATCGTATCATATAAAATAAATACAAGCACAAGATAAATAAATGCGCAAAGTAACCGGTATGATCATGGACTTTTCCTAGAGTGCGGTTTGAATACAATTGCGAAACCATGGTCACAATCTAAGGGTATTACTGCAACCGCAAATAGGATCTTTAATGCTCCATTCTCCAATAGGATCTTTATTTTTCGTCTTTCTTTGGTCTCCATCTTCTGCTCCATTCTTGTTACATTTAATTCTATCTAATAAAATAAATACACCCGCCGCTTTGCAGAGAGCTATGAGGAATGGGATGAATGCGAGAAAATAAACTAGAGTCACGTTCCTCATAACGGCCTAGGACAATTTTAAAACAACGAGAAAATTAAATCATTCACATCTATCCTATCGATTGAGTCAGCGATCAATCGGGGTCCATATAATCATATTATATCTACTATATCTAATCCATACAATAAAATCTTATGAAAAAGATAAAATTAAAATTTAACTACTTGCGTCTTAATTAATCAATTAACATTTAATCTATTAAATAATTTTATCCAATCAATTAACTAATTAACATTTAATTAATTAAATGATTTAATCGAAATAAAATTAACGATTAATTTTAAACCGATTTTAATTTTAATTTTAATTAATTAGAACTATTCTAAAAATAAATCAAAATTAAAACTATTTCTCTTTTGTTTCTTTCATTTTGATTCGCAATCAAAAGGGATCGCTTAGTTTCTAAACCAAATTTGGCAGAACAGCCGCACTTTCCAAAATCAAAATTTTGGAAGTAAACAAGCTAAGCCTTTACAAATCAAATATTTGAAAGGCTGCAAGCTATTCCAAATCAAATATTTGGAAAAAGCAAATAATTTTAGTTTAAGCGCAGCCACTTTCAAAATCAAAATTTTGAAGTGGCGCAAGCGCTTTTTCCCAAATCAAATATTTGGAAAGGCTGCAAGCTATTCCAAACAAATTTTGGAAAAGCCATTATTATTTTAATCGTAGTGTGGCATCCCGATGGCCAAACTATTTGAACAATTGATTAATTGCATGACACAACTAAACAAAAGAGGTATTAATCACAACTATGAACCATATTGAATCACAAAATACACAAAACAAAAATTTGGAGATCCACCGGTATTGACGGCCATTTGCCGCAAGTAGTCGCCCCGCCCGCCGCCGCCGCATTTGGGGTGGTGCCGCCGCCGATCGGCCGAGCACCACCAGATCTCGCTTTTTTTCTTTTCGTGTATCAATTTTGCAAATAAAAATCTTTCATCTTTTAATTACGTGATTTAAGCGATAAAATTAACTACGCACAATTACATGCTTATTGCTTAAGCTCAAAGCTCTCTCGATACCACTGTTAGAAATCTACGCGAACGCAGTGAATTCAAAAATTTATTTCTATCGACCCAAGATCGACTTCGTTTAAGCAATAAACAAATAGATAGTAGCGGTGGTTACCTTGGTTGATCTAAAAGATCGACGCTTTGACCGTCAGGAGAGTAGTTCTGCATAGATTTGCCCAGTGTTCGGCCTCACCATTAATCCACACGGTGACCCGCCGGAATCCCATCATGGATTCTTATTGGAAAACTCCGGTTCTTTAGACCGGCCTTTTCCCCTCTCTCCAACTCTCATAGGATGCTCTCTATTTTTACAAAATTATTAGCTCTTGGAATTATGATGTCTAAAAAGAGCTTGAGCACCACTTCTATTTATAGGGAAAGTGGCGCCTCTCAGCCAGTGGAGGAAGAAAACCTTTCTCCAATAAAATAAGGAAAATATAATTGATTGATTTATCTCATTTATTACAATATCTCATATCAAATAAATCAGAATATTGTCGATATCTTATATTGAATATTTCAAGATATTTGTCAATATCTAATATTATTATCTTTATTTTATTACAATAAATCGATTCTGGCATGTGTGTATATATCAGCATATATATTATTACACAAAATAAATCTATTTATATATACATTACATACATTAGTGCGCATCATGCAAATCACCAATTTGCAAATGTGTACACACGCATGTATTCATATTTATAAATATTAATATCTAATATTAATATATAGTAATACCAATTAATTAAATTTCACAATCTAAGTGTATCTTATACACTCCAAAATTGCGCCACCTTTAGCCAATAAATTGGCATCCGGAATATTCTTTAATTAATATAATATTATTAATATCTTGTATTTAATTTATTCATAATAAATAAATACCACCATATTAATTTACCACTATAACCTTTATAGCCTCGAGATAAACTTTCCTTATTTGGTCATCATCTATAACCACATTTTAATCCGGCTAGATGTTCTTATGTGTGTGACCCGATAGGCTTCGAATATGTTGGCCGTAGACACAAAGTGCAAATTACGAAAATGCCCTTCATGCCTAACGATCACGGGATAGCGTAGCAGCACACACGTGACCCCAATCATCGGAAGAGTCAAATGCAATGACTACTACCTTTCATGTGAAAGCTTGACCGTGTAACTTACAATCCTATCATTTGTAATAATATCCATACGGTCGTTAGTCGAAAGTGTCAAAACATCAACGACCGTATCTTATAATCTGGATATCATGCTCTCTCAAAGTAACACATTTACTCCCACTTTGCAAAGATTCACGAGAGTAAGACATTCCTTATAAGAAGGCCATTTCGGATATTCGATCCCAATCATAGGATACGCGATTCCCGGACGACCAATCATGTATACTCCGCGTGCTTGATGATCATACCCAATCACTACCGCATGATCGCCCGTGGCTGGAAACCTCAATAGTGTCAAAGCATGACAATCCACACCGTGATGCCATGAAGACTCGGTCCAAAGGATAATTACACAACCGCCACATAGTGTGACACTTATCTCGTGTAAGTGGGTCGATCTAACGTCGCATTCTCTAATACACGTCCACGTCCCGGTCAAGTGTCTCTACACTTCGATGAGACGAGATCTATCCACCCGCCTTAAAAGCGAGAAGACATCTAATACGTGCTAGTCATTTTATACTATCAATGCCCTGTTTAATAGTACATCACTAGAGACATTTAAGTATCAAACTTATTAAAGTGATTAGAGATCTCATCAACCATAATCGCTATCATGGTTTCCTATCATCGCATTTAATACTAAGGGCGTTATCATATAACAATTCGTAATTGGTTCTTTAAAAGAAACGAGATATATGACAAACAGAAAAGCCATTTGATATATGCATAAACATAAAGAAATAGTAGAAATGATCCGACCGGTTGGATCCGGTCCAACCCGATTGGGTTTAGGACACTATTCCAACAAGGCGTCGAACCACAATCATGAATATCAACATCATCTAACACGGGATAAAGAAGAGAGAAAGACTCACTACACTCGGTTTGGTGAGAAAAGGGAAGACGTGTTCAAAAAATTTACATCCCGGGAACAAATATCTCCTTCATATTTAGGTCATATAAGGTCTACCGCTTCTTCGCAAAAAGGATACCCTAAGAACACACACTTACGGTGGCAAACTTATGTGAGTGGCGATGGTCATGTGCATAGTATAAACATCCCAAAATTCTAAGCAACGATAAGTCGGGTTCTTTGTGAAAAAAGAAACTCGTAAGGGTCTTAGAATTTAAAATACTCAACGGGTCCGGTTAATAATGTGGGGTGGCCAAAACACACTCTCCCATAACTTAAGGGTAAATGACCATCAAACCGAAGTGCGCGTGCAACATTTAGAATGTGTTGATGCTTACGTTACATTAGGAAATCTACGCGAAACGCAGCAATGAATTTAAAATTTATTTCCTTTTAACCAGGATCGAACCCGTTTAAGCAATAAACAAATAAGCTAAAGACGGTGGTTACCTTGCTTGATCTAAAAGATCGACGATTTGACCGTCTAAGGATAGTAGTTCTCGCATAGAGCCGCCCAAGTGTTCGGCCTCTACCGCTAGTCCAAACGAACGACCTACCGGAATCCCATCATGGATTGCTATTTGAAAACTCCGGTTCTTTAGACGACCCTTTCCCCTCTCTCCAACTCTACATGGGGTACTCTCTATTTTACATGTTAACTATTAGCTCTTGAAATTGATGATACAAAGAGTTTGACACCCACCTCTTATTTATAGTGAGGGGGGCGCCCCATCTAGGTGTGGAGGAGAAGAAAACATTTTCCCAATAAAATAAGGAAAATATATTTGATTGATTTATCTCATTTAATTTAATATCTTATACTAAATATTCCAATATATTGTCAATATCTTATATTGATTATATTTATCTTATTACCATAAATCAATTTACACATGTGTGCAAATCTATAGTCATTAATATCTAATATTAATATATGATAATCTTATTAATTAAATTGCACAATCCAAGTATATCTTAATATACCAAAATATGGCGCCATATGTATATATCAATACACATATATTTAATCAACTTGATCAACTAGTTTGCCAATAATTACGTGTGTCATATACATACAAATTTTTCGCCACCAATATATATATATATATATATATATATATATATATATATATATATATATATATATATATATATATATATAATCAACATAATTAATATCTTGTATTTAATTTATTCATAATAAATAAATACCACCATATTAATTTACCACTATATACCTTTATAGTACGAGATAAACTTTTCTTATTTGGTTATCATCTATAACCACATTTTAATCCGGCTAGATGTCCGTATGTGTGTGAATGATCGATAGGCTTCCGAATATGTTGGCCGTAGGCACAAAGTGCAAATTACGAAAATGCCCTTCATATACCTAACGATCACGGGATAGCGTCTAAAGCAACACACCGTGACCCCGATCATCGGAAGAGTCAAATGCAATGACTACTACCTTTCATGTGAAAAGCGATTCTGCGTGTAACTTACAATCCTATCGTAATAATATCCATACATGTCGTTAGTCGAGTGTCAAAACATCAACGATCGTATCTTATAAACGGATATCATGCTTTCTCGAAGTAACTCATTTACTCCCACTTTGCAAAGATTCACGAGAGCTAGACATTCCTTATAAGAAGGTCATTTCGGATATTCGATCCCAATCATAGGATACGCAATTCCCGGACGACCAATCATGTATACTCCGCATGCTTCGGTGATTGGGTATCCATTTTATTGAATAATAAATAAATCCAAACTGAACGAGAGTAATCGTCAAAAGTAGTTAAAAAATATTTAGCACCACACGTAGAGGGGAACATTATAAGGACCCATAAATCACAGTGTATCAATTCAAAAATACGACTAGCTTTATTCTCGCTAAAGGGAAAAGGTTCACGGGGCTGCTTTGCCCGAAAGCAAATATCACATCCATATTTATTTAAAGATTTGGAAATAGAAATATTAGGCACTGCCAAATGACCTTTTTCGATGTGTGTTCAACCGCCGGTGCCACAACTCCCAGTTTGTCCACTATCAATTGCGAACCGAACCCATGGAACTCCCTAGTATGAAAAAGTCAATCCACACGCTCACTTGATCCAATCGGTGTTCTCGTCACTCGGTCTGCATAATACATAAGTGAGCAAAGTGATCTCGCATAACACAATTGATTATCATCCAAAAATTGAGAGGCCGAGAGAAAATTACAATTTAATTTCGGTACATATAAAACATTCATCAACCATAAATTTCCAGACAAGATAATTGTTTCTGTGTGAGTTGCAAAAGACGATCTCCCATCCGGTAATTAAGCCAATCGAACAATGTTCAATAGGTCGTAAATCAACAAAGAAATTTTGGTCACCCGTCACGTGGTGGGTGGCCCCGGAATCAATAATCCACGAGTACATACCAGCCAATCTATCTCGCGGTTTAGAGCTATTTAAAGATCTAAAATTCCTTGCCATTGGGCCAGTGTGATTTTCGTGAGACAGATTCGTCCAAATTCTTTGTTTGAGCCGAACCGGTGGGGTGAGCCAAGCCCACCACAACCCACAAGCGACCTTGTACACCGTGGTGATGAGAAGGAGCACTACTCCTTGTCGTAGTCCGCTTCCACCGATCCGATCTCCTCCATGGTTGCATTGGCGGTGTTTGGGCGATCTCCACCATTCAGGGAGCCGTGAAGATGGGGGCGATTATCTTCGTCGTGGTCTTCCGGTGACGAGGAGCACAATTGGCGGAAAGCTGCAGCCATCTCACCCGAATTTTCCTTGTGTTTCTGATGCATCTACTCTCACTTCATCCCAAATCCCGTTAGGATGGCTTCGGTCAAAACTATTTTCAAACTTAGATGACTTGTCATCAAAATAGGAGTTGTGGATATCAATATTTTTTTCCGGTATTTAGGGTGAACCTCGTTCTGATACCATGACAAATTTCGGTCAATGTATTTCGTCTATCCTCAATCAATCATAGAGTACAATATTTATAGTCACTAGTAGGGCTTCTACCTATATGGTATATCCAAACTACCCTTACATAAATCAACACATTGATAAATATTTTCCATAACTCAATACTTTTCATATTATTATTTTCCATATCGTAATAACTTCAGATACTGTTTGCTTAAAAAAGGAAGTTGAAGTTGTGTATTCGATCTGCTACTTATTACTATGTTACATATTTTTACACTATAGGTTATAATGAGTTTATATTAATTAATTAATGAATTATAAATCATTATATATACTATACAAATATGTTATAATATGTTTGGACACAATTATTACTAGTAAATCATTTATCTCAAAATAATTCTAGACTTTTAAACATACATGAAATAAAATATCAACAGCAGTATCTAGGGCAGTCCATTGAAAACTTGAAATGCAAATCATGTTGTCATCATCAACCAACACGAGACGCATGGCACTTTTTCTTTCAAAATTTTTAATATATATTTTCCCACCAATTCATTTTGTCTATTCCTCCTCCTCCCCCCAACCCCAAAAAAAACAATTTAGTTTAATCAATGACCTGACAATTCAAACATCAAAAAGAGGTATTTATGTTTAGCAAATATCGGAAGATATGGACATTAATCTATTTTACTCAATTCACGAAACAATTTAAAAGAGAACGTGTAAAACTACTTTAAAGCATACTTAAAGCAATGCATGAAGATGTGTCATTTAAATACTTCAATTCATTTTGCATGCACTTTATTAGTTTCTTTATTAACATACCTAACATGTTTATATTCGTGTCTACTTTGCATGTTTATGTTCTTGTTATTGTTTGAACGAACAACACCGGATAGTCAAGGGTACAACACATTCTAACACCTAACAAGAGGGCATGGTACACATTGGGTTATATGACTAGCCAAACAATATTCCATGGGACACAAACATCACGGTATTGAGCTGCAACATGAGTAATCCAACTAGTCATACACCTAAGATGATACGAAAGATCATTGTACCTACGTGATTATGCAAAGGTCCATAGCGACACCTATTATTATCTCCACCACTCGTATTAAAATACATAAGAACAATATGCTCGAATTTCCAGAAAACATACTGTAGTAGAAAATAATTGTGTACAAGCATAAAACAACACATAAACAAAGCCAAAGACCGTTTCTGAACTCAACCCAGGCCGCTAGGGCGAGATGCAAGCCCACTGAGGCGAGTCTGGAAAGTTTTATGCAGATTCACCTTTTGCTTCTAAGGAACCTAGTATTATGCATACAAATAGTCCTAAACTACCAGGTTAATGCATAATTTTAATAAAAGCATAGTAAAAATAAGGGCGTTAACATAAAAGCGAGTCATTTTTCGTAGAAGATCTCCTTACATTTTCGTTGTCAAATCTACGAGATGGACCGCAACTCAATCAACAAGCTGTTAAATCGATTCTACGACTATCTACGAACAAACAACAAATTATTCCATTTACCCTATGATCAAGCGTACCCTAATCATGATTAAAAAACTAGAAACTTAAGAAGAAATTAAACTTATTATCTTCAGAGGCGATTTTGGTTTGAAACGACTTCGAACCGGATCGACCTCGTGGTGTGATTTTCAAGATTCCAATAGAACAATCAATATTCCTTATCGGAATCTGGGTAGCTCGCCATAGTGAGATACACTACTACAAAATATGCTATAGGTCACACTTAAGATATGATAACAATCAAAATTTTAATAAAACCGAGACAAAGAAAGTATATATATCACACTTATCACACTTATTGAAAAACCGAGATCGATTATATCAACCAATCTCATTTTTAAAGTGTGGCTTAATTGATATGATATTTATGTTCTGATTATTGAAAAACGAGATAAATTATATCAATCAATCTCATTTTAAACTCAGAATCGAATTGATATGATATTTCTATCTTATTAAAAAGTGAGATAAATTATACTCCTCCGCTTTTTTAATCATCACATTTGATGTCAGGTTCATCAAAAAATGACTAACCTTAAGGTAAAAAGTGACCGAGTTCATCCAAAAATTATATCAAGTATGTGATAAAAAAAAAAGCGGAAGGAGTATCAATCAATCTCACATCTAAACAATGATTGAAGCGATATGATGTTTTAAATCACGATGAGTTGAAAAAACGAGATAAATTATATACCAATCAACCACACTTTTAAATTGCGATTGAATTGGTATGATAAATTTTGTCACAGTTATTTAAAAAGCTAGATAATTTATATCAATTCATCTCATTTTTAAACTGTGACTGAATTCATATGATATTTTTACCACAATTATGAAAAGTGAGACAAATTATATCCACTAATACAGAAAGAGGCATGGATCACACTTATAGAATAATAATGATCACACTTTTAAAAAAACTGAGACAAGGAAATGTATATATCACACTTAAATTTTTTATCACGGTTATTGCATAAACCGAGATGTATTATACCAATAAATCTCAGTTTTTAACTGTGATTAAAATGATTAGATGTTTTATATTTAGGTTTCGGTTTTCATGTGAGATTGATTTTATTTCACTATACAAAAGGATAAATATCACATTTTAAAATGAAAAAGATCTCAGTTTTTAAAAAATCGAGACAAAGAAAGTAAAATGAACACATTAACGTTTTATTATCACGGATTTTAGGAAAACTGAGACAAAAACATCAATCGATCACGCTTTTTAAGTGTGATAAAATAATATGATATTTTATAATAAGATCTCGATTTAGTGTGGTTAAAACGAGAAGAAAAAAGGCATCGGCCAAGCGTTAATTAGTTTGGCACCTTAATCCAAGGTATTTGGGTTCGACTGTTCGAGTCCCGCTGGGAACAAAAAATGTATGTGCGCATTTTTCGTTTTCGAAAAAAAAATGATCACACTTTTTTAGGTGTTATTGAAATTATAATAGATCTCAGTTAGTAAGTGTGAAAACAACTATAATAGATCACGGTTTTTAAGTGTGATAACAACTAAAATACTCCCTCCGTCCCACAATATAAGTCTTTTTACTTTTTTTTGTTGTATCCCAAAATATAAATCATTCTCACATTCCAATACAATATTAAATGCATTGTTTTCACTTTCACACTAAACAATGCAATATTATTAGTCAGTTCCAGAAAACAATACAATATTTAACATTGAAATACTAAAAAGTAACTTATTTATTGTGTTTTCTTAAACTGTGTGAAATGGCCAAAAACCTTATATTGTAGGATGGAGGGAGTACATCACGCTTTTAAATGTGTTCAAATTATAATAGATCTCGGTTTTAAATGTGATAACAACTAAAATAGATCACAGTTTTTACTATCACGGTTTTAGGAAAACTGAGACAAAAACATAAATCAATTACAGTTTTTAACTGTGATTAAAATAATATGATATTTTATGATGAGATATTAGTTTAGTGAGGTCGAAAACGAGAAGAAAGAAGGCATCGGTCCAGTGGTAAATAGTGTGGCTTGTTAATCCGAAATATCCAAGTTCGAGTCCCACTGGTAACAAAAAAAATGTGTGTGTGTGTGCGTATATATATATTTCGTTTTTGATAAAATAAAGAATGATCACACTTTTATAAGTGTGATTTATATTTTGTGGTGGTGAAAATAGACACTGGCCACGTGTCACTCTTATGACACCCCAAGGTTGATAGAGAAAGATGAGAGGAAGCTTGTAGGGCCGGGAGCCACACACCGAAGAAGACATTACCCCAAGAGGGAGGCTCATCCATCTCCTTCCTAACTACCCGTGACTGCTGATGCGGCTCGGCCCGATCTGGAGGTAGCCGCGCAGATCAGTCGAGGCGACTGAGGAGCCCATCAAAAGTCGGTGGCTCTTTCCTTAAATGATCAATAGCATACGTGCCTATATTATAGGATAATCGGTAGAGAATCCTGGATCACCGGGAGGAAATCTTATAATTCGAATAATATCTTGATTATCTCTTATTGGAGATAGGCAGCGATAATCCTTAGGGTTTAAGGGTTCTACGACTTGTTTGACAAGAAAAGAAGTAAGACGCCTCCCTATATAATCAGCCCTAAGGAACTACGAATGACTTGATTCCAATTTCACTATTGGATACGTAGGCAACTTGAGAGAAACCAACTCGCAGGCTCAGTCTTAATCATACTCAAATTATAGTTCCCATCGTTCTCGTTCTTGTTCGAATCGCTCTTGAGGTTATTTGGATCTATAGGTGATCTCCAACATCATCAATTGGCGCTAGAATGAGGGCCTCTTGTTTAGCGATTCGATCAAGAGATTGCAATGGCACCAACGAAAAGCTACGGGAAAAAGACACAGGCAATGGCAGAGGCTAGAGCCTTGGAGAAGTAGAGATTTCCAACCGCTACTACTAGCCAACCTCAAACCAACCCGGAGGAAACATTGGCGGATCCAAAGCCACAGAGAGCCTTCTTTGGGCCGCGTTACGCAATTTGGATGTCCCGGCGTTCAAAAGTGTACTAGGTTTGGCCCTAAAAGGCGAGAAGAGAAGCTCAGAAAATATTGACCCAAAGGGTAACATGGCGAATAAAGAAGATAAAGGAGAAACTCTATCCTCCACCTCCCATGCACGGAAAAGCGAGTTAATACTCGAGGCCCAGGAGGCGCTCGGGCGGAATTAGAGGGAGTGCAGGAAAGAAAAGCGGATGATCTTTCAATCGAATCCCGTTCAGAGCAGATTTTGAATTACCCACGCCGGAGAGGTTTAAAATACCTAAGTTTGGAAGCATATGATGGAACAAAGGATCCCCAAGACCAGCTCTTCCGATGATTTGACACACATGAACTTGGATTGCGCGGTGAGGAGATGAAGTGCAAAGACTTCCGGCCTTACTTACGGGCGGGGCTCGTGAGTGGTTCCGGAAATTACCACCTCGGTCCATCGAAAATTTTGAAACCCTGGCAAGAAGATTTCTGCAAGCTTTTGTCACTACCAAACCTTTCCAGAGGAATGTCACGTACCTTCTCACTATTCGTCAGAAAAAAGAAGAAACCGTGCTGCAGTACCTGAAAAGGTTCAACGAGGAGTCTAGGCAGGTCGGGAATGCAGAGGAACACCTCTTGATCACCTCTTTCATAGCAGGTCTACGAGAAGGTAGATTGTATGCAAAGCTAAATGGTCGACTTCCGAAGTCAATGGACGAATGTATGGATCTAGCCTACAAACTTTGTCGGGTGAGGAGGCCAACCGCTAAAGAGGAATCGGAAGCTCACAGAAGGAGAGGTCGGATGACATATCACGAAAGAAAGCGTAAAACGGTATGGGACCATAATCGAGTCTGCGCAGTCGGACTCGAAAGCTTGAATACCACAAGCTTCCCGAGTCCTCAAGCCAGGACAGGGCTTTAACTGAGTCAGGTTATACTCAGAAGGTTCGCAAAGGTCAAACCTCCTAAGTCTGCAGTCAGGCCAGAATTTAACTGAGTCCAAAACAGGATCTTATCATAACTTAGTATGTCATTCAAACCGTCGATGTGCATGACATCTTGAGAGAAGAGACATCTATAAGACATAATTGAACATTTAAATCCAAAACAAACCAAGTAAAGTCACAGTACAAAACGTGGTGGGCAGGGCACCACAAAGTATGAACAAAGTACATGAACTTGGGCAAAAAATTTCAAAGTTTCAAAGTACAACATAAGGAGAAACAATCAGGTCTGGGTCCTCGGAATCTGCTCTGTCGAAGATGGGGTTGGCCCAACACCCTGAGAAGCGGGACGTCGTCGGGCATATTTGACCCCAATGTCTTCACCGCTTTAAACTCCCTTGATCGGGCATCATAAGCGACCGCTCCTTCCTTGTACATGGAGCGGTAATGCATAAGGTTAGAGAGAACGGCTCAGGGCATTGTTCTTTTGCCTCATCCACACCGGTCGTGTACCCGTGTTGCATGCGAGATTCAACGCAGACTCTTCAGGGCCCGGCTAGATGGTCGGGGATTTGTACTCGTGCACGATCACGGGCATCGAGCGGAGAGAGGCTTCCAGAGACTAAGCGGCTCGGCCCGGACCTTAGCTAGCGCTGACCGGCTCGGAGTTGACGGGAGGAACCAACCGTCATTCACGTCCTTCAAGAGGTCGGCAAAGGAAGACACTCTTGCGAGAATGAATAACAAGAAGTGTTAGAAAATATTTTACAAATAGTGAAGTATGGCAAGGAACAAACATTAAAGCCTACATATCATGTACTCTTCCTTATCTAACTCCTTGTAAAGTCGAGGCCCCATGGTGGGCGGTGGCGGCGAGAATCAACTCAGAAGAATACTTTTTCTCTTTGATGTACACCCCGCTTCTGCGAATGTCGTCTAGCAGTTTCCGATCCACGTCAGTTGGTCGTGGATCGCTCTCCAGGTCCGAGGAGTTCCACCTGCCCAGGTTCCGAGTCACCTCGGGACATATAAAGAAAAATCTGGTTTTCCAACCTTTGTATGAAGTATCCTGGCTCGGTGAATTGAGCGTCAGGCATGAAATCCCCGGCGTGGGAAGCGGTAATACCCGGCGCCAGGCACCTGTTTACGTTGAAAGAACAATCGAAATGTTTGAACCTTGAAGGGGATGCAGGCACATCTGCACCAAATGGCGAAGCCTATTATCGCCCTTATTTCGTTCGGCACGATCTGGGCCAACCCTAGATCGTAGTGCTCCAGGACGGCTAAAACGGCCGGACAGATCGGAAACCTTAGACCGCATAAAAGCTGCTCTCTGTAGACGGCGCAGTACCCTGCCGGAGCTTGATAGGCATAAACACCGGGAGCCGGGACAGTGGGTTTGAAAAGCGGATTTACCAGGTTGTATTGTTTACAAATGCGGGTCACATCCGCGGTAGTTAGTTTGGTATCAATACCATGGCAGGCCGCCTGTGATTTTAGAGCCATAGATGCCTTAAGGGTAAAGACGAATCTAGAAGATGAGGAAGAAGGGGGAGGATTGAAAAAAGAAAGGGCAGGCCTCTCGAGATTGACTCCGGTAGGGGTACTTTCTTCTTCTAATTCTGGTTCCGATTCAAATAAGGCCTCAATGGAACTATCAGTAAGGATTATAGGTTCGCTCATTAACAACAGAAAAGACTTAGAAGAATGAGATAAGAGAGAAAGCTTACTTGAATAAGGAAATCGGAGGAATGGAAGAATGGAATGGCAACCGTCCCGGCTTCACGCTTGATTTAAAGTGTAACGTCTGAAGAGACGTGATGAGACTGGGGGGTTATAAATCCAAAAATAAGTCTTGAAAGAACTGCCCCATTATTGCGGTGTGTATAAAGTCGCCGTTCTCGCGACTCAATCACGATAGCCTAACGGTAGCGAGGGACACGTGTCGGGGCAAGCATGTTGTCTTGGAATATCAAGGCCAGTCTCGAGTCCGCTTGGCTCACCAGGTAGTCGGCGGACACTGGGGGCTTATGACGGTGGTGAAAATAGACCTGGCCACGTGTCACTCTTATGGCACCCCAAGGTTGATAGAGAAAGATGAGAGGGAAGCTTGTAGGGCCAGGAGCCCTTGCTTTGCAGCAGACCTTACCAGGAGAGGAGGCTGTCCATCTCCTTCCCGACTACCATATTTAGTAGTGCGGCTCGGCCCGATCTGGAGGTAGGGCGCTTGCACTTCAGTCGAGGCGACTGAGAGCCCATCGAAAGTCGACCGGCTCTTTCCTTAAATGATCAATAACATACGTGCCTATATTATAGGATAATCGTAGAGAATCCTGGATCACGGGAGGAAATCTTATAATTCGAATAATATCTTGATTATCTCTTATTGGAGATAGGCAGTGATAATCCTTAGGGTTTAAGGGTTCTACGACTTGTTTGACAAGAAAAGAAGTAAGACGCCTCCTATATAATTAGCGCAGAGGCTACGAATGAGCTTGATTCCAATTTCATTTATTAGATCGTAGCGAACTTGAGAGAAACCAACTCTCAGGCTCAGTCTTAATCATACTCAAATTACAGTTCCCATCGTTCTCGTTCTTGTTCGAATCGCTCTTGAGGTTATTTGGATCTATAGGTGATCTCCAACATCATCAATATTATAATAATAGATCTTGGTTTTTATGTGTGATAACATCTAAAATAGATCAAAGTTTTTAAATATGTTGAAATTATAATAGATCTCGGTTTTAAGTGTGATAACAACTATAATATATCACGGTTTTTAAATGTGATAACAACTAAAATAGATCACAGTTTTTAAATGTGTTGAAATTATAATAGATCTTAGTTTTTAAGTGTGATAACAATTATAATTGATCATGGTTTTGAAGTGTGATGTATTTATAATAGATCGCGGTTTTTAAATATGAATGAATTAAATTACTTTATTTCGCGCTCGATATGGCAACTTTGAATCTGGTATTTAAAGTGAATATATCGCGTTTAAAAGCGTGATCTTATGTTTATTTTTGTAGTTGTGATACTAGCCCACTGAATCGAGATTGTCAAAACTCCAGAAACGGAACCACAAAAGCAATGAAGACGAAACAATCGAGTTTCGGGAAAAAACCCAAATTAAAACTCGCAGGCTTAAGTTCATATCACGCCAGGATGGGTTTTTCAAAACTCTAAAACCGGGGAAAAGTGAAATTGTGGAAAACTTATGATGTTTAGGAACTAAGAGTAGTTTTAGAACCAAAAAGGTCGGCCTTGCTTGCTTGATTTAAAGCCAAAAATACATTTAAAAATCCTAAACAAAAAAGAAAAAAACTTATTTCGAAATGAATAAACTGCCCCTATAAAGTTACAAGAGATTTTAAAGAAGTGTCACTCCAATAATTTGCCATAAGACTATATTGGATAACGTATATATCCTTAAAATGTCATGCAATCATAATTATCACCTAAAACCTTACACTAATTAGAAGGGATTAAAGAAATCTTAAGGCTATGTTTTACTTTGATTAAGTAAAGAAACCATATTAAAAAGGTACCTTTTACCTAATGATGTGAAAGGCAAACCAACCATTTGGATTTTGATATCTGGATGTTACGTGACATTTTAAAGCAATATATTGTTTTCTTAGTATTTAAGACTTATGACTTTGCCCCCACCATCTTTTTATTATTGTTTTGGCAACCTTTTCTATTGGTTCAAAAAGTTGAAATTCTTCATTTTGGACACTTAGTTTTATTTATTTAGAAAAATCGGTTGAATAATAATGTAAAGATGGTGTCCTTTTCAAAGGTGCCGTTCATGTCAATTGTCACACAATGACTCAAGATTGTGCAGTATTTATTTATATTTTATTTAGTAAATACAATTTATTGATTTATAGAGTCTACTTGTTCTTTTATAAGCATCATTATATAAATAGCTTAAAAGGGATCGAATCTCGGATTCACCTGCATGTGGTACCTTGAATAACTTTACATAGTTGTTATTATTATTATTATTAACATTATTATTATGATCTTATATTTCGATATATGTTTCATTATCTGTGATAATAATAGACAATACAAAACAATTATATTATTGCGTAAAAAAAAAAAAAAAAAAAAAAACAATTGTATTGAATTTATTATAAAAAAGGTATTTACTATACAATTATTACACATGCTTTCTCAACAACAACAAAATTTATTACACATGCCACCGGGCGGATGTACATTTACGTAAGCGGATTGCGAATGACACCGCATTAAAATAACAAATTATTTTCAAGTTTTATCCTTAAAAACATTTTTTTGACCCTGTTAAAAAAATTACTCTTTAAAGATAATTAGACTCCACTGAGCGGATTTTTTGGATCCGCCATTGCATACCGCATACCACATACCTTATAATATATGTAATATTTGATAAAAACAAGTTTTACAAGTTGTTGTTTTTGTTAGACTAGGTCAGATAATGGATTATAATTTTTAAGTTTTAATTAGGAATTTCGATTAAACACTTCAATCTGTATGGTCTCTCTTTCACTTTCTTTGACACGAATGAAGAAAATTAATAAGTTGTTTCACACTGCACATCTGAGTGTGCATTGATGTGAAAAGTACACGTCAAACTAGGTTGTGCTTACATGTAAAATTTATGCGAGTACAAGAAGAAAAAACAAATTGACTCTCATTTTAGTAGAATATTTATTGGTTTTTTTTTATTTATTGATGCTCAAATACCATGATTTTAAGATTGCGAACATCACAAAAGTCAACCATTAATTATTTACAACGCCTAATTAGTCATTTGAGCACTTACATCAGGTATTTATAATTTTAAATACTATAATTATGAGCTTATATAACCTCTATTCAAAATAAAATTCATCGGATTTTTATATTACAGAATTGTAATTAAGGTGGCAGATATGAACAAAATGGAAAATTTTATAATTCAAGTTGTATTAAGGTTATGTGCAAGTGGCATATATTCTGATCATTCATTTCTAACCTCTCACATGTGATAAAAGTGTATTATGTGAAAGAGAGTAAAAATAAGAGAGCACACAATGTATTTATGACAGTATAACCTTCCTACAACCAAGCTTTTATAGATTTGAATGAACATAACAGATGTAAAGTAAAAAAAAAAATTTGTAAAGAATCTGTATTTTACTCTTAAAAATAGTTTTTAAAGTATTTACAATATTATCTATATATAGCAACTGCTCTTAGGGTATCTCCAACAATAAACCTTATAAAAGGTTTATGTGTGTGCCACATCATACAACTTATAAACATTTTCTCTATAAACCTTTTATTCACAATCATAAAACTTTTACATCTCTTCTACATCATCACGTATATAAAGCAGCTTACTGGCTTTACATTTCTACAAAAACCTTTACAAAATAAAATAAAATAAAACAGATAAGAAAAAGAAAAAAGAAAAAAAAACAAAGATAAAATATTTGCCCAAAGCTTTGCATTCTACATGATTCCAAACTTTTTGATAAAGCTTTACAAAAGAAATAAAGCACATTGGAGCTCCTCTTACAAACAATAGGGTTTAAGATTACATATATGATTCCTCACACACAAAAAAGATTATATGATAAATCTTAATCCTAAAATGATCTTACAAACAATAGGGTTTAAGATTATATGATAAATATTAATCCTAAACATGGTAGATGTAATTGATAAGTTTAGATATATATATTCATAAGGATTATGTGTAATTGTGATAAAACTTTTATAATGAGAGAAATGATTTCCCTCAAGACGTTTATGAATTTATAAAACGACTTGAGACTTAGATTTATGGCATATGTAAGCAAATGATTAATGTCAATTATTCGAAGGAACTTTGCTGCAACGAAATGTATGGATACTGAGTTTTATGTGATTTTAACCAAAAACTGCAAATATCTTTTATAAATGACAAACAATATATTTCTTTGACCGTAAATTTAATTCAATACGTCATATCATTATATATAAGCTTCCAACCCAACCCAACCCAACACGATGTTGACTTGAAGAAAACCTTTACAGGTTGCCTCCTGCTGCTGCTGCCTTGGAGTTGTTTTTAAATAAATTTTAAAATAAAAAAAAATGATGTTGATTGGAAATTACCCAAACGGGAAGTTTATCTTTATCCTTTTATTTTTTTCTCCATTTTTATGCTTTTATTGTCTATCAAACAAATCTCAAAAGAGTAATTATCTTCTTTTTTTTCTTCCCCAAAGGCCGACCTTTTCGAAATTGAATTTCACCGTAGTGCTTCTTTTAAGTTTTAATTAGGGTTTATGCCAAAAAAAAAAAAAAAGGAAAAGGGTTTTAATTAATTAGGGTTTCATTATTTTTAGGGGAAAGAATTAATAAAACAGCCATGCATGCCGGCTCTTTTCATTCGTGCCACTTTTCTGTCTCATGATTTCATTGATTACAAATTTAAAATGACCGACATGTCCTTCCTCATTTGTTTTCATATCTCCATTTGATTAGTAACTTTTTTTTTTTGTGGGGTGGGGAGAAGGTAGAAGACAAAAGATAAAGCTGTAAAAAAAAAAAAAGGGCTGTGGGGGGGCTGCTATTGGGTGGCAAGTTTGGAGAGGGGCATGGAGTTGGGCAACTTTAAGGTTTTGAGGACCATTTAGGAAAAGAAAAGAAGGGGGTGACATAATAATAATTATTGAAAGGCAAATGCACTTAGAAAGGGTGGAACAAAGAGTAGGAGTGGAAGTGGGGGTGACATTGTTATTCACTTATAAAAAAAAAGCCACCAGCCCTCTACAACTTATATGTCCATAAAAGATCCACGTGGCATTGTCGGTAATGTGTGGCCAGTCCACGTGGGTGATGTGGTACAACTTGGACATTTGGCTTTCAAATAAACCACGACATCTCTTCTAGAAAATTAGGGTAATATTTCCTAATACAATTATTCTGACAAAACGAAGTATACAATATTCTTGAAGATTCATTTATTATGATGTATATTTATTATAATTAATGATGTAAAAATATATTGTGCGACTCCTTTTATATGAGTGGTTGTGTCAAAACATCAACAAAATAAAACCAAAAAGAAGTTACACAGAAGTTGTATATGTAAAAGAAAGCAATGGGTCTCTGGCCATAAACAACATATGGATGACCTTTGCTGCTGCTAAATGCCCTTTAACATAATATATATATAGTTGGGTGATGCTACCAATACACTGGTATATCACAACGAATGATATAATAAATTTTTATATTAATTATAATGTATCTATATAATGATTAATAGGTTACATTATTATCAATGACTTCATGTAACATTAAAGTATGTAATATGTAATTGATATCTCTAATATGATTTGATGCTGCCAGAAAATGGGCGTACCTACGTGGCTCCTCTCTGGTGGCTCAACACTCAACCCCGGGAGATAAACCACTTTCGACTTCTTAGTGACGATCCCAGGGGGCTCGTCCATCTGTGTTTTCACCCCCGATCCTCCCATGTCTGACCACCGCCGGATCGGATAATCTCGGCCCTTAACAGGTCAGAGAGCGGTCGGGCACCAAGCTTCTTGTAATCGGCAGTGCGATCTCTGCCGTTCTCCTTAGTCGGACTAGGTCCCTAAGGTTGTATTATTCCGTAGGAGCCTGGTCTTCGCCGCCGATCCCTGAAGGTCGGCCATCTCTATATATCTCGAACAAAGTATGTCTCTAACTTCATACCTCGTTTGCCTAATAACCAGATAACTATTATAAAATCCTGAATAGTAAAGGCTCGAATCCTTATCACTTAATGCTAATATTTGAATACCGTAATTATCTCCTATAATCATGGAGGTCACTCAATCATAATCTTCTTCCTTAGGGAATACGTTAATCAGTGTCAATCACAGACACTCATCTTTAAACCCTAGGGCATAAGCCCCTCTATATAAACTGTCCCTGAGAAACTATGAAGACTTGATTCCAATTGAGCGAATTGGATACGTGGCGAACGATCATCATCAAATGCGATCTAAAGCAAATCAAATCACCCCTCCATCATCATCGTTTTACGTGTTCTTGAAGTGTTCTTAGTCATAATCGAGAAGCGAAGTTTAGAAGATTCGTAGCGATTTTTGGATCGTCATGATTTATTTTAATGATTGGTATAAGTTGAATCTTTTATAGCCAAATCCTCTAAGAAGAAATGCAAACAATATGAGATTTGGTATTTCCATCATGTGACCCAAATCTATTTAGTTTTTAATATATATAATGATTTTTTCAAGCTCTATGTGTGATTGATTTTGTGTCTCCTAATTTTGAGTCATGTTAGAGCACTTGAATATTCAAATACTACATTAATATTATTGATTAAAACATAATGAATTTGGTACTTTGCGTTAATAGTTTTAGGCAAAATGTGACGATATTCTTAAATATGCTAAAATAGTAGGAAAACCCGTGCAATACACGGGAGAATTAAAAATTGAAAATCAGAAGATAAGATATGAAAAGGTGTGTTGAAATTGGATTTTAAGAATAATATGCGTATTATGGATGTTTATGATAATTATTTTTAACGCAAAAGTACTGAATAATGCTTTTAAGTAATAGCAAGAAAAATCAAATGTAAAAAAAACATACAATAGTTCTGCACACATCTCACCAGCACCCTACGGATAAAAATAAAAATTGCAATGCTCCGAAAGCCAACAAAGTCAGCAGCACTTCAAATTTGACAACAATTTAGAACCAAAAACTTTTAGAAGCAAAAGAGTATGACTATATGGAACACATGCACTCATTTGCAACAGTAGCAACGAACCATTCAGAACGGTGAAGGTCCCTCCTCTACTTGTTTTCTGTTGCGCTTTCTTATGATCAGTCAATTTTAAGTCCCATCTCGTCAATAAACACATTTTGGTGTCAACATATATTTCATGTCCTCCCATGTATTCCAAACACCATAAATCAAACCATTTATTAGTTGTCACTATATAACGAATGACGGTTAATTCAAACCCAACTATATCATTCAATTTGAAAAACATGAATGCATAGAGCTTTTGAAAATGCTACTAAAAATCAACAACAAAATAGAAACAAAAATTTAAAATTTAATAAGTTTTTCCATATTCACATTTTATCAGAGCATATCGCGTAGTTGACAGTTCACTGTCGGACCTCTATTCTTGTCACAAAAAAGAAACCTACCATTATGTGTGACTATGGCATTCAATTATAATCATAACCAACCATTCTACTCTAAAAGAAAATTCATATAACAAAACAAATCAAACCACGGAATTTGGCCAAATAAAAAAGCACAACGAAAACACTTGAAGATATGAATGCTATACTAATTAATGGGCACGTCAAGTATATTAAACCATGTTAGTGTGCTTCAAAATCTCAATTTTCGCATTTAAAATATTTTCAGCATTCTCCCCACTGCAAGAATACAAAGTGAAAAGAAAAATCAAATTCCCCTTCCCGCAAGGATGTATAAGAGATTAGATGGATCTGCTGCAACTGGGATGCATAAATGTAAGATTGCGCTTGTAGTAAATGATATGTAAATATTGCATGAAGTGTGCATAATAATAATCACACTTATCAACGTAATAACCGTGATCGTCACATTTTTACTCTTCAATAACTACCATTTGCAAACAAAGCGCCTAAGGAAAAACATGAAATGAAGCGGTCAACACCTACTCTGACCGTTGTTCAGAAAGATAGGCTTCCATAACTTAGACAGTAAAATTTGTGGTTCTCCTGCATCGAAATTTGGAATTATAGAAAAGAGATATACATAAACGAACCCGGAGGTTAGCTTTATGAAATTTAATCGGGATCTGATAAGCCTGCTCCATGAATTCCAAAGGAAGAAGAAAAAAGGGCCCATACCATAAGAGCGACAAAGAAAATAGTTGGATTGATCATTGTCGGCTGGCTGCAGTTATCTTCTTCTCCTCTGGTAGTTTAATATCCGATGATCTCTTCTTGACCGGATTTGGTGACAAATTTTTAGCAGTACAATGCATACGACAAATTTTTAGCACTACATCCGTTGGGAGCTCGGAAGAACTTATGTAATGTAATTAAAGCTGAAAACAGAACAACTTTTATTCCTAACAATAGAAATGAAATTGAATAAAAATAGAATGAAAAAATTACTCACCACAAAGAAAAGCCAGAAATATCTTCTCCTGTTTGTTTCCCCTCTTACTCTCATCAAACTATTCCAAGCAAGCCAAATAAATGAAATAAATGCATTCATCTCAAACAAATCATGTGAGAATCCTAGCCATAAGAATCGATTCATGGTTATTACAAAAAAAAAAAAAAACCAACAACAACAACTAATTACCATAGCCAGAGCTTGAAACTGGCGGAATTTGTTGCTTCCTGTAAAGCACCAAAATAAAATGAACATTTAAATGCAAAAAAAGCAAATGAACTGAAAAAGAAGAAGAAAAGAATCAAACAGGAAGTATAATTACCTTTGCTTTCTTGCTATGTGATAGGCATTGGATGTATGCAGGAAATGGCTGAGGGTAAATTGCCGTGGGAATAAAAATGGGAAGGAAGTTACTCAGCTAGAACGTGAGGAAGTTAACCGATGCGAAGCAGAGGGCTGAGGGTTAGTGCGGATGTAGGGGTTGAAAATGGGTCATTTTCCAGGTCAATTGGTCAAATACGAGTTTAATTGACACTCTTATCAATTTGAGTAATATATTTCTCCCACTGCCACTACACTAACACTATGCATATATTATATTGTACTATATATAAATAGTAGATGCTGTACATTTTCCTTCCCTCATCACATAAATTTGTTATCCCTTTTTACCATGAAACTACCATTGATAATGTTGGAGAAGAAAACAAGGATAAGCTGATAATGGACCAAGTTGGGCCAAAAAAAACAACTATTCAATGCATGGCGTTCTTATTAGTGGGCCACCGTGCCTGTTTGTCCATTAAAGGAAAACAAGGCATTGCCTAAAACGATAAGAAAAAACTATTGGACAAAAGCCTTATCTCTCCAACAGTGAAAACCCATCAAATCAAACTGATAGCCCATTAAATCACTTTCCTCGTATGAGTGAAATAGAATATGTGAAATTTTTAAATACAACAGTTGTAGAACGTTTTTGTAACGACCCGATCTGGATTTTCAATTCAGGATCAGAATCATTTCGATCGTGGCCGACTAGAAAATTCGAATCACGGTCCTCTTCTTTGGAAATCGAAACTAAAATCCGTACATAACTTTATTCCATAAAAATAATAATCTGCAAAGTCTCGAAAAATATAAAAATCATTTGTTAGGGTTCAGCCTCAATTATTACATCATCAAAAAAAAAAAGTCTCAAAATGAAAGAGTTTGTTTATCTTCCACAAAAGGATAAACATCCACATCCTCTTAGCCTAAAGGTAGTAAGAATGCAATCATCTATATAGGAACTCTACGGTTTTCAATCAAAAAATACAACTATAGGAGTGAAGCACGAATGCTCCGTAAGTAATGTAAAAGTATCAAGAGAGGAACTAAGGAATAACTAATATCCCAAAGTTCACTCTTGAGTTAATATGAAAATCTTGTCATAGTAATTATTATATAAAAAAAACACAATGCAAAAATAAGCGAGACCACAAGTGAAATAAAAAGTCTGTACTGCGTAGAAACTGAATAATGCTACGGTTCTAAATTGTGCCTCTAATGGCTCTGATTCTGTTTGAGGTTGCAAACCGGATTTCCTGACCGGCTCCGGCATATAAACTGCACTCCTTATTGTAGACTTGGGAGCGAGGCGCGATCACGAGGATTCTCTAAGCTCACTGACTGAATCGGAATTTGAATTCTTCCTCTAACCAGGAGTGGGGTTGTATGTACGGAGAACAGTAACATTATTATCTTTAAAACTTACAGGATGTCCTCTTATCTGTCTATTGTGTTTCTATTTTGCTACCTGGAAATTGTTCTGTAAAGTTGCTTGTGGATAAAATGTAGACTTACTAAAAGAAATTCTTACAAAGTTCTTTTCTTAAAATCCATGTCAAATCATTTGGCAAACGACCACATATTAGCCTATGTTGCATTATCAAACTAGCAGCAACTTTCCTAAAAAAATAAAAATAAAAAATAAAAAAAAAACTAGCAGCAACTATAAATAAATAAAAAAACATAACTTGATGAATAAATCAATTCTTTTTATTTCTACTATTATCAAAAGACTATAAAAACTTGTGGATCGTAAATTAATGCATAAAACATTTCTTTTATTTTCTAAAGTATCCAAAAAATAATGATAACTTATGTAAATGTAAAATAAACTTAAATCAATATATATATTATAAACTTGGGATGCAATATAATTATTTACGCATCTTGGTCGTATTTTTTTGTCCTTTCCGTCATGTTTTTTGCAACGTTTCCTTTCCGTCTTTTTTTTTTTTTTTTTGCATTTTTCCTTTCCTTTTCTGTTTCGCTTTATTTCTCATAAAACGTAAATTAGGTTGGCCCAATCCTTTTCATTCGTTTCCACTGACGTCAAATTCTTTGCTGCTACTGGTGGTTCGTGCCCGGAGATAACACTGCCCGGGGATTTGTGGGGGTATATATAGGAGGAAGCTCCATCCATGGGTTCTCTGTTGCAGAGTTTAAAATCTTCTTCTTCTTTCTTCGGTTTGGTTGTGCGTCAGATTGAATTTTGGGGTAATGTGGTTTCCTAAAATTTTTTTTTTCGCTTTGGTTGTCCAGGTTTTATGACCATCTGATTTATCGTGTTTCTTAAGTTTGATTTTTTCATTGTTGATTGATTGCAGGGTTTGTGGTTGTCAGCTTGGAATTTTACTTCTGCTGCCTGTTTGTTACGGTTTCACATCAGGTAAGTGTCTTTTTGGCGATTCAGCTGCGTGGGCTTTGGTGCATGTGATATTTTAACCAATTGTGGGTGGTTCAAAGCATAATGCTTGGGTTTTTTCATGTCTAAGCTATCACTGTCTCTTTATTGAGTTGCTTTGATGTAGGGGGTTCAGGTGCATGTCCAAAAGTGCTTATATTTGTGTGTTTGTTGGGTTTAGGGTAGGCTTCTCTTTGCTGTGTTGGGCCTCACTTGTGTTGATTGTGGTGCATGTCATGTTTGAAGCTTTTCTTGGTGTGTCAAAACTTGAGTATCTGTTTTTTTTCCTTCTTTTATCTGTCTGTCTTCTTTTGTTTTACTCTTTTTCTGTATGTGGTGTGAGTACAGGTCCAAAAGTTGTCGTTTTTTCCTTTGTTTAAGGGTGAAGGTTGTGTTGGTTGACATTTGAATTTCACTCTGCATGAGTTTGGATTGTTGGGGTATTTTGGGGGTGAAGGCCTTGGCCATTTAAAGAACAGGAAATGCCATTTTTTTTTGCCAATTTTTGGGGGTTTTAGGGGAGTTTTGATTGCCTGTTCATGATGGTTCTGTCACTGATTTTATACTGGTATTGAATTAAATGGTGGTGGTTGGATGTTTGCTGAATTTGTCTTTTTTTATTGGGTTCAGAAATTGCATTTGTTTTGAGGAAGTTTGGTTTGTCCTATGTGCTCAGCTTTGGTTATTTTTGTTCCTACTGACTTTTGGCTCCTTTCTTTTATAGCTTTGTTAACCTGATTTGGAGGACATAGCATTTATCGCTGTTATGCATTGATTTATGTGGCCTCTTTTTTTCAGTTTACTGATTTTTTTTATTTTTTTTTTTGTTTTTGCCCTGCAGCCTGTGCCCGAGTTTTTCGGCCTAGGATACTTTAGGCTGGTTTTCTGCTGTCACCGAGTTCGAAGGTTAGTTGATTTGTTTAACTTGTGATTCATTGAAGAGAAATTTACTTTTCCTTTCTTGTTTATGCATGGTCGGCCTTTATTTGGGTTAGCCATTATTGTTGGTATACCTGTTTCGCTATTGTGTGTGTTATTTCTTGTGCGCTTTCTAGGAATGACTGTTATTAAAAACACATTGTGAGCTGTGTTTATATTCGGGGAGGCGTTCTGGCCGATGCTCTAAAAAATATACGAATATGCGGCTTTTCACCGGTGTTGAGTTTAGTTGCCAATGGGAGTTTTCTTGTATTAGGATTCTCCGTTGTCTAGATTTATTGGGTACTACGGTTCGCTAGGAAGCCTCAGGACTTGTTCGGTAGTTAATGCTATTAGGTATTGTTTGTCCTGGGATTATTTATTAGTGATGATCGTTGCTTCGCTTCTGGGTGTCCACTCACTACGATTTTCCCCCTTACGAGTTATCTGCTGGATATTTTCTTGCCTTGAATTGCTCGCTTTTGAATCCTTTTTACGAGTTGCAACCGTTGGATAGCCTTGTTCTTTGTCTTGCTATGAAGGCTTGAACATGCTTCAAATCTTTTGACCATTAGTGCACTTATGCTCATCGGCTTTGGACATTGTGCTTTTAATCTATTCCGACCTCGATCTCTTGTGTGTGGCACTTTTCACGGATAGGTGTGTGGTTAAATGGATGATGATTCTCGGTCAGAGGTTAATGAGAAGCGGAGGCGCTCATATGCGGAGATACTGCCGACAAGAAGGCCGAATTGCTTAAGCAACGGCGAATACGGTATGCAATGTCGCGGGCCTCTAGAGCTGCCGCTGCTGGTCCATCCTTGCTCCAGTCGCAGGGCGCCACTGAAGGTTCTGGTCCTTCATTTAGTGCATCTTGTAGGCGCCCCACCGGTGAGAGTCTTCTTTGCACTCCAGGTGGGTGGGTCAGTCTTCATAAAGCCAGGAGTATAAACAATAGTGCCACGTGGACCATTCGGTGTATCCGCGCAGGCGAAATCAAGTGGTAGGTCCTTTGCCCCAAGCACGCAGCGGGGCAAATGTGCATACTGCTATGCCTCGTTCGATTTTGCCAGAGGTTCCTGACTGTGAGTACTGTGGTGCAAAGCGCTTCTTCCATGAACCTCCGTCCTTTTGCTGTTCTGAAGGAGAGGTAAGGATTGCGCCCACTCGGATGCCGCAAGAACTCCTCAGGCTTTTCACTTCTTCAGACCTAGATTCTGTCCAGTTCCGACGATATGTGCGGACATACAACAATCATCTGGCATTTACTACGTTTGGGGCAAAGACGGATCCTGAACTATTGAAGAATAAACAAGGAATTTACACTTTCTTGTGCAAGGAAAGGTGTACCATAGCCTTCCTACATTGGAGCCAGGTTTGGACTCTCCGAAAAATTTCTGGTATATACTGTATGATGGTGAAGTCGAAGTGGATCAAAGGATGCTTCTATCATCGCGGTTGGATCGAGGTTTGCTTAGAAGATTGCTAGATGTTTTACGGGGAAATCCCTACGTTGTCTTCCTTAAGCAGCTGAAGGACCTCGAGAATCTTGATGCACATCGAATCTGCTTGGTCAACACGCCAAAACTTGACCAACGGGTGTTCAATGAACCTACATGTAATGATGTTGCAGCTATACTGACTATAGACGATGGTTCGGAAGATTATTCTGAATGCCACATCCAAATTTATTCTAAGGATGCTTTGCCATATAAGATATCGCACAACTTTGGCTGCTACGATGCTTTGCAGTATCCGTTGTTCTTTGCAAACGGTGAGAGTGGATGGCACTTTGGCATTGAGAAACTCCCTCTGAATTTAAGAAAGCGCATATATAGGTTCAATGATGGCACTGGGATGGCTCCTCAAAGCGCAACTCATGCTCAGGAGCTTGTTGACTCGGAGACTTCAGGTAACCTTGCCTAATCGATTACTCTTACCCTTCTTTTTCCCTTTATACATGCAAAAAAAATAGGAATCACGTGTGCCTTCATGGTTTGTGACAAAGAATGGCTCTCAAAGTGCTGTGAAGCGAAACATTGTTTCTTGTGAAAGCGATATCTTGCTACAAAATGCAGACAGAGACTCGATCGATCCGGACTCATGCATGGTGGAAGGCTACTACAGCAATATGTGGTCGATATGTTTATCAAAGTTGAGTCGTGTAGATTGGACTACATTAGAAAGCAACAGAAGGAAGTTCGTACTGAGTACCTTCAGGGTCTAATAGATAGTATCGCCGGTGGTAATAGTCAAGCATCAGCTGTTGGCCGGAAGGCCATCCTGCCCCCGTCATTTATGGGTGGTCCAAGAGATATGAGAAGGAGATATCTTGACGCAATGGCACTTGTGCAGCAATTCGGGAAGCCTGATTTCTTCGTAACGATTACGTGCAACCCAGCATGGGAAGAAATCTCAAAGCATCTTTTCCCTGGTGAACTTCCACAGAATAGACCGGATCTACTTGCTAGGGTTTTCAAAGCAAAGTTGGAGATGCTGAAGAAAGATCTCTTAACAGACAACATATTCGGAAACCCAAGCGCCTCGGTGTACTCGATCGAGTTTCAGAAGCGAGGTTTGCCTCATGCACACCTTCTGATGATACTGGATCACGACTCGAAACCTGTTAATCCTGAAGCATATGACCGCTATATTAGTGCTGAGCTACCAGATCCCGATAAGGACCCTGATCTTTTCAGATTAGTAACCAAACACATGCTCCATGGACCCTGTGGGACACTGAACAGGAAATGTCCATGTATGCGCAATGAAGTTTGCAAGAATAAATTCCCGAGAAACTACGTGGATCACACATCTCATGGGGAAGACTCTTATCCATCTTACAGGCGCCGTGACACCGGTATATCGGCTTTGGTTAGGGGCCATTGGCTAGACAACAGGTGGGTTGTTCCATACAACCCATACCTCCTCAAGAAATATGACTGTCATATTAATGTGGAGGTATGTTCCACGATTAAGCTTGTGAAATATTTGTACAAGTATATCTACAAGGGACCGGATAAGATAGCATTTCAATTGTGGAAGCTCCTACGGAGGATGAAATTCATGAATACCGTAAAGGCCGTTGGGTCTCCCACCGGAGGCAATGTGGCGGCTTTACTCTTTCCCTTTGTTTGAGATCCATCAATTTGTTATTTCTTTCTGATTCACCTTCACGATAATTACGACTTATCGTTTGCGTCCGACGCCGACCTTAACTCGTGCGTGAACAAACGCGTTTCTTGGGCAGACGATGCTAACGCAATTCTTCCGCATGAACAAATGCAATGATCGGGCACGTTCACTCAAGCTGCTTGTGCAGGATTTTCCAAAATATTTTGTGCAGGATTACGGAAAAAAGAATGCAGAGTGAGCGTAAGAAAAAGGAAAAGTTGTAGGCCGGGTACTTTCGGTGCCCCCTTTGGAGGGTGAGAGGTACTACCTTCGACTTCTTCTGAACAATGTGAAAGGCCCTATATCTTTTGAGGACCTACTGACTGTAAATGGTCGCCAATACATTACGTTTAGAGAATCGGCTCTTCAATGGGATTGCGCATAGCAGATGGAGACTTGCACCGATGTCAGATGAAGGCGTGGCTTATCAAATGCCACGCCCGGAGGCACTGTTCTCATCAATTTTGGTCCACTGCGATCCGAGATAATCCTGAGAATTGTGGGAGAAATATTCGAGTATATATCACGAGGACTACATGCGGCATTTGCCGTCCGGACAAATAATCGCTTCCAATGCTCGTATAAAGGCGGATCGATATACTATACTTACTTGACGATATGGGTAAAAACCTCTGTCATTATTGTTTAGGACACGAGGCGGACTATGTGTGCGAAGCATGGATATGTTCAGAGAATTAGTTCACGAAAGAAGCATTCCGGTGTGTGAAAATGACTCTTTGAACGCCGACCGATTGAACGAACAACAACTTCAAGCCTTCAACTTGATAATGGAGAAAGCGATGTCCGAGAGCCAATTTGTCTTCTTCGTGGATGGGCCTGGAGGGACGGGCAAGACATTCTTGTACAAAACTATTCTCGCTAGGCTAAGAGCTCACAAACTACATTGCTATTGCCACGGCTACATACGGGATAGCTGCGTCGGTCCTCCCTGGTGGGAGAACAAAGACACTCTCGGTTTAAATTGCCACTACACACTGATGAAAATCAAGTTGCAGGCGTGAGTAAGCAGTCTTCGCTGGCTAAGCTTATACGAGAAGCAAGGGTTATCATATGGGACGAGGCGCCTATGGCGCACCGAAAGTCAATAGAGGTTTTCTCAGAGATGTTACGCGATATAACAGATGTGGATAGGCCGTTTGGAGACAAAGTTGTCGTATTCGGAGGAGATTTCCGGCAAGTTTTGCCGGTTGTCACAAACTCTACAAAGTTGCAGCAGATCGATTCATGCCTCATAAGTTCACCACTCTGGCCGTCTTTCCAGAGAATACATCTAACCGAAAACATGAGAGCGTTGGAAGATCCTGAATTCACCGAATACCTCTTGAGGATAGGTAATGGAACAGAGTTAGAAGATGAGGATGGTTATATAACACTGCCGCAAAACATGGTCATACCGTTTACTAGCAGCGAAGAATCCATTCAGAAATTGATCAGATTTGTATACCCAGATATGGACATCTTCCGAGAAAACCCTTCCATGATAGTTAACCGCGCTCTTTTAGCACCGACAAACAGGTGCGTAGAAGACATCAATTCTGTCATGCTTGAAAAGATGCCCGGAGAAGTAACTACTTATTGCAGCATGGATATAGCCTTAGACGTCCAGCAGCAAGGCGATTATCAGGATTTCTTGAATACTTTGAACCCTAGCAGCCTGCCACCGCACAAACTCGCACTGAAAGTTAACACCCCTGTTATGCTCTTGCGAAATCTGAATCCAAAGGGAGGCCTCTGCAATGGAACCAGGCTGATATGTAAAGAACTAAACGCCTATATGATCGTTGCCGAGATAGCAAGCGGACCAAACGCAGGAGAGGAAACTATACTCCACCGTATACCTCTGGAAGCGTCAAATGAAGAGAAGAAATCTGGAATCCCGTTCAAGAGATACCAATATCCAGTTCGTGTATGTTTTGCGATGACCATTAACAAATCGCAAGGACAAACACTAGATCGCGTTGGCGTGTACCTAAGGGAACCAGTTTTCTCGCATGGTCAACTGTATGTCGCGTTGTCTAGGGCAAGGAAATCTACTTGTGTGAAAGTACTTATTGTCCCAACTGACATAGAAGAACCCTGCACCCCCAACAAAACAAGGAACATTGTCTTCGAAGAAATCGTCGCCAACAGACAGTGAGTGAAAACATTCAATAGTGACATCGTACAGACAAATTACGACCACACGATTGCGTACGTTCTTTCTAAAGAATTTGTATAGAGTTCTCCCCCTTACCTCAAGAGTAGAAAACTGTTAAAGGAAAGCTTACATCATTATCGTTATGAACAGTTTCTAACCCTCCAACTACTGATGTAGTATGAGTAATTTTTAAACTGATCATATCTCTCTTTTCAGGTAATGGCGCCAGAGCTTCTCATACCAGCCATCCACCCAGGGGACACCATTTGGAGGGCCAAAGTACTTGTGCTCGAGAAGGGAAGCATTGACAGTCCAAAACCAGGAAAGCGCATTCAGAAAATGGTGCTAATGGACAGAGAGGTTGGTTTTCTACACCCCCAACGTTATAATCCAGCAGGTCACTTTGACATTGAGGTTTACGGGTATATACGTATTTAACAAACAAAAACAGTTATTTTATTTTGCACATTGGTATGAGTGCATGTCCAAAAATAGTCATTTTCTTGTTTGCTTTAGAGTGAAGGTTGGATTGGTTGACATTTTAATTTCAATCTCCATGAGTTTGAATTGTTGGGGTATTGAAATTGTTGTTGCCCTTGTTTTTTCTATCTGCTATATGTGGATATGATTTTGGGGAGGGGGAATTGAATTTGTAAATGAGTTTTTTTTTTTGGGCTAAATATGGTATTATATGCTGGATCTTGATTCCCCAGTGTCTAAAAATGTACTGGTAACTAATTCTGAAACTCATGTTTTGCGTTTGTGGTGATACATGAGGGGGATGACAAAGTATATAAGTGTTCTGTAGGAGGCAAATCATTCATGATCTTTTCTTGGTTTTAGCTTTATGGTGGCGTTTTATACTACTACTGAATTGAATGGTGCTGGTTGGATGTTGGCTGAAATGGTCTTTTTATTTGGTTCGAGAAGATGTCTTGGTTTTTGTGAAGTTTGGTGTCTCTGTGTGGTCAACTTTGTTTCTTTTTGTCCCTTCTGACTCTTGCATCCTTTCTTTTATAGCTTAGGCATCCTGATTTGGAGGACTTAGCATTTATCTTTGCTAATTCAGATCTGTTGTTAACGTGTACTTACTAATGACCTTTAATGGTTTCAAATACCAGGGGAACAAGGTGCAGGGAGTCCTTTGGGATGGAGCTGTAGATTTATTTCGCAACTCACTTGCGCTGTTCCAAACCTACTGTATCGGTGGAGCAAGTGTCAGCCTCATCCCAGAAAGATATTTGAAGAACACCCCAGGGATGACACACCAATGGGGCATAAGCCGCTCAAACCTAATCAAACCTATCAGTGCACCAGAAGAGAGGATACCTTATCCCCATATCCCCTACATCAGTTGCACAGAAATGATTGCCTCCATTGGAACCGACACAAGAATTGGTAAGTTTTCAGAAGAATCATGCCAAAACATTAAGGCATAAGCAAGGAAGAACAAATGACTTTAACAACTGTTATGTGACATTTGACAGATTTGTTTGCCGTTGTGCTGAACGTAACCCCTCCACAAGAGAAACCAGTTCGCGGGAAGATGATGCCACTACAAGAATGCATAATTATGCAGCAAGAGTAAGATACATTCAAGCGTTTATGTTTTCGCTAACGAGGATAATTTCATCCGTCCAAACCGAAAAAGAAAAAGCGACATTTCCAACGTACATTTAACCTCTTACGCATGATCCGAGTTAATTGCAGGCTACGCCCGATGGTCTTGACACTTTGGGAAGCTTCATGCACGCGTTCAAGGTGTGGAACTCTTCGGAAGAAAGACTCGTACCAGATTCTTTTGCCAAGGGCTTAATTGCCTCGGACTTGAGGGTAAGCGTTATATTCGAGAAACATGTCGAAATTGTGATACGTGTATCAAGATTTTAATACACAAGAAATATCTCGATATCTGAAACAGTCTCGCTCTCGGGAACAACTCCGATGAAGCACGATATTTGTCGACCCCGATATTCCACAAGCCTCGATTTCGGAAATGGTAAGATAACTAATAACACAAATTTCGTTTAAAGTTAAATGTGCCATTTAGATAACCAAGGAACAAAAAAAAAAAAAAAAAAAAAAATTAATAACAATATATATACAAAAACTGACCGTTGCAAATACGCACAAATGTACTTCAGGGTGTCGGAGAACATGACAATCATCAAAAACATGGAAAGCACACCAACACCAGAAACATTCCAAGGTTTGCTGTGCTACACTCCAAGCCAACCGACGACCAAGCTGGCAGACATAACACCTGGAGGGAAGGTATATTTACAAACCCCAATAACTTGGCCAATATAAGTATGTATGCCAGCATCATTTAACTTTGCTATGTTGTACATTTTTTAACGAATAAGCAGAACCCTTGGGTGAAAATAGAGATGACAATAGAGAAACTTCGCCAGCAACTTACATACATAGCGTGTCCGAAATGTATGTGCAAAGATCATCAAGGACCTGTGGAGAAATACTATTGCTTCAATTGCGGCTCGACCAGATATAGCTCACCAAGGTATGACATTTTCCAAAACCGATGTTGAACCAAAGATCTAAAAATAAAACAAACTAACTTCATGAATTGTGTTCCCAGGTGTAAATTAAATGCAACGATAATGAGATATCTCGGACACCATCAAAGTCACCCTCTTTGACAAGGTCGCCGAAGAATTACTAGGGAAGAAAACAGAGGAACTCTACTCAATGGATTCAGAGGTAAGTAGCACCACACTACGCCGTCTCTGATGGCATAAAAGCACAGGAAAAATACACCGCTAACACACGTTATGTGCAGGAATCGCAGGAACTCCTGGCTGAGCTCAACAAACGATTACAAGACAACCCGTTCCATGTGCAGATACGGTCTCAGAAGAAAGGCACCGAGGACTCCTTCACCAGTCATACAGTGAAGCAGATACATTTTGACTCTGAACAGCCTCAAGGTAAAGGGATGAAACAATCCACGCAGGCTGAACTTCCTGGTCCATCAAACACAGGTAAAACTCCCCACTTTAGTCCACATAATACGTTTCTCCCTGTTGTTTCTGCTAAAAAGGCGACATGGATAAATGTAAAGAAGCTAATTGAAAACTTGCTACATATTCTCAGGACTCATAGCGGAGGAAGCATCCAAGAACAAAGACGAAGAAACCTCCAAAGAGAGTATCTATGCAAAGGCCAACAAAACAGAATCGATACAGGGAGCACAACAAGAAAGTTCAACACCAATTAGCCCCCTAAAGAAGATGAAGGTCACAGACACTTCTCAGAAAGAAAAACTTCCAGCGATCAAAACCGGCGCACTGAGACTGAATGAAGACAATCCTCAGGTCACCAAAAGACTTTAGAAACATCTTCCGCCGGACATCGTGTAGATGAAACCAAAAAACAGTATTTTGTAGGGCACCTCCCTTGGAAATGGCACATCTCACGATTTTTGGGAACCCGGGCTAGGTATGGCAGATACCGCATTTTGTACCGTTTCAGAAAGCCTGTACTTTGGAGAAAAAAAATTTCCAGACTTAATATGTATTTTGGAACTACTGTATCTGAAGACAGAAGCATTTTCCGGATAGTTGAAACATGCTATGCAACTTGAAATTGTGTTTCTGTGTTCCTACTTTTGTTTTTCTTTTGTACTCTTCATTCTGGTTTGTTTCGGTCAGTACGTGAATGGAGTCTTGAAAGTAAAGGGATCGGTATGAAGTAGTGTGGTGGTATAAAGGGATCGCAAACTTTCGGAATTTTTACTACAACGGAGGGCAACGCCATGCGGAGCATGGCTACGGCTGCTAGTACTTATATATATACACAAATCTCCCACTATACTGATAATTCTTTGGCGTATGTAGTACTAAAAAAATCATAAAGTCTACCTATTTTATTTTATTTTTAGTCCTCAACTATAAAAAATAAATTTGAAAAACATGAATAAAATAACACCTTTTGATACAAACACTCCTTACCTTGGATTAAGGGTTGTTAATCTCTTCAAAAGTGCCTAAGTGTGATCTTAGAACCTTCAAAGACCTCGTTTATTTGCTATCACCAAAGTTATACACAAGGATTAGACTAGATACTTAAGCAAGAGTATCGATCATTGGAATCGAAACTTCGAACACATAAACGTTCTTACCAAAATTTCTCTGCTAGTCCTTAGAACTCCCTATATCTTCGAATTTCCCGCTGACTATTGATGTTCAAAGAGACAATGTTTGATCTTAGTGTTCATATAAGGACTTATGAACTCAAACATCCCAAATCATTTGAATTGCCAGACTTGAAATTAGAATTTAAACCTTACCAAACACAACCTCTTATGGTTGGCTTCAAGATGTTGGTTCCTCCTTGTGATGAATGCGTAGGTTATTGTTGCAAGGTGAAGGCAAAATGTCTAAGGATTGGAAAATGGAGGTATAAGAGAGATATAGGATTAAATGGTGTATTGATGTAACGCCCCGCTCCCGGATACCGAGCCCTTATCCGGAAGAGAAACGTTCGGCGCGTATAGCATTAAATAAATCTAATATTATACGCAAGCTTCTACGTCGTCGTATCAAATAAAATCAAACGGAAGCTAAAAAGACTCGGGTAAAAACATAAAAGCTACTATGAATAGAAATTAACCATACTAAAGATAGATAGTTAAGATTACAACGATGAAAAAACCCAAAGACTTATACAATACGATGCCTTAAAAGTAGAAGTACAACAAATCTAAGAGAAGAAATACAAACAGTCTAATACAACCTTTACAAAGAAAATAATCTAGAAGCTTCGTCAAGACTTTAAGTCTTCAAAAGCCGTCGTCTACACTTGATCATCATGTTCGTCTTCTCACCCCACAATGCACACAAAAGAAAATGCAAAGGAGGTAAGTACAATGTACTTAGTAAAAGTGAGAAGCTACGACAACAATTAAGATTTATAAAGAAAAGATATTTAATCGTTTAGTTAGTTATCTTTATGTGACCGACTCAATCTAGGGTTCATTTCATGTCCATCAACATGAATTGACTAAACGTTTCTACCTAACTTATCTATGTTACAACCGCACTCAAGGGCACTATGCGCATCCACCTTTGGGACACTCTTTTGCAACATATTAGTGGATCACACCAATATCCACGAAGTCTAGAAAAGGTAGACTCGATAGTAACGCGACATCTCAAATGTGAGTCCCTCCGCACTTAGGGTTTTGTTGACTCACGGAGTTCTTCCACCTTCAGAGGTAGGCATACATCGCGATTTAGCCTGGTGCCTAGCCAAGAGAGACATGTTGTTTAATCTTTTACTAGTCAAGTACGTATTTATTAGGACGATTAACTAGCCACCTATGTGTTTTCAAGTAATCTCCCTCACAAATGCTACTCTCTTCCTAGACCACTAGACACGGACAAGGCCTAGCAATTACACAGACAATGATGAATATTAATTCATCAAAGCACAAGCCTATCATGCTCTTCCAACGGATCCGAAATTCAACTCCCTTTAAGAGTACATTCGGTGTTTTAACTGAACGAATCAGAAGCTCAATTCAGGCTTGTTCAAGTTTATACAGTGTTAACATATCACGTTTAAAGGTTTATAAGTGATAAAACGTACTTATAAGGCTGAACAACACCCAAACGCCCGTTTCAAGACATGGACGCCGTCTGGAACCTCCACGGACGCCCGCCCACTTTTCCTGCACGTCGTCCACACTAAGACAGTTACAACCTAAATGTAAAATAACACCTCAGACGCCCGTCCAGAGAAACCAGACGCCCGTCCGAAATGTGACCAAGTCAGACGCCCGTCCACATGAAGCAGACGCCCGTCCGACCTGGGTTTCGGCAAGAACCCTAAAATCCTCAAGTTCGATCCAAATCAGTTTCTAACCCAAAATAACAGCAATTTAAACATAGTAAAACGTAAATAAACATATCTAACCATTCCAAGAACACCTATGATCCTTGATCAACGAAAAACACATCTTCCTAGCATTAAAACATCTTAAACACCTTAAAACTTGATCTAAACCTTATAAACGATAATTGGAATCATAGGAAGAGCCTCTTACCTTAATTGCCTGCAACAACACCGACAAAACACCTAGCAATCGCAACAATTGTTGATCCTCAACCCCAAAACCTATGTGATCAACAAGAAACCCTAAAATCCTATTTCTTTGTCTGAAAACCGAAACGAAAGAGCCTGAAAAACAGAAGATTACCTGGGCTTAATGCTGTGAAACTATTTTTAGATTAATCTACGCTTCAAGACGATCGTTCGACTACTCATACCGCTAAACGTAACTACGGATTAAAAGATACGAATTTCTCAAGAATCGAACTCTACGAATACAAAGTTTAGAGGCTAAACCGAAAACTTACTAAATCGGAGAGATGTTATTTTCCAAAGTTGCGTCTCCTCGCTGACATTTTTCTCTCTGCGGCATCTTGATCGGATGAACGGATTGATCACACGGTTCTTCCTATTATTTTTCTTCTTCTTCTGTTTTGCTTCTTCTCTGTTGTGCGCCGTTCCTCTTTATTTTCCTTCAGAAGATGCGCACCAGACTAATGAATAAATTTAGGAATTTATTTCTTTTTTATAGCCATTAATTAAATCCTTTATAATTAATAGCTAAATCCTTTAATTAAATCCTTTTTAATCAAATAAATAGGATAAATAATAATTAGGTCGTAGCAAATACGCCCAATGACTATTTTACCCTTACGAAAAGTCGGGATGTTACAATTGAAGACTTGAAAATGAAAAGTTATGTACGGATTTTAGTTTCTGATTTCCAGCAGTAGAAGGCTTCGTGATTCGAATTTTCTAGTTCGGGTCATGACCGAGCGATTCGGATCCGGGTAATTGGAAAAATCCGGGTCAGATCGTTAAAGTTTTATCAAATGGCATACATCACAACCACTCACTAGACTATTCTATCCTCTCTTTTTTTTCTTCCCTTTCTTTATTTCCTTTTTTTTTAATAATTATTTATGGGTTTGCAATCAATATGAGTCAGCCAAAACTCAAGTCGAAGCTGACAATAGTTTTAAGCCCGACTTGGACTTGCATTTGTGCTAAGACGAGTTGAGTTGCATATCCATTGTGCATTTCTTTATGGACATTTTTTTTTTCTGAGTACCAAATCTTTATTAATAGTCAAGACAAATTTTACTACTTGCCGGACCAAAATCACTACGTGGTGTCTGCTAACCAATGTGATTTAAGAAAATTATAGTGGACTCCTATGTAAAAAAACAAACACCCAATCATGTTTTTCAAAATGATGATATGGTGGTGGTCAAAAATTTGATCCAGGACCACTATAAAACTATCAGATACGCATAACTTTACTAAGGTGAACAAAATAACCGGACCAAACCAACCTGGTCGAATCAAACCTGGTCTCAATCGAAAAACGAAACCACGTGTGTTTTTAGTTTGTTTTTGTATTGTAAAAAAATCATACCGTATAAAACAATTTGGTTTTAGTGTTCTATATATACACATATATATGTGTGTGTCTGTATGTATTAATATTTAATGTGTGTATATATGTGTATAGATACAATATAACCTCGATAAACGAATACCCCTGAGGGAGTAGAAAAAAATATTTGTTTAGCGAGGTTATTCATTTATTGTTGAGAGAGATTGTCACGCTCTTGAATGAAAAAAATTGTGCAAGTGTTGGGACAGATTGCCCACACTTGAGGGGGGTGTTAGGAGAGATTGCTCACACTCTTGAATGCCTAAAGAAATATAGTAGCGCATTTACTGACACCAATTGGTTTAGTACAACGGCAAGCACTTGATTTTAACATGGTATCGGAGCCAGATGTCACGAAATCGAACCCTGGTTGGAACATTATTTAAAATTAAAAAAAATTGTGCGAGTGTTGGAAGAGATTGCCAATACTTGAGGGGGGTGTTGAGAGAGATTACCCACGCTCTTAAATGAAAAAAATTGTGCAAGTGTTGGGACATATTGCACACGTTTGAGGGGGGGTGTTGGGAGAGATTGTCCACACTCTTGAATGCCTAAAGAAATATAGTAGCGCCTTTACTGACACCATGATCTGAACATTTATCAAATATTATATTAAGCCCCTTTGCCCAAGTTGGGACAAAAGAAAATTATTCATTTGGAAGGTTATTCATTTATCGAGGTTATAATGTATATATATATATATATATATATATATATATATATATATATATATATATATATATATATGTGAGTGTGTATGTATGTATGTATATCGACATTATTAATTATGGGGGCCTTTAATCGAATTCGCTTATCACAATACATCTACAAAAGGTCGGTTCTATTGTGATGCACAGATAGAGTGATGCACGAGTAGATTATGCTCAAAACCCCGATTCTGATAGTCATTTATTTGGGACCTCTCAAGGGGCAGGAACTGCCATTCTAACTCTTCTCGGGGGATTTCATCCACAAACGCAAAGTTTATGGCTAACTGATATGCTTCATTAGCCCATACTGCTCCCGAAAGAATACCTATGGTTAAAAATAGAAACCCTAAACTAATAACCCGATAACTTCAATAATCCAATTCTTGAATCAATTGTGATCTGTAATAATTCTTGGCGGAAAAAAAAGAATTTTTTTGTATTTTTAAAAGATTATTTCCTTTGCCGATGTATTCAATTTTACCAAAGGTAAATGAATCATGTAATAAAAAATGACTTTGACAAAAAAAGACAGAAATTTGTTATGCTTTTTGAAATGTAATCACTAAGTGTTGTTGATAATAATGATCCACATAAAAGGACGCGATAACCCAATATCATCAACGTTACGTGCATTGTTAACCATTCGGATTGAAGAGCAAGTACTAATATTGAAGATTGGTGTATTTCAGTTATGAGATAGAGCCACTTCGAGGTTCCCTATGAAATGGGGCATGGAAGGGAGTCACTACGAAGAAGTTCCGGGGGTTACGGTTACGAAGGAAGTTTCTAGCTCATATTGGTCATGGGTTGAGAACAAGAATTGAACTCTATAATTAGAATTGAACTCTATGAGATCGAATCTCCCGTTGTTCCTTAGTAGCTTAGTGGTAGAGCGGGTAGGAGAGATGGAGGTTTGGGCTCTAGAAGGATTTGGTGTTGCTCATATTTTACAAGAAATGCTTACTTATAAATCTGATCATATTAGAGCTCGCCAAGAAGCACTTGGTACTAGCATCGTTGGAGGAACAATACCAAACCCTGAGGATGCTCCAGAATCTTTTCGATTACTCGTTCGAGAACTACGATCTTTTGTGTAATAATAACCCCTCAATTATCACTCTATGTAAATAAGTAATATTTCAGTCCATTATTTATTAATACTTGAACCAACCACCTCACATACGTAGGTTTTGTCCCTAGCTTAATATGACCTATGGCAATATGAAATAATATAGTTTACGTATCTTATATACACCGTACACACACAGAGAGATGATAAAAAAAACTGGAAAAAAATCCGGAACCAAGTCAATCCAAACCGGACCGAATAAAATGGATTTTCCTAATTATGGTTCGGTTTTGGTTTGTAAATTTTAAAACCGTAAAAAATAATTTGGTTTTATAAGTGATAAAAAACCGGAAAACCGGACCATGTGCACCCTACTTTACTCCTATAATAAAGCGGTTCAAGCCGTTGATTACTTTCATCATTAAAATTACATACAAATATTTATATATATAAATGTGATACCGAAAGTAGTTGGGATGCCAAGAGTCTTTTTAGTTCTCGCTAATTATTTTCAGCACTACAATTTTTTTAGCTATATCAACACTACAATTAAATACAATTTTTTTACTTATTAATGTGATGATGAAAGTAATTAGATATTGTTATTGACAACACAATCGCTACTTTTAGACAACACGGTGACATTCGATGTCTTTATAGTCGAATTCAAACAAAAAATTCAACCGCAGAGAGGTCGATTTCCAAATTCCAACTTCTGATTTGCCGATGATACTCAGTTCAAGTTGTTAAACGGATGTCTTAGAACCTTGAGGTCTTCGGTTCGCTAATTTCGATTCCGAAACAAAAAATTGCCCAAAATATTGCGGTCGGTTCGCTAATTTCGTTTCTGAAACAAAAATTACTGATTGTAGTGTCGATAAAATTGTCCAACGCATAGAGAGAAATATTTATGCTGCAATAAATAAACGAAACCAAAGTAGCGGCTCTTTAGGAGCCAAGTGTATCGATTTTACTGCTTCACACTTCACCGCCTGCTTACATTGCAAAGCTGCTCAAGACTTTGGTATCAGAATCCATCGTCAATCTTTAGACCGAATTTTAAAGGCACCGTAACTGAAAATTTTGTTATCTTTACGGCTGTTTCCGATCCAACATAGAAAAAAATGGGGAAGAATGACGAAAGTTGAACCGGTATGGACCCCTCTGCAAAAATGAGCCAAACATTCCCTGATGATCCTTTGGTCAATGTGAAAGGTTTAAGGCTTATGAGTTTTGTCATATAAATGACGTCAAAGAAGGTCCCACTTGATATAAAAAAAGCAGAGTCTTGAAATTGAGCTTTTTATCATCAATCATCTGTGTTTTTGATAATTGAGCTTTTCATTCATCCTTGTTCAAACTTTTATGAAGGTATCGAAAAACTCGCTTTTGATTGTCATCCCATTTCGTAGCATGTGAAAAAGTCTCCTACTTTATGCTCATCTTTGCTTAGAATTCAAGCAGTTTTATTTTTATTTTTATGACATAATTGAGGTCACTATTTTCTGACTTAGTCAAGGAGGAATCAGTTAAACCGTGTTGCGATTATATTACTTTTTTGTTGTTTCTGTTGTGAAATTGAATTTTCAGGGGTATTAGGTGAAGATATGGAATATATTTCCTGTCATCTCTGTACCAATTATTTGTGGTGACTATGCTATCAACAAAGCTGCAGCTTCTCGTGATTCTGGGTTCATTAGATTCTTTCACATTCTACGGATTCTTCAACTATTTGAGGTGTATTTCTGAGCATCTTTGATTTTTCTTTCCGCCCCGTGAATAATTGGTGTTGCTCTGCCAGAAAGGCTATTCTTTCTTTCTTATGTACAGTTGCTGATGCTTTCTCATCTATTGTTATTTGTTTTGGGCTTAGTACTGTTAGAAGACATGATTTTTGTGGAATTTACATCTTCCTTGTGTTGATTTCTTGCTAGACTGTTCTGTAACTGTCTAAATACCTATTTAACTGCATTCTAGTACGGCATCACACTACAATCGACTTTTGTGTAGTCAATTATAGAGCTGAGAATCGACTTTCCGATGGTCAATTGTCACAATCAACCGTATGAAAGTCGATTCTCAGCTCCAGATGGTTGATTGTTCTGATGTAGTGCCTTGCTAAAAAGCGTGGTGCCACTAAAGGCACCCATAACTAGTAATGAAAGTTATGTGATACTGAATTGCTTTAAATGCATTGATCTCAAATCTCATACAGTAATGAATTCTATTTTGTAAAGTAGCTTCTATTGTTGCTAGTATGATTTTTCTTGTTCCCTGCTGATATAAAAGTGTCAATGGATGATTGAAGAAACTAGTGTTAGTTTATAACCCATCATTTACTAGTGTGATCATGTTTGTTTTATCAAGGTGTTTTTTTTTTCAACTTGTGAATATTGTTTACATTCATGCAGTGGCAATTTGAATCATGGGTTGGCTTACCAAGATATTCAAAGGTTCAGGCCATAGAATTTCAGAAGGGCAATACCATGGGAAATACGAAGAAGATACAGTTTGGGAGGAGGAACCTTCTCGTTCAATGGTAATTACTAGAGCGCTATGTATTTGGCTAGCAAAAGATTGGACCTTTAACACATTGTTGCAGGGTTTTTTTCAGATGTCTTCATTGTGTTGCGATTTGATTTTCTTGATTTTTTTCCATCACTTGTAACTTCATCTGTAGGAAGCTTGGACTGAATTTGATCATTTAAGAAATTGATCATGCAATAGCACTTTCTTTGGCAGAAGAAGAGAGGGCTATTTCAGATACTGAAGATCATCCTAAAACTCCTGAAGAGGATGAGAAAGGGAAAAATTATTGGTTGGTTACTGTCCATGCATTTTGATTACGTTGTTGCTTTACCATTATAGCCTAGACACCTCCTAATTGAACAAAACCTTCTCTGTTGCTCCTGAGGCCTTCTCTGTTTCTCCTTGAGGGCATTTAGATTTTAGAACAAATTACGCATACTTAGTCTCACATCAAACTCGATTGATCTCCTACATGTATGAAAGTGAAGTTGAGCCTTGGCTGAAGTAAAATTGTCACTGTGTGACAAGACGTCACGGGTTCTGGGCCTTCGGGCTGTACAAATATCCTCTTACAAGGTAAGATTGGGTATTGTTGGCTAAAATTGCCGGGCCCTTCCGTGGATCCTATATCGCCGAGTTGCTTCTGTAAACAGGGCTACACTATAACTACATGTATGAAGACAAATCTAAGAGGCGGACTAGCTGTCATATGATAGATATGTATTTGCAGTAAAGTTTGGGACTTTGACGGTTTTTGCTTTACCTCATCGCAACTCAAAAATAGGTTGTTTCTGCTGCAAGTTAATACACGAAAAAAAAATACATCATATTTTAGACTAGCTTGTTTGGAGATGTTGAACAAATGTTTAAATCCGCACTATTGTTTTCCTAATTAATTAGTGTACTTTTGTTCCGCTCACTCCTTATACCAGAGAGTACGTCCCAGCTGGAGGAAGATGAACAACTTGCTAAAGCTCTCCAAGAAAGTTTAAGCATTGAATCTCCTCCGCGATATGATTATGGAAGTATATTACCACCTCATCCCAACCACCACTCATCTGGTTACAGGTAATGAGCATCCTTGATTACAGTATCGATCTTTCTTTCTGTTAAATTGACGTGCATCCATGCAATCTTACATTAACGATTCAAAATAGAGGCATTGTTTGCTTGTTTCCTTTCTGATTCATAGTCCTCTGTAATATTTAGTTGTAAGAAGACAATGAAAAATAGGGAAAAAACTGTATAACCTAGTCAGGGTAGAAAGGTAAGTTTATCGTATTTGGAGTAGAATCATTCACCTCATTGAAGCTTTTCTTGATGATTTGTTTTTGTTCAATGCTTGATGCATTGATGAAATGACTTACCTATTGTAATTCTAGAATATGTGCTGGTTGCAAGGCCGAAATCGGTCATGGACGATTTTTGAGTTGCATGGGTGCTGTCTGGCATCCAGATTGTTTCAAGTGCCGTGCTTGTGGACTGCCAATATCTGACTATGAGGTGAGAATCTCAAGGATCTTATGTAGTTTTAACCCAATTGTTGAAGGCATGATTTAGTTATCGTTTTTTTCTTTCAGTTTTCAATGTATGAGCAACGTCCTTACCATAAAACCTGTTATAAGGAACTGCATCACCCTCGATGTGATGTCTGCAAGAAATTCGTAAGTATCTTTCATATAACCAATTTTCAATTTTTCATTGGTTACCAAGTAATATGACTTTTGGACTTATATAAAATGTTCGTACTACTGTACTATCCTCAATGATTTTTCTGATTTTCTCCTATCTTACGTTTGTTTGTTTTGGATTCATTTACGAGATTCCAACAAATGCAGCTGGTCTTATCGAGTATAGGGCACATCCTTTCTGGCTATTGTATACTGTCCATCCCACGAGCGTGATGGGACTCCCCGCTGTTGTAGTTGTGAAAGAGTAGAGGTTAGTTTATTAAAAAAAAACGTGACATAAAAACACGAAAAACTATCTGATGCTATAAAATTCGTGGTCAGTTGTTGATACAAGACATTTCCTACTGTGCAGCCAGTTGATGCAAAATACCTGAACCTTGAAGATGGACGAAAGCTGTGTCTGGAGTGTTTGGACTCTTCAATCATGGACACTCACGAGTGCCAACCACTTTACCTTGAAATACAAGACTTTTATGAAGGTTTAAATATGAAAATCGAGCAGCAAGTTCCGTTGCTCTTGGTTGAGAGACAAGCACTTAACGAAGCCATAGAAGGAGAAAAACATGTAAAGATTGTTGCTTTATTTTTCAACGTTTTTGTTTTTTTTTTCTTTCACTTATGAGTTATTTTGATACTTTGTTTGATTTCCGTAGGGCCATCATCACCTACCTGAGACACGTGGAGTTTGCTTGTCAGAAGAGCAGACTGTTAGCACTGTAAGTGGTCTGGTTTACATCATATATCTAACAATTTGGGTTTGTTTTTAAAGGTTTCATTGAATTTGAACGGGTTTCTTTGAATTAACAGATTTTAAGGCGGCCTAGGATTGGTGGTTATAGGATAATTGACATGTTCACGGAACCATATAGGCTAATCCGTAGATGTGAAGTCACAGCAATTCTGATTTTGTATGGACTCCCGAGGTAGGTTTTTTCCTCGTGTTTGAAAAAGCTATGCCGCGAACCATTGCTCTTTCACAGCTAAAAATCAATCCTGTTTAGGTTGTTGACTGGGTCCATTTTAGCTCATGAGATGATGCATGCATGGCTGCGGTTAAAAGGTAAGAACTTTATCCTGGTAAGAACAAAAGCTTATTTATTTATTTATTTATTATTTATCTAAGGGTATGCTTTATTTGTGTCCATTGGATCACAGGTTACCCGAATCTGAGACCCGAGGTTGAAGAAGGTATTTGCCAGGTTTTAGCTCATATGTGGTTAGACTCTGAAATAATGGCTGGTTCCGGTAGCAGTAACGTTGCTTCCAGTTCATCATCATCCTCGGCTTCAAATTCATCAAAAAAAGGTAAACGATCTCAATTTGAGAGGAAACTTGGTGAGTTTTTCAAACATCAGATCGAATCAGATACTTCCGCAGCTTATGGAGAAGGATTTAGAGAAGGTAACCAAGCGGTTCTTAAGTACGGGCTAAGAAGAACACTTGATCATATCCATCTTACTGGGTGTTTTCCATGATTCTGAATGAAAGACAGACACAAATAATTGTATTATTATATTCGGATCCATTTAAACATTAGGGACCTTGCAAATTCTGCACTAATTTTATACTTGTGATTTACACAGACCCAAACTCAAAAGTAATAAAATCAACATACACATTTCTGTATCATTTGGATGAATATTGTACCCTCTTTCATTGGAAAGTCCAACATGTCGTTGGGATCTATGTTACTTGTAAAGAACAACATGCTATCTATGGAAGGGATGAGAGACATATATGCTTATTATATGCAGTATGTGATCTTTTGCGTGTTTGTTTTCTGTAAAGCATTATTGGTATCACTTTGATCAAACCGTCACACCTGCATAGGCCTAGTTTAACTGCCAATGTCTTTTTTTCTTTCTTTCTTATTTTTTTGTTGTTGCTAAGAATCCCTATTGTCTGGGATCAAGTGGTCTGACTAATTTGAAATCCCCGTTGTTCAAAGTTCTTTAACAAGGTGCTTCATGTAAAATTTGAATTCCGTAAGCATTTAGAAGCTACTAATCACTCGTGTTAAACTGATATGTTTATGCTGTCAATGTCAACTCGCGTGTTCTTTGCCTGCGATTGCTCACTCATCTGATGTATCATGTTGTATATGTATTGTTTAAAAAATCAAATGTTATAGAAAACAAATTGCAGCATAAGAATATCCAACAGTTTGTCTTGTTCTTGCTGATAAAATCAAACTAAAATACTGTTTCCAGCAATACTATTCATTACTATTTTAACACAAAAATTAATTACTGGTGCTAGTTACATATTCCATCTCAAATGCAGCTGTCTGAGCTTATTAATTTTATGTATACCCTTGACTTTTTGAATAAAAAAATATTAGTATTACTATTAATTGGGAAGAAGAGCTTTTGCCGTCTGAATTTGGTTTCTTGTCGCCAAGAACTCAAGATCATAGGATTAGAATACAGGATTATTAAAATTTCAAAATTGATGGAGATGGTTTGGGAAAGCTTTTGTTTTCTTTATTTAATTTGTGTTCGTTGATTTCTATGAGCCTTATCTATCTGTACACAGCTAAGGTGTTTGATAAAAGTTCCAAAAGAGGTGCCTACTTGCCAATTGAGACAGGAAAGAATGATATAAGATGGTATAAAAACAGTGTTGAAATTGGAGAATTCACCAAAGTTCTTTTTGTCTTTAATTGTCGACAATATCAAGGTTTATACGAGTACCCAATACACAGGGCTTGGGAAAAACTTGATTATCATATCAGAATTCCATGGCTGCTTTTGTTCCATCTTTCCTCCATCTGATTATCATTTTGGCATCCCTTTGGATCATTTCAACCTCAATTGTTGAAGCTCAATCGAGTAATTTGAACGATACGGATTTCTCGTGTACTCAGGATTCGAGTTCATATTGTGATACATTCATCACATACCTGTCATGGTCTCCAAATTATGTGAATTTGAGTAGTATAGCTGGTCTACTTGGAGTGAACGCTTCGAGTATTGCAGATGCCAATGCATTTCTGTATGAACAGCCTCCTTCGACTCCTAATGAGCTTTTCCTGATACCCATCAGGTGTTCTTGCAATGGATCGCGTTATTTCTACAACGCAACCTATCGGATCAATAAAGATGACAGCTTTTACTCTGTTTCGGTTCGTGATTTCGAGAATCTGACTAACTATCATTATGTGGAGGACATGAATCCACAACTGAATCCACTCAATTTGACAATTGGTGCAGAAGCTGTCTTCCCTTTGCTCTGTAAATGCCCTTCGGAATCCGAAGTAAGCAATTCGATTAGGTACTTAATTACCTACATATTGCAGCCTAATGACAATTTAGAATCTTTAAGTGCCATGTTCAATTCCACTCCATCAGCTATTCTTGAAGCAAACAACTACAGGAACTTCACTGCTGCGGTGAATCTTCCAGTACTAATACCGGTACAACAGCCAGCTCATATGGGTAGAGTTACACCTCGATATCCCGCTATTTCTTCAAGGAAAAAATCCCATGTCAGACAGATTCTTTGTATTGTTTTAACTGTGACAATGGTTGTTTTGGTCATTTTAGCAGGTTCTTTAGCTTATCTGTATTTTGCATTCAAGAAAAGGATAGCCATGGTGCGAAATTCCTCTTTGATTGAGAGATCTCTTTTGCCTAATAAGACGAATAAGCCCCCTACAAACCGCCTTCTCCAGCACAAAACCAATCAGGATAAACTTCTTCCAGGTGTTTCAGGCTACCTTGGGAGATTAAGAGTTTACGATATAAACGTGATTATGGAGGCAACGTCCGGGTTGAGTGAAAAGAACAGGATTGGTGGATTTGTGTACAAGGCTAAGATTGAAGATCAAATCTACGCAGTAAAGAAAATCAGGGCATGCTCTGAGGAATTGAGTATATTGCAGAGAGTTAACCACGCGAACTTGATGCAGTTAATGGGCGTATCTTCTGACAACGAGAAAGGTATCTTCTTGGTTCTTGAATACGCAGAAAACGGATCACTTGATAAATGGTTGTTTCCCGGTTTATCATCACCATTACAAGGCTCAGAGACTATTTTGACATGGACACAGAGGTTACATATAGCATTAGATGTAGCTAATGGTTTACAATACATGCACGAACACACTCAACCGCGAATCGTGCATAGGGACATACGAGCAAGCAACATACTTGTTGATTCAAGATTCAAAGCAAAGATAGGGAATCTTTCTTTAGCAAAACATGCTGAAAACAGCTTAGTACTAAAAGCTGATGTGTTTGCTTTTGGTGTCTTTCTATTGGAGTTGATCTTCGGGAAGAAATCGATGGAGACGATGAAAAGTGGAGAGATAGTGATGATGTGGAAAGAAATACGCGGAATCTTGGAAGACGATGAGAAGAAAGAAGAGAGATTAAGGAAATGGATTGATCCAAGGTTAAAATGCTTTTATCCTATTGATAATGCTTTGAGTTTAGCTAGTTTAGCAAGAGCCTGCACATCAGAGAAATCATCAGAACGGCCTAAAATGGCGGATGTTGTTTTTAGCTTGTGTGTTCTTGCTCAGTCATCGCCGGAGATGTATGAACGATCTTGACTTCCGGTGAAGGTGATGAACCACCCTTTGAAATGATAACTCCGGTGACAGCACGTTGATACGTGATTTCTCTTTAAAACCGTGTAATTAAGCTTGGTCGTCTGATTATAATTGAACCAGATCGTGTTAATAGCAAATCGAGTAGCACTGTATGATATCGATTAGATCATAAGATGATGTCACGGCTAATGATCGTGTGGTGGTTGTGTAATGTTGTAGAGGTCGTGGAAGATCTAGAGCGTAGATATGAACTGTATTTATAGAAAATAAAGTTGTGTATATGTTTTATATGCAATTGTGTAATCAAAGTGTGTCATGAATGATGATGTATCGTCTTTGAACCATATCGACACCGAAACTGTTCGATCGTTCGCCTTATACAACAATCAATCTCACTATATACGTATATGGTTATCTTCAAATTGAGATATAATTAAGTTGTCACGTATGAAATGGTCTTTAAGCAGTTCATGTTCTTTGCTTTCTGTAAAAAAATACACTGAGCATTACATAATGTCTAGCATGCTATTAAGGGCGGTATGGTCTGGAAAACGCCGGGACCCTTACGCCTTGTTTGGGAGGCAAGACATGGGATCTTGAAGACCAATGGTTCCGTTTATTTTTTGTTGGAGTTTATTTTGAAGTGTTTAATATGCAACAGATACAATTTGCTATTAATCCATGGAACCAAGCCTTCAAGCTTTGCAAGACTTTTTTGATAATAACACGTTTAAATTGATCGATGTAAATCTAATACGATTAATTCAGACAGATCAGAATACAGACAACCGTCAGATCCGTATTATTCCTTAAAATCATATTCTTCCAAATCTCTTCTTTGCTTTCTCGTCCTTTCTCTCGATCCAAATAGCTTTCCGTATTATTGCTCAAAATCATATTCCTCCAAATCTCTTCTTTGCTTTCGTCCTTTTTCTCGGTTCAAATAGGCTTTAGTGAAGTAAAACTTCAACGAACACGGATAAAAATTTATACGCCATTAGTTTTCTTTTTTGTGAATATCTTTTCACACAAATTTTTATCTTACCACACAGATTTTTTTTTCCAATTTCGCCTTTATTTTTTATTTTACGCTGCTCATTCTCATTACAAAGTTTGGTCGTAATATGACACATTATCCATATCAAATATTACGTAATATACGCGATGAGAGTCACACAACTGGTTGATTCACCATATTTTAGGTTGAATGTTTCAAGTTTTCCAAACTCATACATAATCGAAAGATCATTCTCGACCAATATTGAGTCCGAATACTCTACACATTCGCACTAGTAATTGGGTCGTGATAACAACAACAATATAAGAAGACCACTATCGATTTCGATCGAATTTCGCATGCAATATTAAAAGTTTTTTTCAGATTCAATTTTAGTCGAATGCCTTTCTGACTGGTATCAATATGAAAAACATTCAAAATTTCGACTGTAATAAAATCAAGATAACGATCGATTCGACTCAAATGGGTCGAATTACGCCGCGCGAATCGACCATAAATCGCTTTAATAAGATATATTTTCCGACTCATTTACAATGAACGACATGCGCGTGTGGAATATCCAAACGAAGTTTCACTTTCGACTCTTGTAAGTGTAAAATAATATTTCATGTGAAAAGATATTCCTTTTTTTTATGGACAGTCTTGTTTGGCATATATAAAAGTTTCATTGTCAAAATAGTAGTAATAATTTAATGTGGTTTAAAATTGGAAGATAAAACATTGAGATTGTGCTCATCAAACAGTGTAAAAATATGTTTGTCATCTGTTGTGGTGATCGGTTTTTCTCAATAATGTGAAAGGTTAATGTTATCGCCACTATCATTTAAGGACAACAAATGATGATACAACCTATTTTTATGCAATTAATCAAGATTTATTATGATCCATTGCCATGTCACTATATGGAATTATTATAATTGATAATGTAAAAGTAGTTTACGTCATTGAAGAATCAGATTTTGCGTCTCGCAAAGATTACCCGGTCCAAAAAAGATTTACTTACGGTTTATGTTATCGAAGAATCAGAATGTGCACAAGAAGATTACCAGTCCGAGGATCAATTAAATCTTACAAATTTATTCTCACATAAAAATAAATAAATGAAGTGAAATAAACAAAAAATCAAGCCAACATCATCTGCTGAAAATCATGAAAACGAAGCACTCCTTTACCATCAGTGTCATAAACTTGAATCATATTGACACATTCTTCATAGGTTCTGACCTCACCGAGTCGACTCAGTGCCCTCTGCAAGCTTTTGGCAGTAATGTGACCCGAACCTTTCTCCATCTCAAACATCTCAAACGCCTTCTTCAAATCCTCTTTTTCTTCTTTATTCATTAGCCTCATGAAATCAAGGAAATCGATGAGATTATCTCCGTCTGTGTCTAGTTCGGCGATCACCGCTTCAGCGTCTTCATGTGATATATACTCCCCACGCTGCCGAAATATGACCGTAATTCCACCGCTGAGATTTTTCCTTCTTGTCTTTGTCGAAACGACGAAATACCTGTAGAAAATTTATGATCAATATTTCTATTATTTTATTTCAATGTCAAAACTTTTATTGGTTGAATAAGAAATATTATCTACTCCTTGGGAGTTGGGTCCCGTAATATATATTGGGGTTTATGGAATTTATTAAAAATTTAATAAGTAGGTTAGGTTTTTAAAATTTGCGATAAAATTTTCAGATTGCTTTTTAAAATCGCTTATAATGTCAGATTGCTTAATACAAGTAAAATAATGTCAGATTGTTTGATATGAGAACGCATTATATTATGACAAAAAGCCAAAAAAACTAAACTAAACGTCTTTATTTTGCGAGACAAAGTGGGTATTATCTTTCTCCTTGAATATACTACTATTTTACTGAAAAATCGATGCAAAACAAACAAAATTTCAAATAAAATTCATCCACTCAATAAGAAATCCTCAAATGCATGCTTTTTGTTTTATTGATCAACAATGATTATATTATATTGAGGTTGAACAAGGCATTAAAGAGGTTCAACGTCCCTTTGTGCAATGGGTGCATTTATTTTCATATGAATATATAAATTCATCTAATGCATGATACCATACAACATCAAAATTCAATACAAAAACGATAACAAACGAACGAAACTTGCAAATTTATAGAAAAAATAAAATATTTGACAAAATTAATTAATTAATTAACCTCTTTGTAATCGTCTTCCCTTGACGACCTAACGCTCGAAGTTCTTCGTGATGAGGAAGACAGTAGTGCTGCACCTGCGGCAGGAGATTTATTGGGTGTTTTTGGAGAGGCGGATAAGTTGTTAGATTTGGGCGTTTTTGGAGACTTGTTGGATGATGTAGCATTGCTTGAGTTTAACATGAGTAGCTTGCTTAGTTTTCTTTGTGGCCGGCAACCAAAGGAACCAACTCTCTCTGGTTCCACCATTCAAGCCCTTCTTTTTTTTCAGGAAACTGCGGGGAAGTGTTTTATAATAGGGGTGAAACCTACAATTTATATATATGTGAAAATATATTTACACATTTATATACTATATATCTTTTTTTTTGGAATATATACTATATATCTTAATGTAATGAATATGGATTCTATTATGATTAATGATTTAAATAACATATATTATAAATTATAATGAAATAATTATTGTGCTATTAATACTATTCTTAAATGAGAAGAGAATAATAAAAGGAAAGTGATTTATAGAATTTCGGAATATTTGGCAAGAATCATGATGCATAATTGCATGCTGCAGAGGTAATTTAAGGAGAACAAATTAAGCTTTGATTACGTGAAGATTTGGTGGAAGGAAATTGCATGGCAACTTCCTTTTCTTTTTTTTTTTCTTGATATTTTTTTACTTCAGGAAAAATTTGGATGCTTCCGTAAGACCCAATTACATTGACTGTGCCGTTTATCAAGATTCTTTTTTTATTATTAGTGGGCTTCTATTTTTTAAAAATAAATACTATTATATAGTGTATTTTAATTTCTTTTTTAGGGGTTATATTTTTTTTGATTGGGGTTATATTCTCGCCTGATTTTAATGATTGTAATCTTATAAAAAACAGAATAAGATTCACTAGTAGCTAGGGGATTTGGGAAAATAAAACCTCCCATTATGATAAGGTGTCAAAAACATAGAAACCATTCCTGTTCGACGATCAAGAAAAGAAAGCATGAAAACAGAAAATAATTTGATACTTTTAAGATATCCTTGCTGATCGCTTAATCCGCTTTTAAATCCGAAAGTATCACTGAATCGTGGAGAAGGCGAGGATCGCTTTTAATACCAAAATTTGGGTCCGATTCTCAGGTATGTGGGACTCGATTTTTTGAATTCATGAAACGGATCAGACTTCGATGTTGTTTAGTTCCGCACCGAATGTACTCTTCTGGCGGAGTTGAAGTTCGGGACCGCTTCGGAAGGTATTAATGGTTTGTGCTTTATGGAATTAGTATTCCTCAATGTCATGTATGTACGCAGGATTGTCTCTTGTCAGTGGTCTAAGTAAGAGAGTAGTATTTGTGAGGGAGCTTACTTGAAAATATTTAGGTGGCTAGTTAACAATTAATAATAAACATACTTGTGTAGTAAAAATACTAAACATCGTAACACTTCGTAAGGCACCTAATATATCGCGATGTGTGGGCGGTCGACAAAGTGAATAATCACGGCCTATAAACGGCTAAATGGCAAGTGGGACTTCGCTGAACGTGTGCACCATCGGGCTTTCCCCCGGCTATCGGGTGTGATCCACCGATAGTTGCAAACGATACCGCGGCGGGTAGCACGCGCGCAGCAGCCTCGAGCGCCGATGTGACAAAGATAAGTTATGTTAGAAACGCTTAGTCACTTACATGTTGATGGACATGGAGTGAACCCCAGATCGAGTCGGTCTCATAAAGATAACATAATAATAATTAATGAACCTTTCGTTGTAAGTCTTGATTATACATTAGCTTCTTCCTCTTGCTAAGTACTTTGTACTTACCTCAATTGCATATGTTGTTTTGGTGTGCTTTAAAGTAGAAGACTAACAAAGTTAGCCTTTGAGCTCGCTGGAAGAGTTCAATGACGATTCAATGACATCGACGCCATGATGACGCTTTTATTCTTACTTTCTATTATAGTCAGTTGTACTAGATTTTGTACCTTTGTTTTAAAGAACCCGTTGTACCTTCTTCTAAAAGAATCTTTGTAAGACAAGTGTTGTATCTTTCTTTTGTAGCATCGTGACGTTGTAAGCTTTATCTCGTTATTGTAAGGTTTTCCTTTCTACCCCTAAATCGGGTTTGTATTCTATTCTAAGAGCATTTATGAATTTACCCGAGCCTTTTGGGCTTCGCTGCTTTAATTATGATATGACGCAGAGGTCAAGGGCGATAATTTTGGATTTATTTAATGTTATACGCGCTTCGAACGTTCTCTTCCGGATATGGCCTCGGCATCCCGGAGCTGGGCGTTGTTGGTATCGAGAGAAGTGTTCTTTCTTTTCTAGGTTTCCATCTCTCCATTCCTTAAGACAAGACTTCTTTAGACCACTTAGTAACCATTTCGACTTCCTTGATCTTTCGTGAATGGTAGAACCCGTAAGTTTCTTCACTAACCTAAGTTCCATTTCTCAAGATAAGTGTATCTTGGATCTTTAACCTTTCTGATCTTTCTTGCTCTTGGTGGTAATTTTCGTAAAGCTAATAACCCTTATACTGTGGTTAGTTTTCACTAGAGCCTAAGTGAAGAGTCTTCTTAGGCGAGGGTTAGGTTGAGTTCTAAGCTCACATCTTTTATGTGATGCCTCAAGTTTGTTCCTTCTCGGATCCTTAATAGAATCCCTATCTTCTTTCGACCTTTCAGATTTTCTCTCTTTGCTCTTTTCTTTGTGGATTTAAAGTTTCCTTATTGCGACATTCTGATTTAATCATTTCTCCTATTTTTATAAATTGGTGTTATGCAAAACGAGTAAACGATTTTATTCATGTTTCTATAAGTCTTGTAATACCCTTTCTCGGTGTTCCAAAATTCTGTAAATTTTCAGTCACTTAGAAAATTGCCTTTTCTACAATTCTCTTTGGCATCAACTTAGTTTTCAGTACGGATTGTTCATAAATTGCTTAACAAGGAGGAGTACTTGTTTAGAAAATTCTGCAGCGGTACTTTTACTTATGAATCTGTTTTGAGTGAGCTAAACCCCTTAAAATGACTTGAATTTTTGATATGTTGTAGATAACTCTCTACCCTGAAAATTTTGTTTTGGAGTCAAGTGCCAATTCTTTCTGGTTTGAGTACAATCTGCAACACAATGCAGATTATAAATTTCTGAAATTTTTGACAGCTTGCAGCAATCATTTCGAAAATAATTATTTTAACCAACTTATACTTTTCCAAAAATTCTGAATTTTGAGTAGCATATGTAAAACCTGCATACCTACAACTTTTATTTTTACATCATGTTCAAAATCAGTTTGGTTTGTCTGTGTAAGTCAACCATTACATGGTTGATTTATGCATATAAACTTTAAAACCATTTAAGTACTTGTTCATGAAAGGCTAGACAACATTCTTTCACCTTGGAAGTTTAGGTGTGGGGTTATAGGTGTTGGGAAGGCTTTGAAGCATAAGACTTTAACTTAGTGGTTATCCGTAATAAGAAGTTTAGTAGGTAGATATTAAGTGTTGTAGATTTAATATCCTTGTGTGACAAGAAACAATTAAATGGTGACTTTCCAATCCCACGCTTTCTTTGATGAAGTGCCCTTTTATAATTATTTGGTTTCCTACATGGATACCCCGATTTCAAATGTTTTCCCATTTATACTATTTGCAATCCATGTTCTAGCTAATTCTCCATGTGAATGGTTTTTTGAAACTCGTGTAACGGTTCTCTCATTGCAATGTTTTGCTTTCCAAATGTATACATACTTTGATGTGTCTTATTTTTTATTTTTATGAAGAAGTTTTATCGTGTCAAATGTTTGATTTAAGGAAACAAGTTTCTTATCCTTCGAACTTTCGAACTAGCAATCGTGATACCCTCCCAATGCATCGTGTTTGGCCAATTCGGGACAATACACTTTTGCATCCTAGCTGCTTACTTCAATGCATCCCCTACAAGGTGTTTTAGTGCACATAACTTTTGTTGAAAGACTCAACTCTTTTGTTAGATTTTATACCATTTTGATAACCGGTCGAAAGATCAAACCTTCTCAAAACACCCATTTTAATTGCATATCATTTTGTTTTCCGGTAAGAATACGTGAACAATTATTTCTTGACAAAGTGTCATTTAATAGTCCAGATCTTTTTTTTCAAGATACATGTATATACATATGTTCAAAAGTCCCGCCATTAATTACTTTCAAAGTATCGCTTTATTTTTTTCTTCCTTAAGTAAATTTTTGAATAAACGAGTAGTCGAACCTCTTTTACGCCTCATGCATACATTTTAAAGTTATGTTTTGATAAAGAATTTTAGCCTGCAACTTACTTTGTTAAGAGTATTCCTTGACAAAATTTTGCTACAAGTGTTAAGTTGTTTCTGCCTTATTTTAAACTTTTTCCCTTCAAATTTGAAGAAATGGCTTTATGTTTTTTCTTAAAACAAATAGTTATCCTCATTCCTTTGAACATTTTGTATTCTCGATGCAAACCTTTAACGCTTTCTCACAATAGTCTTCTGTGTTAGTCTTTGGACGACACGCAAAGCATGCATTATTTGAAACTCTTGTTTTTTTTTTTTACTCAATGTCACTTATGATTTCTTCACGAAGCACTTCTCCCGATTTACTCCTTTATCATTGAATCTTTGAGAAGGCGCTCCTCGCTTTTTTTTAATATATATATATATATATATATATATATATATATATATATGTACATATTTGAATAAGATTTGAAACCTCTTTCTACTCTCAGACCTATTTTGTTAAATCTTTTAGTGGCTAAATAAGAAAATTTTATTTTTGCATTCAATCATACCAATTACTTCAAGAGAAATGAAAATATTTTCAATATGGGTTGTATAGCATAATCTTTTGGTTGCAACAAATGTCCCACTGTAGAACTTTTGTTTTATTGATTTTATTACAAGTAGTCTCATCTTAATAAATCTTATATATCATCCATTTTGGGTTATAAATAAATTTTGTACTATATGCATGTGGAACCAAGTTCAAACCATCTTTCATTTTTTTTTTAGTTACACGCCTTAAGAGCTATCTCCTTTAGTAGTTTCAGGCCTCCTAAGAGATTTTATAACCATTCTTACCTTTCTTCTGGAACCAAGGTGAGAATAAGTTTAAACATTTTTTTTTCTTGTATATGTTTTGCTTAAAAATAAATTCTTTTACAACCCCATCTTCCCAATTGGACCGAATTTTTTTATGGTTATTGTTAAACTCACGCTTAAAGTTGTTTCCTGCCTATAGAAAGCCTTATAAGTTTGGTAGTAAGATGTTTATATGGTTTTCTCTTTGAAGACTAGTAAAGATTGAAGTATGTCTGTGGTTTGGGCTTGTTATAGATGGATTAGTGCCGGATCGATAACAAGACGGAGTTGAAGTTCTCGTAAGTTAATAGCTAGTTTTCGAATGTAAGGCGGATGTATAGGTCAAAGCAACTCGATAAGTATGGAACTCGCTGTAAGTGGTGACAAAGTGGACTAAAAACCTGTAAGAATACTACTTGTTAATTAGTGGATTGAATTTTGACTTTTGGGACAAAGTGTTATAGTGAGGAGTTTAAGGAGTTAGTTAGTAGAGTTGAGTATAAAATAGCCGAAAGGTGTGAATAAGCTAGAGAAAAGGCTGGGTCCAAGTACAAGATTAGTTATGTTGGACGATCAAGTCTTGACGATGAAATTACTAAGGTTCAAATCACTGGAGATAACGCTTTGTTTGTTTTTGAAAGTGAACTGTATGTAGGCAAGTTGGTATCTAAGATGAGAGTGGTGTTGGCCGCAAGTTTCGAGGACTAAACTTTTTAAGGGGAAGAATGTAACATCCCGGATAAAAAGGGCAATTTTGTCCTTAAGAGTAATTGGATTTAATCTTTTTTAACCCTTATTTTTCAAGATATATTTATATAAGTAATAATAATAAAATAAAATAAATAAAAGTGAAGTTAGGGAAGTTTTATTTGGGAAAATAAAACCTCCCATTACTTCATAACTTGTCAAAAACATAGAAACCCTGTTCGATCAAGAAAAGAAAGAAGGAAAATGTAAAATAATTGATACTTTTGGGCATATCCCCGTGACCGTTAATCCGCTTTGAAACCGGAAGTACTACTGGAATCGTGAGAAGGCGAGGATCGCTTTTAATACCAAAATTTGGGTCTGATTCTCAGGTATGTGGGACTCGAATTTTTTCGTGTGAATTCATGAAACGGATCATGAATTCATGTTATAGGTTTTGTTTCAGTAGTTCTTGTTTTAAGCTTTGATCATCAATTAATTCATGTTAATTGTGATCTTTAGATCTTGTTTGAGGCCTGTTTAAGTGTCGCAGAGATTGGTTTGGTTTGTGGCTTCAATCAAGTAAAGAGGCTCTTCATAATGTTTAATTAAAGTTTTACGGTGTTAAGGTTGTGTTTTGGGTATGATTTGTGTTTAGAAATCATGCTAGTTGTTGTTGTTGTAATACAAAGTGTTATAGCATGTTTAAGACATGTTTTGATGCTATTTGGATGTATATTTGATGTTTAAACTTGGTTGGGTTTGAGTAGAAATCGATAGAGTGCGTAAAAGAAAATGAGTTTTGTGCGCTTTGCCCCGCTTGGCGCCCACTAAAGATTTTGGCGCGCCAAACCTCGAACCGTAGAGTTTAAGAGTCTTCGATGCATTTTTAAGACGCCAAAGGTGTTGGCGCTCCAACACCGCTTAAATGTTATTTTGATTGTTTTAAGCTATGAGATGAGTTCTAAATGTTATATCTTGATTTAATAACAATAAATGAACATGAACAAGCCTGGATTAAGCTTCGATGCTTAGTTCCGCACCGAATGTACTCTTCGCCGGAGTTGAAGTTCGGGACCGTCGGAAGCGGTATGAATGGCTTGTGCTTTCATGGAATTAGTATTCTCAACGTCCTGGTACGTGCTGTGATTGTCCTTGTTCAGTGGTCTAAGTAAGAGAGTAGTATTTGTGAGGAGCTTACTTGAAAATATTTAGGTGGCTAGTTAACAATTAATAATAAACATACTTGTGTAGTAAAATACTAAACATCGTAACACTCTTCGTAAGGCACCTAGCTATATCGCGACGTGGTGGGCGGTCGAAAGTGAATAACTCGCCGCCTATAAACGGCTAAATGGCAGGGGACTTCGCCGAACGTGTGCACCATCGGGCTTTCCCGTGGCTATCGGTGTGATCCATCGATAGTTGCAAACGATACTCGTGGTGGGTAGCACCACGCGCTGTGCCCTTGAGTGCCGGCGTGACAAAGATAAGTTATGTTAGAAACGTTTAGTCACTTACATGTTGATGGATATGGAGTGAACCCTAGATCGAGTCGGTCTCATAAAGATAACATAATAATAATTAATGAACCTTTCGTTGTAAGTCTTGATTATACATTAGCTTTTTCCTCTGCTAAGTATTTTTGTACTTACCTCAATTGCATATGTTGTTTTGGTGTGCTTTTGGGGTGAGAAGACGAAAAAAGTTAGCCTTGAGCTCGTTGAAGAGTTCAATGACGATTCAAATGACATTGACGCCATGATGACGCTTTTATTCTTACTTTCTATTATAGGTTGTACTTTAGATTTTGTACCTTTGTTTTAAAGAACTCGTTGTACCTTCTTCTAAAAGAATCTTGTAAGACAAGTGTCAGTATCTTTCTTTGTAGCATCGATGACTTGTAAGCTTTATCTCGTTATTGTAAGGTTTTCCTTTCACCCCTAGTCGTTTTGTATTCTATTCTAAAGAGCATTTATGAATTTACCCGAGCCTTTTGGGCTTCCGTTGCTTTAATTATGATATGACGACGCAGAGGTTTGGCGATAATTTTGGATTTATTTAATGTTATACGCTACGAACGCTTTCTTCCTGATAAGCGCTCAGATCCTGAAATGGCATACATAAGTGGGCAATCAACATGTACAAGGTGGACGTAGATTTCGATAAAAGGGAGAATAAAATTTTTAAAAGCGAATATAAAATTAAAGAGGGGAGGAGGGAGGGGAACTATAAAACAGTATATATATATATTGGTGTGTTTTTTTGAATTAATGAAGGCAGTTGCCCCTTGAGTGTATGTATATATATATAAGGGAGTGGGTAAATTAATATCGATACGAAATGTATCTTTTTTCTTTTTGGAAATTGATCATTCTATTAATTAAATCAAGTCAAAAAGTAAACAAACATAGACATTGCAGACACTAAAAAAGCCAACCAAAATACAAGCCTATAAATCAAAACTATGGTGGAATTTGATCTCCTTCGGGGAACAACAAAATCGCCCACCCTCACGCCTTCATCGACCAAATTCGCGAACGAAAAAAATCGGAGACGGGCAGGACATATTCTCGACGTAGTCTTTCAATTTTCCTACAAGTCTGTTGTTTTTCGTGATTTTACGCTTTGGAACATCTGTATACGCTGACTTTTGTTGGTAAATAAATATTAAAGATCGCTGCTTAAAAAAAAAAAAAAAAATCCCCACTTGCCAAGCGAGACAAAGATTCTTGGCTCTCTCAACGACAATTGACATAATAACAAACGCATGGTCTCTCTTTTTCGAACCCATGAATTTTTCTATTTCTCCAAAGAAATAGTCCATAGACAACTTCCCTCCACACACAGTTGGGGTCTCTGGCTCTTCCTTAAGGTTCGTGAGAACCCAATCTTCGACCATTGGTGCACCAAAGAACTGGCTTCATTTCTCTCTCGGTACACACGTAATACCAAAACTGCAGATTCCCACTCACAATCTCTTAAAGCAAGTAAAATAACCTCATCATCGCTTCAGATAGCTCACATGTAGATTTATTGGGTAATGTGGGTAATTATATATATATATATATATATATATATATATATATATATATATATATATATATATATATATATATAGTTTTACAATATTCATCCAACTACAACATTGAATTTTTGTTTCTTGTGAACTTTCATGATGTGGCTGTGAAACTCTTCTCCTCCCCCCCCTCCTCCCCTCCTCCTCCCCCCCCCTCCCCCTCCCTCCTTAAATAAAAGGGAAGCTCATGACTCTGAGTCATTGATAACCTGATTAACATCTTCACTCATCCCGTAGAACAGAGAGAGTGGGATCCTTAGTGTTGGGGGTTCAACATAAATATCTAATCTTAAAATGTCTTACTATCAAATCATATGTTGTGACACTTGTTATAACATCATAGTTGTGACGTTACATTTACTCAATTACAAATATAGTGCAACATAAGACAAATTTAGAGTAAATGGGAATGATTGTAAAAATTTGATGGATAAAGATATTTTTATCTATTATATAACACCATTTTATAAGAAAACGATCCACTTTTATTGCAAAAAAAAGAAACATAGCTACATCAAGACCGATCAGAGCCTCAACTTTTAAAATTTTCAACCTATTGTAAACGGTGGTCCCATATTTTCACTTTAATCGTTCAATGGAATGACAATTTATCTTTTTTGCCATAATAGTCAATCAACTGGACTAATTGCTAATTAACACAAGAATTTTGTCTTTTTAACATTTTCGCGTTTATACAACACCATTTTTTTAATATATGTCCTCATGATGAAATAAAATTTCTTCCCCAATCACTCACCTTGTAAACTTATGTAACCTCCGCCATTATTATATGTTAGTGGGCCTCACAAACGATCCACCGAAGGGTCTCTAATTAAAGAAGCCTAATAAGGTGGAAAACAATTTCAGAAATCCAAGCCCAAAAGCCCATTTTCGGTCAACAACGTTACTCCGATCAAACGGTGCCGGGAACAAACAGCTTGGATGGCTACAAAAACACTGCTCCGGTATAGTCAAATCTTCCCATTTCAAGAGACATCATTTAGCTCAATAAGATGCAATCTGACCGGAGATTCGGAGTCCCAGAACGGGCGTATGTTCATTCTTGGAGCGGGTTATGTTGGTCAATTCTTTGCTGCTAACTTGAAAAGTAAAGGATGGTAAGTTTACCAAAACATGTAGAATTTTGTGTTTGCAGAAAATTATTTTTGTGGGTTCTTTTCTGAAGCTTTAATTTCATTAAAAGTTGAAATCTTTTGGAAAATTTGGTAATTGTGCTAGGGCGGCGGTGAGTGGGACTTGTACTACCAAAGAAAAGAAAAAAAAGCTTGAGGAAGTAGGAATTGATGCATATGTCTTCAATGCAAATGACCCACAGTAAGTGTTAACTGTAATTTTTTTGCTGACAAATTCGTATTTTTCATTTGTAGCTATTCCTGTTAATTAGCTTGACATTATTGATTTAATGCATGAATGTGAATTTGTTGCTTTGTTCTTACTTGATTTGGTTATGCAGAATTGAAGTCCTTGATATCATGAAAGACCATAGTCATCTCCTTGTATCCATTCCTCCTATACCGGGTATAGGGGATCCTGTGAGTTTTGCTGAAGAATGTCTTTTATGAAATGTTTCAATTGAGAAGAAATGGTTCATATCTTTGGTAATTGTCTAACTAATCTAAGACAAACTATGAGTTTTATTTCGTGTTTTGATCTACTCGTCGAACTGATCTTGCAGGTGCTGCTTCAACATAAAGACATGTTAAAATGTCAACTAGACAAGGGCAATCTTCAATGGCTATCTTACTTATCTTCAACTTGTATGTATTCATGGTATAGATTCAATCATGTATACATGTAAAACTTAAGGTTGATGGAAATCAACATTCTCCTCCTTGAGAAGGGGAGAGAAAGTAATGTGGTAGATTTTGGAATCAGAACATCTAGATTTTCACTTTCTCCTTCTAACTTCTTTGTTTCGTGTTCTATTGCATTGTTAGCGTTGTCAGTTAGTTTTATCGGTCCTCGTGGATTTCTAACATTCATATAAACGCCAACGGCTTGTAGGTGTATATGGAGACAATGGCGGTGCATGGGTTGATGAAGGGTAAGTGAGTAAATCTACATGGCATTTCATTTCATCTATAAGCTTGATTTTACATCTCACAGAACCGCACGCTGTTCTTTGTACAGTCATCCATTAACTCCTTCAACCGAGTTGGCAAAAGCTCGATTAGCCGCTGAAGAAGGATGGTTAAGTTTGGGTTGTGATCTCAATATACCAGTGTACATTTTTCGTTTAGGAGGCATCTACGGCCCTGGGAGAAGGTTGTTACTAATTGTTGTTATTATACCATAACCCTTAATAGTAACTGTTGTTAATGTATCTAATTTACAGTAGCTTCTCGGTTTGTTATGTTATACGCAGTGCTGTAGATACTATACTTAAACACGAGCCGCTATCAAGAAAGCAGAAAGTAAGATCGTTTAAGCGTTATACTTCAAGAATTCACGTTGCTGATATTTGCCAGGCACTTAATGCGAGTATTCAGAAGCCATCTTCACGGTATGTGTATAATTAGTATTTATATTCGATAAAATGTGTGTATTTTTACCCCATTGTTTTCTTTGTCAGGAAGGTATTCAATATAGTTGACGATAACCCTGCATCGCGTATGGAAGTGTTTACATATGCACAGAACTTGGTGAGAAACAAATGGCCTGATCTTGTTAAAGAGAGTTTAGATGATGAAGTAGCGAAAACCGGAGAAAAGATGGAGGAAAAACGGGTTTCAAATGCTCGAATGAAGGAAGAACTGGGAGTAAAGTTGCTTTATCCAACTTATGAGGCTGGATTAAAGCATGTCATTGACAATCTTGATACCCCTTTTGTGGAGAATTAGCTAGGTTCGATTTGTCGAAGAAATTGAATGAAAATTAATTCTAAAATTATAGAGGTCAGATTTGGCTCGCTCAAAAATGCCATAACTACGTAAGAGGCCAGATCCTTTCTGATAAAGGTAGAAGACTGCTCGGTTGAATCATTTTGAAAGGACGCAATCGTTAGTGAATGGTATCCTTACTCTTATAAATTCCCTCAATTTCTGAATGAAAGAAACACAGTTTTTCTGCACTTTTGCATACCAATATTCTGCCAAAATAAAAACATTTTCCGATAAACATTGGCAAGGAAAAGACCGTCAGATCTTTACTTTCGCCATAACCGCAGATTTAATCGCAAGAATAAAGTTTTGGCGACATAAGTTAATTTCGATGTGTAGTAAACTGAAAATGGCATCCGATCACCTGAAACGTGATATTAAGCATATTTAGTTGGCAACTTTATTTGAATCAGGCCTCTGCTTATTATAATTAAATTTGGATAGACTTTGCAATACGGATAGATTCAAACTGATTGGTTGCATATAATTGTTTGGTGATATTTTGAATGTTTAGAACAAAGTTTGTATACCTACAAATTTCTCACTTGTGAAGGGTCATGTTGGTTTACTTTAAAGATGTATAATTTCTTTTATAAAACTGTTAGTTACAGATGTGAGTCTGAGTCTGATTTCTCGAATTGGTTCGATTTGATTTATCTTTTGTTTTCGTGCAACCAATCGTCTGATTTGCAGAACCGTAACTCTTATGAGTAGTCATTTTCTTCGTCTCTCTATCCCTGTTTCAATTACTTTTAGGATTTTACAGAGTGTGAAACTTTCCATGTGTTTTTGTGGCTTTCAAAGATGGCTTATTTTTGCTTCTGATTAGAGGAAGAGTTTATTGTGAACTGTTTTGTTTTATCCTCATCTTACACACATAATAAAAATAAAAATAAAAATAAAAAAGAAAAAGATAAATATAGTTATATTCTCCGAATAAATTAAAGACAATTTGCTTTTAAGAAAGAGCTTTGGCAAGGTCAACGTTCTTGCGTGCTTTTAAGAAAGAGCTTTGTTTGTTTGTGGAAACAAATTGTTTAGTTTTTGTTAAACTTTCTAATTTATCACTTTAAAAGGTGCTATTCATATGACTTTGGTAAATAGAAAGTTACACTTGCTCTTTGCAGAACAGTAAGAATTTCTATTCATTTGTTGAACACATACAACACTTACATTACATAATATAAATAGGAGTGTTTTTGTCTGATAAAATGAAATGGTGGTGTCTCAACTTAAAGAAAGTTGATAATGTTCTGACACATTTTCTTATTAAAGCAAAAAAAGTCTATGTGTGTGACTCTATATTGAAAGTGTACGACTATTCGATCAGTAACCATTTATTTAACTTTTTCGGAATATTTAATCGGTGCTTGTTGGTCCAGGAAAGGTTGTTATGGAAATAGTAGTTGTCCTCCAATATTTAAATGTCGGTCTTGTGTGTTATATACAAATATACGAGTATAGTTTACTTGTAACACAAATCTGAAATTTTGTTGGAAAAATTAGTGTGCCGAAAAATAAAAATATAGTCACAACCTTCTGAAAATTGCCTACATTGTGTTGTAGTCCAAAATACTTTGTAATTACTACGTTTTTTTTTCTGAAATTTTGAAGAATAAAAGTTGTTTCTGAGGAGTAATAGATTACAAATCCGTTTGTATTATTTATTAAAAGTGTTCGTGAATTTTTAAAATTCCGTTCAAAGACACCATTGTTAAAAATAAAAGTTGTTTGCAAACTTTGTTTGTTGATCTTCTGTTTGTGAAACAGAAATGGAAGGATGATTGGAATCAATCAGTCCGTTGTCAATGGTGGTGTCAGAATACAACACGGTTAAATATTCCCCGAGAATGGTTCGTAGTCACAGGGGCTACGCACCATGTTTGTGCTATAAAAGCAATGTTTTCCAACTACCAAGTAGTGGAAGGGGAAGGGGAAGGGGAAAATTTGTCTTAGGAAATTCAGCCACTTCTAAGGTTGAAGACCAATGAAAAGTTGTCTTGAAGATAACTTCTGACAAACTTTTGACTATGAACAATGTGTTGCACGTGCCCGACATTCGTAAAATTTTTGTGGAATCTTGTTACGGTGAAAATAGGCAAAGGCCAGAAAAGAAAATTCAATGGTGAAAGTTCTATGGGCAATCAAGAGGCTAAGCCATTTAATGGTAAATGCTTTAATTGCGGGAAACAAGAACACCGTAGGAATGAATGCCGAAAGTCTCGGAAGATTGAACAGTCAAACGTGGCAGAAATAGTCACCGACTCACCGAGACTATGGATGAAATAAATTTGTCCTCTTGTTGATTGCAACAAACTTGATGATTGAATTTCTTTTGTTAAACTTTGAATCTAATTCATGGTTGTAATAAAGAATATAATTTATACATTATTATGTGTGTGTAATAATTAGTATAAATTTGTATGTAGGTGTTTATGTAAACGCCTTAATGGTGGTAGTGAGGATAAGTTATTATGAATGCATGTACAATGAGGTCGGATCTCTTGCGGGCGGATTCACAAGCAGACGGTGTCGTGGACGCCAAAACGGTGTCGCTTTTAAGTCTAAGCGCGCCGCTTTTGGTTCAGAGTTTAAAAAAAACACACACACACACACAAAGAAAACGGGCGCTATTTTGCGTTAAACGACGCCGCTTTTGATCACAAAGACAAAGACAAAAGAGAGCGCCTTGTGTTGCAGACGATCCCAATTCCATGTACAATATGTTGTTGTCATATTCATATTAATTAGAGATTTGCTTTCAATATTATGATGTACATTTCAAGATGCAAGGAAGAAGTTGTTGATGCATTTGTTGATGTGTTTAAATCAACATAATAAATAAGTTAATTGATTCGTGGTGATCGAGGTGGAAAAGTGTAGTTCAAGGTTTAATAATTTTTGTTTTGGTACCAACAACATTCATCAAATCGTTGAACGACACTTACCTTAATCATTTAATGTTGCGAAATGATGATTAACTTGAGATTTACCCAAAACCAGTGGGGGAAGAATATCCTCTTGACTTAACTTCATCAGATGCTTGGAAATGTGAAGGTGATTGGTAAATGGTATTTACCTAAATAAAGTGATGTAACGAAAGCATGAAATGAAAAGAGATTAGAATTATTTCAGAATCCTTGGAAAGATTGTGTGTGTGGCTTAGGTTCTATCACTGTTTTTAGCATGCAATAGTCTGTAGGTGATAAAATAATAGCACAATAATGTGAAAATGGTAAGTCACGATTAATACATCGTAGACACAATACCATTTATTAAATGATCTCTAATGGTTGATTTCCTCGATTGTATAGAGTTGAAGGAGAATCTTGCGGATCCGTTTATAAAAAAGGTTTAACAGTAGATCAGGTGTCAATTTTTTGACAAACGGAATGTGACTGAAGCCTATTACGCAGTTCCCTTATAATGGCAACCCAACCATATTGACCGGAGATCCCAAGATCATGGTTTAAAAAGGACAACTAAGTTATGAGTGACAATTAGCACTTACCCATTTTGTTAAAACAAAAGTGTTGTTTGCTGAAGGGTTCAGGTTAAGCATTAAGCTTTTAATGATTCCTATATCTTGGTAAAGTCAAGTGGGGTATTGCAGAGTACTCTTTATAGGAGGTCACCTATGTAAGTGGAAGTGGGGCCGCTTCTGTGAGAATTTGAGGGCTGAACTCTCTAACACACTTTCTGAAACCAAGGTGTTCCAGGGCCAAAATGGACCCAACCATGAGAACTTCGAGAAGGCCAGGGAGTCTATTGTGTGGGTATCACTGTCTAGGCATGCACCAAAGTTTGAGCAGTTCAAGACCTAGTTCACTGCTTAGCCGAGCATGTCCGATGGTATTCTACTAGGGACGGTTCAAGGCAGCAAACCACCTCGCCAGATGCAATAGAACTCCGTTTGATATCTCTACAGAGTCTGCATAGCATATGCATTAATTTTCATTCATGTGGGGGATTGTTGGAGAAATAGAATCAAAATTAATTCTAAAACTATGGAGGGTTGCATCGGTTCGGTGAAAGGTTACAACTACGTAAGAGGTTGTATCCTTTCGGTTAAAGGTTGCACCTGTTCGGTTGAATCATTTTGAAAGGACGCAATCGGTAGTGAATGGCTTCCTTACTCTTATAAATTCCCTCCATTTTTGAATGAAAGAAACACAGTTTTCTGCACTTTTGCAGACCAATATTCTGCCAAAATAAAAAACATTTTCCGCATAAACATTGGCACTAGTCAGATATATCGAGGCCGGATCAGTTCGCCGCTTGTTCGCATTGAAGTGCCTCAACCAGAATAAGGAAAAGACTGTTGTATCTTGGGAGACTTCTTGCCATAACCATGGGCATTTAATCGGGGCAATAAAGTCTTAAGGACAACGTTCTACGCGCCTCAGTCTAACGAATAAGTTTTCGATTTACTTTCGTTTTCAGCATTTTGATTTATTGTGTGCAATATATGTTTGTATGAATATAAATGTTGCAAATTTTAAGTTCTTCTTGATAACTTTATGTTTTCCAAATTGTCCAATTGCTTCTTGACTTTTTTCAGAATGAGAAAACCGGTACGATTTTCCCAACACGATTTATATATGCCCCTTCGTTTTGGCCAACAGAAATTCTACTACGAAAATCCAGTTGCTTGCATCCAATCAAAGTACGATATGTGTAGCATCAAACCGCGCCGTCCCTTGCTGCTTTGGGCGCCTGCTCAATTGATGAAGATAGCCCAAAAGAAAAGAAATTGCCAGATGTGATATAATGATTTTTAAAGATAATGACTCATTGAACCAAAAAGCTAGAAAGTTTCTAAATTTTATAATTTGACTGAACCTGGGACGGTCTCAGATCAAAAACACACGATAAACAACAAGCTCGTAAACAAAGTACGTAGGTAACCACACAAATATTTTATTTCCTTGAAAGTTTTATAAGATTGAAATAAATATACTCACACCTCTTGAACATAATAACACCACACAAACTTTTCCTTGAAAACACACGGCAAGGTAAGAAATAGATTATTAAACGTTAAAGATTTAACCCAAAAAAAACAACAAGATTCCACGTTGTACGAAAAGCATATGGAATAATATAATGCAAATAGATTATATGCTGTAACCATCACATATTCACATACCTCTATCTTCATTCATATTGACAGCATCTTTCTCTAAAAAAGTTATTTATTACTTATAATAGTTTTGAGCAAACAGAATATATAGTATAGTGAAAGTAATTCCTGCAAATATTTAGTCGGTTTTTTTTCAGGAAAAGAACGAGCACCTCTTCATCATCCATGCCCACCTTTAGTTTTCCAAAAAAATGTCGGGTTCACATTATGTATCATATTCGAGTTAGGCAAAACATGCGAAGAGAAAGTTGTGGAGATCACACAAGGAAGAAAAAAAAAAAAAAAAATCGTATCACTTTGGTATATTGACACCCAGTGGCGGATCCAGAAATTTGTTTTATTGGTGTCATCGGAGTCTAAAATTATATTTTTTGTCTATAAATTTGTTCCAAGACGGCCACCGGAAAGATAAACGACATTTTTAACCATAAGATTTAATTATTTTAAAACAAAACTATATCGCTTTAATATTAAAAAATTCTCCTGATCTCAGCTGGCGCCTCGCAATCCACCCTTCAACACGTGCATACGCTCTGCTGACACCTATGATCGCACATACACGCCGCATTTAATACCTAAACACGCCAATGACGCTGTATTAATATATATTATATATATAATAAATTAGGCAAATATAATGCATGTAATTAAATAAAACTTACCTAGCTACAATGTGTCTGCGATTTGTATGTGTTTTTGCAATTATTGGTACGTAGAAAATGTAGTAAGATCCAACAAGGGAATTGCTTTAAATGCAAGGCATGTGCTTCAAACGATTTATGGTTTTCACCACGAAAGCGATACCTGAACTTATGCACCGACAGTCATGGGGTCTTCACAACTTATTACGGGACAAGATATTTTATTTAATTTTAAAAACCCCCTTGAAGCTATCACTATAACCATGTCATGACATATACACAAAGAAAATTAAATAAAAACAAAATCTATATTACACAAATAAACATATTAATACACACAAATATTGTAAGGTGCCATGAGTAGTTGTCCAAAAAATATAAAAACACTACTAATATCTTCACTAGGTTTTCGAATTTACGACGGTACACCTCATTGAAAAAAAAAAAAAAAAATCTACGCATTCTATTATCACAACTGAAGTTATGGTATAAAGGTATAGCATATACATTTTTATGTTTGTGATTAATTAATGGGCATCATATATATTATTATCACCATCATCGGGCGTCAGATCGCTGACATAGATATTATAAATGATCTAATACCGATCAACGCGCGCAGATTTTTATGTTTGTGATTAATTAATTATATCAAATAATTATATCAAATAACAAGCCTTTCCACTGTGATTAATGATATAAATATGTGTTGTGGCAATATTTGTAACGCCTCTTAAATCAGGGTCAGTGCGTGAAGCTTACCAAAGTGATTAGACTGAGGTCTTGGTTTCAAGTCTCACCAAATACGTTTGAGTTATAATTGTCCACTTTATGTGATAATTTTTATTTCGGTGGAAAAAAAAATAATGAATCAATTGATTATTTAGCCATTGTCTCGTCTATATATTGACATAAAATGGTTAACTCAAGTTACAAATCCATTCTACTTGTCTCGTCAGCTCGTATACCACTTGTAATGCTCAAAATTGGAGCAAATGACACTACTTGATCTAGACATAAAGAATCTATCAACTACTTATGGCCATCCTTGATTTAAAATGATCAATCTAAGTTTTCACTTTTTTTTAATCATGGGTATTGAATTATCATCTCTGTCAGATTAAAACTAAAACATGTTGAAGTGAAGATACATGGTCAGAATTGGACAAAGGTCACGTAGCCGATGGTGCCATCTATGGTACTGTAGAGTGCAGAAATACAGAGGACCAATATTTTGTAGTAGTTCATATCATGAAAAATGATTTTCGAGTCAGAAAAAAAGGTTGGATTCGTTCGAAAAGCAAAAGGCTAAAACTTTAGAAACTTTTTTCTAATGTTCAAGCAACTTTAGACAGGTGTTGTTATGTCATGCAACAGCTTTAAATTTTGTCGGTTTCAATCTATTGAAAACCCCAAATGATTTGTATTCGCATGATGTTTAATTTACGGAAAGTTATTGTGTGACGAGGGAATTTGAGGTGAAGTGACGGATGAAACGATCAGAACCACACGGTTTAAATACATAATAAAATCAGCATATTAGATGGCATCATACTGGTCTCCACATCAGATGTAGACACCACACACTAACTTCCTTTAATTTACATCTAAAAAAATCGAACACGTGTGTCGGCATCTAGCTTTTTCTGTAAGAACGAACATCTCCGCTACAGATTCTTGATATTGATCATATGGAGTACTAGTGCAAATCACAACAGAAAAAAGTGCAAACCGTTTATCTTCATGGAATTGTTCAATGCTTTTTTTTTTTTTTTTTTTTTTTTTTTTTTTGGCAATTATTACATTCACCACATAGATGCATTGAGTAATTAAATCGGGTCAAGAGCCGGTTAATCAGAGATTTTGAGTATAATCCGACTACTATAAATGATAGATTTGATGAAGAATTATAACCCTTGTATTGTAATGGATCAAGCGATGGTACGTAACATAGTTTTGATCGGAGATGGAGCATCGATGATCCATTTATAGGGCTCCCTCGTAGGATAGTTGAGTGTGCAGTCATCGAAGACGTGGTCAATGGTATAGGAGGCAGTTATGGAGCGGCCATGGTGTAATCATGGACATGTATGCATATATAGATCATGGAACCGTTATCGCGATAGTTACTATCGTGGGTTATTAAGCATTTAAGCAGTCTGATCGTCTACTTTAAACACTTGAGGTCGAAAGGAATGACATGCCCCAAGTTGAAGGTTTTGAATCGAAATGGGCACGCATGAGATCGGTTGAACAAGTTAGGAGATGTTGCATACGAAATATTTGAGGCCAAGTATTCTCAAATCTTTTTTATGTTGTCTGACAACTTAAACTTGTAAAAATAAAAACTAACTTTTACTATGAGTAAAAGTAACCAACAATGGGTCACTTTGTTAAATAATAAAATACAAGAGGCAATAATTTTATCATTGCGATATATAGTTAAAAGACCTCCCAAGTTTTTATCTCGATAATACTAATAATACTAATATTTTTGAAAATCAGTCTCCAAAAAACCTGATATATTTTTTTCAAGGTTTGACAGGACCGAAAAAATCTAAACTCCGATATTAGTAATTATAAATGATAGTACAACATTATAAAAAAAAAAAAAACAATAATCTAAAGCATGTTGCCGTACCATCTCATCTGCCCCTATTAATAAAGTAGTACTAGTAGACTAGAAGTAGTATATTCATATCTTCGATCTGTACATAGAATCTCAACCCACCGACTTCTTTCTGCCTTCCATTTTCCCTTTCCTCATAGTATTTAAAATGTTGCATGATTTTCCTGATAGATTCTGTGCAACAAAACAAACACTAATTCAACAATAAAATAAAAATTAAAATAAAAACATTAAATTCATTCCATATGTAGCACCATCAATCCCAACAACGATCAAAACGTTTAACTTATTTATAAATAAATATTTTGATTTTGCAGGGTTATTACTATAATTGTGGTGCAACGCGCGCATATTACAATTCAATTGTTGCGACTCAAGCACTATAATAACATATATATATCTAAAATGACATTGATTTTCATATTTAGTAAAAAAAAATTAACTTAATCTGTTCATACTTATAGTGAAAATGAAATTATTCAAAAAGGTTTTTCAAATAGGTATGGTACAAATAAAAGGTGTCAAGGTAAAAAAAAAAGTGAAGCAAATGAAACTATTCAAGAAGTTCTTCTTCTTTTTTTTTTCTTTTTTTTTTTTTTTTTTGAAGAAAAAAGTTTTTCAAATAGGAATGGTACACCCAAAATGCAGAAATTTTATTACATTCCTGACTAAATATGACTGCAGTGATCCAAGCACCAATAAAAACAATAAAACATACAAGGTGGCCCGTGCAGAAATATAAACGCCATTAATTTACATTTTTACCCTTCTTATAAGGATTTTCATCGCATGACAACAGAATACATTTACGATCCCGACCACCATAAAACCACCGCCCAAAATGTGTCGAGTACAAAAACGAAATAAATGAAACTATTCAAAAAGGTTTTCATAAAGGCATAGTAAATAGTACCCCATAAAATATGACAGAGTATACAATGAAGTAAATAAAACTATTCAAGAAAGTCATTTGAACAAGCATATACGCTGCATAGCACATATAAAATTTGTTAGAGAAATGTTATTGTCACAGCAAAATTATATAACACACTTTTATATCATTAATTTTTTATACAACTTATAAGAATTAATAGATCATATATCATAATAATTAATGATATAAAAGTCTGTTGTAATCATTTTGTTGTAATGTAAATGAAACTATTCAAAAAGTATATATTTGGAAAAGGAGAATACTTTATTCATAAACTCATAACATGTATTACTGTACACTCTATCATGACCGATTAAAATGTAAAAAAAAAAAAATTAATAAAAAATTATTTGTAAACCCTCTTACAAAAAGTATACGTATACAGAAAAGTCATCTCGACGAGAAAAGTTACATCGGAGGAAGTGATTTTAAAAGTATATCAAGTGGAAGAGTGTGATTAATTCTCACACACTCTCTCACACATAATAGAGGTGCGTAGGTGTGACATAGATTATTCACACTCCTCCACTTTGTATACCTTTAAAATCACACCCCCTACCATAACCCATCCCGACACCATTAAATTATTTTTATATAAAATTTCAGTCTACTGGGTTTTAAGAAAAATTATTTTGGATATGAGTTTCATTTAACAAAAGCATATGCAAGGAAATAGGCAAGGATTACAAACATGTGATGTTATTCATTGATAAATGATGTAGGCATACCTTAATCAATGATATAAAAATATGTTATATTATTTGAAATACAATCGTTGTGATAGTAAATATAATCAAAATGTAGATAGTGACAACATATTTTTTATACCGTTGATCATTAACCGTAATATGAAAAATATACTATTTTCACAACAAAAGCAAGTATAATGAAAATGTATTTAATATCATTGGGCATGTATTGTTCTTCAGAGTAGTGACAACATATTTTTTTAGACCATCGATCATTAACCTAATATGAAAAATACTATTTTCACAATAAAAATTGGGAATATCTTTTCACACAAATTTTTATCTTGCCACACATATTTTTTTTTCCAATTTCGCCCTTATTTTTTTTATTTTATTTTACGCTGCTCATTCTCGACCAAAGTTTGGTCGTAATACTTAATACATTATCCATAATCAAAATATGGTCGTAATATACACGTAAGAAATTCACACCTGGTTGATTCTCGACCATATTTTTTGGTAGAATGTTTCAAGTTTTCCAAACTCATACATAGTCAGAAAGATCATTCGACCAATATTGAGTCCGAATACTCTACACATTACTAGAATTGAGTCGTGATAACAACAACAATATAAGAAAGACCACTATCGATTCTCGATCGAATTTCGCACAGAATATTAAAAGTTTTTTCAGACTAATTTTAGTCGAGAACGTCTTTCCGACCCAGAATGAAAAGATTAAAAACATTCAAAATTCGACTAAAATAAAATCAAGATATCGATCGATTCTCGACTCAAATGGGCCGAATCACTATTACCGCGTGAATCGACCATAAATCGCTGCATTAACAGATATTTTCCTGACTCATTTACGGTCGAATGGCAAGGCGTGTGGAATATCCAAACGTTCCTCACTCTCTTCTTTGTAAGTGTGAAACAGACTCATGTGAAAATATAGTCCCTAAAAATTTACCAAACAAAATTACCGGAACATATTTTACGTCATTGATTATAATAAATGTTTACCATCAATATTGCAAATTGTGTTAGTCTTTATGTTTGTGATATAACAGCTATTGATAATGATGTAGACTCACGATGATGTTCGTCATGACTGAATGATTACGGGTATGTCCCAAAACATACCTCAAAAATGATGAAGCAACAATGGCGTTTGCAGAAGATCATAAGGCGCCCAAAGAGCATCCAAAGGACAAGGCCGATTAGCATCCAATCGAACCCATGGCTTTCCCTTTCCACTCCAATGCAACAAACTCACTGGACCCGGATGCAAATCTCTGCATAGTCCCCTGTAGTTATCTCCACCTAAACCATGTTGATTCCATCTATGATCCACCGGAGCAATCTTTCCGGCGAACACCAACAGAAACGGCGGCAACGAACCTAACTCGTATATTCTCATCCTCTTCTGCAACTCCATCCATTCAACAATCTTCCTCGTGTAATCCCCTTCTCTCCATCTCTGCAAATCGATTACCATAACTCCGGTATTGAAATAACAGGCCCTCCGGTTTGCAAACGTTAATGCAATAGACGGATTCGACCAAAACGTCGGTGTGAAATACGAAGTGAAATTCGCGTTGCAGTATTCCGGTGCAGCTAAAACGGATTCTTCACCCAACGGCGTGGAAGCTAACTTTGAAATATCATCTACTAAAACGACATCGGAATCCAAGTAGACCACTTTTCTGATACAGGGCGGGAGTAGATCGGCGAGGTAATTACGTGCGTAATTTAAGGGACAGTCCAGAGCAGACCTAATGGAAGTAGAAATCGACCCTGCAACAGCTGAGTCGTCAAAAGGGTAAATCTTGAAATACAGATAGGGAAACGTTTTGGAAATCTTTTCTTGGAGATTTGATATGATACTGTAATCAGAAGTAGCTATGAAATGGAAGAAAACGTTTTCTGGGCAAGAAGTATGTTGAAGAACAGAGAAAACGGCGGCGAACGAGCCGCGAATATACGTTGTATCGATCGTCATTGCTATATGTACTGCATTGCCGTCGGTGCACATTCCACCGCCGCCGCCATTAACCACTATACGAGGGCAAGTTTGAGAATTGTAAAACTTGGGGGCTTCTTTGAATCTGAAGGTATTGAGATCATTATTAATGGCAGTAATTTGTGCAGTGCAGAAGATCAGGAAGAAGATGATGATGTGTAGGGAAGAAGAAAAAGAAGAAGAGGAGATGAATCGCAGCCGCCAAATTATGGGATTGTTGGGTATCATTGTGATACGGAGGCGATTGAGAAATTCAGGGATTGGATTTAAAGATTGAGAAATTCTGTAAAAAAAATTGTTGATAGAAGCGGGGAACAAGGGGGGGTAGACCAATCAGCTGATTAATTTCTGATATGATTGGACAGCAACTTTGACCAAAAGCTGGGAAATCCTTTTACTTGTACTGTATAAATAAAATTGAAAGTCCTACGGCGTCATAATAGCGTAAAAGATTGTAATCTTTAGGCCCACAAACAATTGAATATGGTTGTTTACGGTATCGAAAAATAACAATTGGTGGGCTTAAGCCCCTACTTGTTCGTTTAGCAACGTCTTTCGTTGCAATTGAGCCGAATGACTTTCGCTATTTTGATAACGGTTTGAGTTAGAATTCAACTCAATTCGATTTAAGTAAGTTCAATTCAAAATTGATTAGGCTCGAAATTTAAATATGCAATAATCGAATAATACTATACTTGACTTGATTACTCGTGAAAAAACTCGAACATATATATTTATATATTAAAAAAAAGACACATTTGTATATTTATACATGTACTCGTACATGTATGCTATTATACATATGTGTATGTGTATCTTTATTTTAATAGTAAATGTAATTAATTATTACATCAGATGTTCGAATTTTTTATTGATATTATACTTTTTATTTTATCGGCTATCAAATATTTTGCATTAAAATATTTTTTAGTACTCTATAAAATATTATTTGCACATATAACAATAAAAAAAAACATAACAAGTAGTATAATGTGATAATTTAAATTATTTTCGATTTAAGTTTCAAAACCGAATAGAATTAAGGAATCGGTTAGGTTTTGAAATTATTAGAATTTGGATAATTTAAATTATTCGAATTAAGTTAGAGCTCAATTCGAATTTTTAAAACATCTTTGAATACCATTTTGAGCTCGAGTTTGAAATACCCGAACTCAAACTTGAAATTTTTTTAAATTAATCGACTCATTTAAAACAATATCCGGTTGGACACTGCTTATTTACGCCTCTAGTTGTGACCCTTATCTGTATAGGACTATCACTACTAGTATGAATATATTGGAAACATTTTTAAGAGTGTTAGCATTAAACTCCTTACACATTTTTTTATCTCCACAATAGGGATAAAATGTAGGGATACGGCCAAACACGCACTCCATCAGCCTCCCTATCTTTTTCCTACAATTGGGACTGATGTGTCTAAATATGCCGCCGCCTATGTGTTAACGGAAACCGCCCATCCAGTCACCCGGTCGGGGTGAGCGCGCGCCATAAGCATCGAAGCAAAGAATCCGGTTTCGGTCGCGGGGCGGAAACCTCATGACAAACGTGCGAACCTATAAGGTCTTAATCGCTCGGGGGGGCGCCCAGCATCCTAAGTCGTAGATCAGTAAGATATGGCACGAGTCCGGGAAATGAGCGACCAAGGTATAGAGCAATGAGGCGAGCTCACAGACCGCAGCTCGAGCAGGCACGTGACGACGCCGCCTGTTGTATTGACCGCATAACATCATTACGTACTGTGCTTATCTACCCCGTACCCTTAGCTCTGGCCCTTGCCTATAAAAGAAGGGCTTGTGTAATTTCATAGAGGGGGGATATATGCAAAAAATAGACAAAGAGGACAAAACTCTTGTCAAGTTATTTCTCTCTAGTGCTCATTCACTCCACCACATCACCGCCGTGCCATCACCGGCTATCACCACCATAAATCTATCCAAGACAGCCAGATATCCATCTTCTATACCACCGCTAAGTCACCGTGATAATATTATGCATTATCAGGGACCATGAACAGTTCCACCCCAAATGTAACTCACCCTACATATTTTTTATTCATTTTTTTCCTCTCTTTCTAACAAAAAATAATTTTGAAAAAATTATATATAGATAAAGAATGAATATTTTAATGGTGTAAGGACAAAGATAGAGAAGCTGATGTAAAGTACTCTGAATTTAGTTGCTGTAAAGTAAGAATATATATTTTTTAATAGTATTTTTAGGATAGGGATAGGGAAACCGATAATAATGCTCTAAAGACCACCATTTTAAAAACATATTTTCACAGATTGATTATTTACTTTGATAACAATAACTTTTGAATTAAATCTGCTGGGGGCTATATATGGTAAATAATATTGTCATAAAAAATCCTTTAGTATATAAAATCATAATAGTATCGCCCAAGATCTTGAATTCAATTGGAGTTGGATTCATTTTGTATTTCAAATTATTAATTCCTCTTAAGTATTATAAAAAAACAATTGCTTAAAGATGCGCCAGTGCGTTAATGATTTAAATTAGATTAAAACTCCGATACTTATTTATCAATGCTCAAACTCCGTTAGGAAAAAGAAAGGGAAAAAAAAACACAATTGCTTAGATCAAATAGTAACTATATTTGTTTCGCAAATATTTGTTAAACAACAAAATTGTCTGGTAAATAAACAAATGTAGACTCTTCTTAACTAACCTAGAAAAATACATGTTTTTTTTTTGTTATTTTTATTTTTATTATAGAAACGATCTTTTATTATAAATCCAAAATGGAAGGTCCACGATTTACAATATACAAAGAAATAAAGAAAAACACTAGCAACAAAAAAGGATCAAATAGAAATTATATATGTTTGGAATATATCTGTTCGACAACAAAATTATAGCAACAAAATACACAACACGTTTTTTATACCATTACTTTGTTGTAACAATATTATTATGAAACTATCTGCTCTAAAATAATTTAAATTACGCACAAAAAAAAAATTTTAAACTGTGGTCCCATAACTTTTGGTGTACCTAAGATCCAAGGGTACAAAATTCAAATGACCCATATTAGTAATTGTTGTAATGCATATACTTTTTATTACTACATCCGTCCCAAAATGTGAGTTTTTTTAGGCTTTTTTCACACATATTAAGAAAGTTAGTTAAATTTGTTATTTGTCATTAATTTTGATTAAAAAGACTAAAATGACCTTTCATTTCAGATTAATGCAAAGTAGTAAAAAGCCATTGAAAGATATAATAAATGGGGGTAGAATATAAAGATGTAATAAATGTTTTATTTGGTTTCAGAAATGGATTTACATTTTTGATAAAACTAAAAAGCCTAAAAGATTTACATTTTATGATTTTGAGTTAGTATTTATTTATTTTTTTATTTTTATTTTTTATTTTTTTTGAAACGATCTGTATTTATTGATAATAAAACGTGGAGCTAGTATGTTTTTGCTCGAAGCATTCAAGTCTTAAGTAACCCCACCAAAGTTTCATCTCTCTCGTTTATGGTGTTTACATGTAACTGCTTCCACATCCACAAAATTAAAGTATTTTTCCATAGTTATTCTATTTGGATCGTAAACTTATAATCAAGACCATACTATTTGAATTTAATTTGAAACTGTGTGATCCAGATTCATCCACATGAGTTTACGGTGCAAATGGAGTAACTCCGTCCCACAATATAATGCATTTTGGGTATTTCACACAGTTTAAGAAAAACCTACTAAATTAGTTATTTTTTATTATTTCAATGTAAAATATTGTATTGTTTTCTGTAACTGACTAATAATATTGCATTTTCAGTGTCAAAGTGAAAACAATGTATTTAATATTATAGTGAAATGCGCTAATGACTTATATTTTAAAACACACAGAAAAATTAAAAAGACTTGTATTCCGGAACGAAATAGTACTTTCATTAGACGTACTTCCATGTACGAAGATAACAAAAAGAAAACGCTAGTAACTATTACATATATTTATTTAATTATTTATTTATAACGTGGCTCCAACAATGCATGTAACTACTAATAAATGAAAGCTAAGAAATTAATTAAGTAGGCTATGCCGACAGTATACCTACTTTTTGATAATACTATCTTCGTCTCAAAATATAAATCATCCTATACTTTTTGATTTATTCTATAATATAAGTCATTCTACGTTACCAATGCTACGTTTATTGTTTCTTTCTCTATCTTACATCTATTTTATTATAAATCCAACAACTTTTCATTACTTAACAACTATTGCATTAATGATAGTCAACGGGTATTTTAGGCATTAACCTTCAAATTAATTACATCCAACCACTTTCGTAATCTGTGTGAAAACTCCAAGCATGACTTATATTTTAGAACTAAGGCAGTATACTAATTATCTGTTGATCAAAGCACCAGACATCCTAATTAATTAATCAGTATCTTAGTGACTAAGGTATTTTTGAGGTGATTTGTGGGTTTGTTATTATGTTATAAACCCAAACTATAGGAGAAATTGGTAAATCATTCCACTGTAACTTCTGACATTTTTTTTCAGGTCACATATTTTTTGATATTTTTTTCAGGTTTCTCGTCTAAATACAGTCAAACCGTCCAAATTTGAACTCCTTTTCGTCTCAATCCATTCACTGCCCAAAAAGAACGAAAAACGTCCAAATTGTAACGAATTCTTATCAAAATTTCTACGGTTTATCAAACATTGGACTTGTTTTTCAAAGACTTGTTTTTCAATAAATAATTTTCCAAGAACACTTCTTGATAGATGAATTCATATCAAACGGGACTCTCCCATCCCACTTTGGATCTACATTGATTTTTTATGGGATTTACTTTTGAATTTTGAATGATAGATTGTTGGGACATCAAAGAACTTTCAAATGAAGAAGAACAAGCAACTGCCGGAGAAGAAAAGATCAATGGTGGCGGCGGCAGAAGCAGCTCCGGCAACGGCATCAGATTCTGACGGTTCATACAGCACCAATAGCCGCCGGCAGAGAAGTCCGAACAATAGCAATGCCATTAGTTAGAGCTTTTCTCCCTCTACACCGCCCCAAGGCCCCCAACTATGGTTAATTACAGAACTGCCAAAAGAAGAAAAGGAATTCCACACAGGTCTCCAATGGGAGGATTGGTCCTTGAATATTAGCCCCAGAATCCGTCCAATTTTTTATAAACCGTCCAAATTTGGACAGAATTCGTCACAATTTGGACGTTTTCGTCCTCTTTGGGCAGTGAATGGATTGGGACGGATAGGAGTCTAAATTTGGACGGTTTGACTATATTTGGACGAATTTGTCCAAATTTAGACGGAGAACCTGAAAAAAAATGTCAGAAAATGTTTAACCTGAAAAAAAATATCAGAAATTACAGTGGTCTGATTTACCAATTTCCCTACTATAGGTGTCCATGCTTGTTAGATAAATTCATCTCCTACATAATATCGTGACTAAACCAATAACAAACCTTAAATATAATACAACTCTAAGAGTTTGTATGTTTAAATTGTTAATTATCTACATTTCCAATGGGTTAAGCTTTTGGGTGTGTAAAAATGTTAGTTACACAACAAAACAGTCACATCGAAGTTATACAACATGTTTTATATCATTGATCATAATAATGTGGAGCCTATTAATTGATGTTGATCATTTCATGATGAATAACGTACAAGTGTGTAGTATAACTTAGTCTGACCGTTCTGCTATAGAAGTAATTAAGTTTATGGGAGCTACGTACGTACGGTAATTCAAACATATAAGTATTTTTTTGGAGGAGGGGTGGGGGGACATATAAATATTTGAGTAATGTTTCCGGTTTAAAATCGACACAACACGTGTTACATACTTATATATACTATTGATTATGATGTCATTAAGACTCATTAATATCAACATAATCAATAACGTAATACATATTGCGTATATTTTGTTGTGAATGAAACAATTTCATTACACAGATGAAGTGAGTATTTATTGCTTCTTCTCATACTAGTTAGTTTGAAGAATAAATAACCATTAACCAATGCATGCTGACCAAGATAAAAATTCAAATAGCAGAACTTTTGATATCTGCTATAAGGGCATGCAATACTTGAATCAGATATTTCAGTAGAGGGACCAAGGACGTAGATTCAACATTGGGAGTCATTTTTTATTTTTTAAACCTCTGTGTGTGTGTGTAAAGAAGACTTTTTAGGGTTTTAGGGTATGGTGTACAGTCCATATTTTTGGGACCAGCACTGCAAGTTATTCGATCTGAGGAGGCGATGAGAGAAGCTGCGATATGCAAGAACATCCGAACCACACAGTTTCATGCCACGTATGTAATTCCCTATTGAGGATAAAATTGTGTGGTCCAGATGTTGCCACGTATGCAGCTCTCTATTGAAGCCTCCCTGCATCAGAATAACCCCAAAGACCAATATTGAAACTGTTTTTGTTTATTAATCTTTTTTTATTACTATATAAAATAGCCTGATAGTATTACGTACATACAACATTAAATGCCGGAATGCATGCTGCCAACTACATTATGTAGAAGTAAATGGTATATGCACTGCACCAATTTTCACTACATGCTTTAACTTTATTGATTAAAATGATAAATTATTTATTGTGATGGGTTCCAACAAAATCAATAGTGTTGATTGTGTTTTGTAGGATGTTGTGGTAAAATAAGTAGTGGACTGCTCTATATGGAGGCCCTCGATATTTTCTTTGGCACTACTTGTTAGTATTTCTAGTTTTATTTGAAAAATGCGGGACGACTTTATCCTTTCACATGTACAACTCTTGGTGACGAACCTATACATACAACCAAAGAGGACAATTTCGAAAAAAATACATTAATATTTATAGTATGCATATTGTTTGCCTCCTTTAAAATTTTTATTTGTGTAACGTCCCGTTTCCGGACACCGAGCCTTATCCGGAAAGAGCGCTCGGCATAAATATTATCAAATAAATCCAATAATATATGTAAGTCTTACGTCATACATCAGAACTAAAACGACACGGAAGGTAAAACGACTCGGGAAAACAAAAAATCGAACACACGGTTTTCAATGCTGTAAAACTAAATCCAATAAAGAGAACTAAAACATCCAACATTAAATCCAAAAGAATTCAAACGGAACTAATCCAAAAGAAGGACAACACTGTTTGAACTTGAATCAACAACATTATTGAAAGAAAACAAAACTAAAGAAACTAAGTCTTCAAGAGCTTCATCTCACACGTCATCGTCAAAGAACTCATCAACATTAGCAGCCTATTCATCTTCTTTGGGGAAAGAGAAAGACAACAAAAAGCAACGGGGTAAGTACATAAGTACTCAGTAACGCGTAGAAGATCGCATAACGTCGGTCTCATAAAGAAATAAAAGCAACGCCGTCTTTTATTAATTCATTCCGTTATTAACCCTAGCTAACTATCATATTATGTTCATAGCATAACATGAGGTTCCAAAGGTATTTAGCTTAGCTCAAGTTTGTTACATCATGAATAACAAGGGCACTATGCCTAGTAATAGGATGTACTAGGACCTACTTAGAGACACGCTCTAGTAGCCCCGGGAATATCTGAGTCCCAATAGTGTGATGACCGGCAGAGTGCACCAGACGTTTTATCTAGCCAATCGATTGACCGGCGTGGGTACAGTCTACTTTGTCTGGTCAGAGAACACATCGCGATATTGTACTATGCCTTACCAAGCATTGCAAGATGTTTAAGATTATTAATCTAACACATAAGTTTGATTAGATGTTTAACTAGTCACCTAAGTTGATTCACATAAAGGCTCACCTATCAGTCTACTCCTTCTTCTTAATACCACTAGACTCTACAACACCTAGCACATACACAGGCATCGATAAACCCTAGCTTATCGAAGCACAAGGCAAATCAAAAGCTTTCGACGGTCCCACACTTCATCTTTTTAGGGAATCCATATGATGTCGGAACTAAACGCATCAAAAGCTAATTCAAGGCTTTGTCACATAAGGTTAAGCAGTAAATACATGATTATAAAGCCTGAAACCAAGCTGACATGATAAAATAGTGAAAAACGGAATAAACAGGTCAAACGCACGTTTGACACCCTGTGAACGCGCGTTTGCCTTGAACGAACGTTTACTACACCCCAAACACCCGTTCGTGAAAATCACCCACATCCTGCATCAACTGCCAAACCCTCAAACGCCCGTCCAAAATACCCAAACGCTCGGTTGAGCTGCAACGATCGCAAACGCCCGTTTGCCCTCAGGTAAACGCCGTTTGCCTGGTTTTTCCTCGAAATGCAGAATCGCGTAAACGCGATTTCCAACCCAATTCCGCCCCAAACTCCAACATAAACAGATTACAAACAACGAAAATAACATACAAATTGCTCTATAACCTTACGACACCTTAGTCATACGATAAGAACACCACGTTACCTTAATTTGTGAGCTACTACGATCCACGCTACCAAAGCCTTGAAAAGGTTAAACCTTTAACTTCAAACCTATAAGCGATCAATCCAAAGATGATCATTACGATGTTTATACTCAGAAAAACGCAGCTAGCAACGATGATGAACAAACCCTAATATCAAGAACGATGAGGGGAAAACTTACGTTGACGGATTTAGGGATTGTTGATATCAAAACGATCCTCGTCTCGCGGTGATCCTTTCTCTCTTGAGATGTCTGCGTTTTTTATCAACGGGTTAGCCTAGAGATTCGAAAGCTCTTTCTCTTTCTTTCTTTCACAACTTGCGCCCCTCAAGATGATTTTTTACGTAAAACAACAACTAGGTTAATTTAGGATTAGTTTTCCTTTTATAATCCCAATTAATAAATTAAACCCTTATATATAATAACTCCTTTGTTTTCCCTCCTTTTCTTTAATTCCATTAATTAAATAACACAATATTCTGATTTTTGCTAAAAGACCGAATTGTCCTCTTTCAAAAATCGGGATATTACATTAGATACTGGTATCCTTTTGCTAAGTAGCACAAAAATAGCTTTCACTGCCGAGTTCCTTGATAAATAGCAGTCATCAGCAATGGGTAATAACAAATAAACTATATAGCATTATGGATGAATCCTCGTGTTTTTTGGGGGGAAATTATTCCGTTTGGTTGGAATAACAATAACAAGGGCAAATCAGGAAGTACAAGATATAGAAGAATACTCTGTCGGAATGTTCTTTATTTTCGGCTGGAATTTATTATTTAGGTTTTACGGAAAACCCCAGAGAGGTAAACCGTATATTATAAAACCTTAAGAGGGTTAAGACTTCAATTGTTAAACCACGATGGGGTAAAACGTTTTTTCCCCAACAATAAAATAAGGATAAAATATGGTCTGAGCCTCTGAGGGATGAAGCTGGAAATGTATTCAGAATTGATACATTGGGATACAAAGTGGGTTAAAAGACAAAATATATTCTTACTGTTTTACACGGTTTGTCGTCTTTCTTTGTAAATATAAAAGAGATTCATTTTGAAGTTTTGTATCCCGAGAAATCACCCGTGTACAAAAGCCCACTACTTTAATTTTGCCTCACTAGATTGGATTTGTTGGTAGTAACTTCTAAGAGCATATATAGAAAATTATATTCTCTCCATTTCAAATTATAAGTTATTTTAATACCTTCGCAAAAGTTATAAAGGACAACAATGCCGGCATTTTCGATCAACAATGATGGCTTTTACCTAGAGACCTGGGGTTCACCGTAAATCTTGATTGAATTTGAAAAATAGATCTTATATGCGGAAAGAGAAGATACAAACTCGATTTTAGCCAATACCATTTTTCAGGTGTAGTGTTACCAATAAATAATGGGTGGGGTACGAACAAAGTCTTTCGAGAGCGATCTCAAGTTTATTTAAACTATTTTCTGTTTGTTTGCTTAGATGAACACTCAAATGTAATTCTACATACGTTTAGTAAATGATCAAACACGAGTTTAATTTATTCACAAACTGAAATGAATGAATGGACTGCAACAACAGCATCAGCAATGATACAGAAGTGCAAGTATGAAATACAAGTCTTTGGGGCATTTCAACAAACACCTTCAACCGTTTTCGGTTGAAGACAGTTATAACTATAGGGAGTCGGTTGTAACCGTTTTGTAGGTAGTAGGATCAATGTTAGACTAAATAAGTGTGTATCCAAAACAATTGTAAACTCAATTTATTGATTCATAACGAAATCACAGCTTTCTTTCTCATTTGGTTCTTTCTGCTTTGAATTTTAGTTTGTAGTTCTTGTTTCTTAATGTCCTGAAGTCATAACAACTTCTTCACGAACATTGTTTTAGGTCCACCAACAAATATATTTATTAATAGCGCATATATATACGATTAATTTGCTGGTGACCTGCAAATTATGCTTGTCAACTCAACGGAAAGCTCTATATGCAGTCCAAAGTTATATTGAGATGATATAGCTCGTCGAGCTTGGTTCATTTTTCTCGAATCAGCCAATTTCGAGCTTAAGCCCAAGCCCAAACCCGGACAGTGTGTCTAATTTAACGAGTCTAAATCGAATATGAATTTTAGAGTGTTGATTAATCTAACGAACTAAACTAGCTCGAATACACATAAGATATTCGACTCAATTCATACCAACACTAATTAGGAGCATGAGGAAAGGTAACAATCTTGGGCATTCCTTTAAGTAACAACATTCAATCCAAGCACCACGTAACATTCGACCTCTAAAATATCGAAATGATGTATATAATACATGGGTTGACATAGCATATAGGTTGAAACCCAGATAAAACACAGGTCATAGTAGTAACATATAAAAGAACTTTCTTCCTTGATTTTAATAAATAGTATCAACAAAAGTTCCAAACCATAAATGAACCATCTTTGCATAGCACAAACAAAAAGAAGGAAAATGTGCCTCTATTTACAAAAGAAAGAAAGAACCAAACATGGCCAAAATTATCCTACCAGTCTTTCACACCAACAAGCATAAAACTACTAAACCAAGAACAATCAAGAACATTGAGATTAGCTTGTTGTCCTCTGTATCGACCTCTCCCCTTGTCCCCGTCCCTTGTGGTCTAAGATTATTATCAGTTCTTTCTTGACCTCCGAAATGACCGTATCCATATCCGGGATTCACACGATGCATTGGGAAGCCATTATTAATCTGAATGCTAAACATTGAGGGCAATAATCCGCCAAATGCAGCTAACATAGCAAAGTTACCAATTCCTGCACTTACTACAGGAAGCAATCCACCAACAAAATTAAACCCGAGATTCGAGAACCCATTTGCTTCATACTGAGGAGGAGGAGGAGGAGGAGGAGGAGGGGCGGTTGGAGGCCGTTGTCCAGAAGGTCGATTGGGAATTTCAACTCCGGGGACAGGTTTAGACCTAGGGTCAGACTCTTTCTTCCCTCTACCATAAAGGGGTATCAACTTATCTTCTTGAATCAAAGCCTTACAAACAGGGCACTCGTGTGATTGCGAGTGGAGACGTAGCCATCTATACAGACAAGGCCAGCAAAAGAGGTGACCGCAGAGTGTGATAATCGGGTCCTGAGCTAAATCAAGACAAATGTTGCATTCAAAATCACCGGCATCACCACTGCCATTAACAGACGGCGATGCTGTCCGGGTAGCAGCAGGGGAAGTTGTTGGCTTTGTAGCCTCTCCAAGCATAATGTCTTGCACAGTTTTACAATGCACTTTGCAAATGAAAGCTTCTAGTGAATGAGGAATCCTACATGTCAATAACGTCAATCAGAAACCAACCGTAAAAAGAGTATCAAACCACCTCTAAACTAGAAGACAACATTCCACATACATCAACAGCAAAAACAACATGATGGAGGTCGAACATGATACGATAAAGATGATCGCCAAGTGCAAGTGCTGCTATTATTCGCAAGTGTAACTATCAATTGGTACTTCCAACAAAAGGGACTAAGATTTAAATTTTAGGATATACAAAATGAGAATTTCTTATTTGCAAATCCTTCTACGATTGCAGCAATTAATACATAAAAGCAGAAATTTACCGGCAAATATTGAATAAGAAGGTTCCCAATTATATCTGCAGATTATCCAGCAAAGAGGCGAAGAAATAGCGTTCACTAGCACAAATAAAAGCAAGCAAGCATGCATTTTAAAATCGGAATTCAAACAACAAATCTAAAACGAGTTCAACAAAAACCCCAAAACATCAAAACATCAAGCAACAGGAGCTGAACCCCAAAACATCATATCAATACCTAAATTCAAACAATCTCGTCAGATTATTCAAATTGTAAAATTAAACCATCAAAACATCAAGCAACAGGAGCTGAGCAGAGAAATTTTCCGATCAAAATCCAACAGAAAATTCAGCAAAAAAAATGCAAACTAAAAAAAAATACGTAGGCAGGATCGCGATTGAATGATGATTACCTTGAAAGAAAACAATCGAGATCGACGAGGAAATTATCAAGGAATCTAAAGTCATAAATACGAAGGAAGAATCTCAGAAAGGACCGGAATAAAAGGGTGGAAGAAGGTTCCAGCACTTTCTAGGTCACAATGATGAAACTGTGTACCTTCTCGGTTCTCACCTTCAAAAATCAAAAGTCAAAAGATATTCTTGCAGTACAATGTATTTTCCTTTTAATATTTATATTGCTTCCCAAAAAATTAATAATTATAATAAAAAAAAGCCGTATAAAATTCGAACATTGGGCCGCCCAGTTCCATTGGGCTTCCATGAGGTGGGTACTCTTTAAACGAACGTCCAACACTTGCAATGATAATCTTATATATATCGACCATTAAATTTTTTATTTTATTTTTTTCATAAATATCTCACCCAACTAATATATCGATACCAAAGAAAAATATTTTACACGAAGTTCCTCACTTTCACAATAGCTAGACTAATACCTCCGTTTCAAAATATATATCATCATATATTTTTGGTTTTGTCTCATATAATAAGTTATTCTGCATTATCAATGCAATATTTATTATTATTTTCTTTAGCTTACCTTTAATTTATTATCAATTCAACAAATTTTCATTACTTAACAACTATTGTATTAATGATAGTCAAAATGTATTTTAGACATTAACCATCGAATTTATGACATTCAAACACTTCATTAATATGTGTGAAAACAATTAGGATGACTTGATATGGATTTTCGGGTGTACAGGTGATGTCACCAAGATACCAACAGGAACAAGTAGACTCCTAGTGAGGACGTTTTTTTTTTTTTTTTTTTCCTTAACGCAATATCCACATTGATAAAAGTAGATAAGACGTACATATTTGTCACTCAAATACTAGCAGATACAAGTAGATTACTAACGAGGACGTCAATTTCTTAAAAGGTGGTATCACCAAGATACTAGCAAATACATTCAGACTCCTAAAGAGGACGTCCATTTCTTCAAAGGAGAGAGTGTAAGATCACACATTAGTAAAGTCAAGTAAAGTTGTACGATCACTAAGATACTAGCAGGTACAAGTACGAAGATACTGGTTGGTCCCATTCTTCAAAGGTGGTATCACAAAGATACTAGCAAGTAGACTCCTAATGAGGACGTCCATTTCTCGAAACGGTAGGTGAGTGATAGGTTTACTCCCTTAAATTTACACAGTTTTACACCATCATTATTTCATCACATACTTTTTACTTGTAAAAAAATTAAAAAAATAAATACTTAAAACAATCATAACCACAAGATTATATTGGGTGTAAACATAATGTAAAAACATTGAGAAAGAATTCTATCATTACAAAGCGCGAGGGACGCAGGATCCCGGTTAAGAATGCGATACTATGGTGAGTGTAATTTTTAGGAGAAAAAAAAAAACAACATACATCATAATAGTTTTTTTAGGATCAGAAGTGGCTTGACCCCTACCCTCCTCCTACATCCGCCTCTGCCCAAAGGGGAGCGTAATATCACACATAATGTGAAATAAGATACTAGCAGGTACAAGTAGACTCCTAGCGAAAACGCCACTTTGTTAAAAGAGTGGAGGCCCTAAAAAAAAGAATGTAATATCACACATTGGTAATGTGAGATAAAGCGTACATGTGGTATCGACTCCTACACAAGAAAGACATTTTATTAAAAGAGCAGAACATAATATCCAGCGGGTACTAGTAGACTCCTAAATATTACGTCCTCTTCTTATTAGAGAGGAATGTAAAATCTCACATATTGAAAAAATGATTAAAGCATCACTAAAAAAAAGACCTTGTAATATCTAACATAGGTAAATTCAATAAACATCATCAAAATGGTCTCTCTTTTTTTTTAAAGAATACTGGAATATCTCATATTAAAAAATGATTGAAACATCAACAATTTAGTTTCTAACGTAATAGAGAAAGAATTTAGTAAACTTGACTTAGTAACTTGAGTTAGACCGTCATTGATGTCGCATTACCATTGATGTCACACCCCTCATCATAAAAATATAATAAAGCAATAAAAATTGACATCAAATTGAAAACAACAGGATTTTGACATAACTAATTATTTTATTCATAATTTTAGTAGCAGACAGATGACTTCATCTCAACAAAATAGACTGCAACCGTCCCCCAACTAAATTAACAAAAGTATGTGGCCACCAAAAATGTGAACCCGCTACCAAAAATAAAATATTTATAAAACATGCGAACCGACCCCTATTATTTAACAAATAAAAAATATAAAAATTACTACTGTATAAACCAACAAGACAAGCTAATTACATGGTTCAAAAGTTAGTAATAAGGTTACGCAATACATTTTTAAACCGTGTTCCAAATAGATTAAGAGGTCCAACACCATTGTTAAAAGGGGCCAGAGTCCAGAAGGATAAGATAAGATATAAAATAGTTGAGAAAGACAAAATGTAGTAACACATGTACAAAAATATAGTAACACATGTAGTAACTGTCTTTCTCAACCATTTTAGATTAAAATTGTCATTCACAACCTTAAACCTTTATTAAAATATGTTAAATATATTGTATAATTTTATTTTATATATTTTATTGTAGACCTAACATTTTTATTTATTTTTTTAAAAAATGAGGAGGTTGTCCACACACTTTCTCCAAATTTGTGGCTAATGTACGATCACGGGTCATATAAAATAGGCGATTTCTTTTCAGATCACTTAAAGCGCTTCACATGTGCACTATTATTCTTCTTGATCTTATAAATCTCTTTTAAGACGCATTGAATATTTTTATTATTTTTCTACTTCAGGCACCACCAAAAAATAAAAACATTACTTCATATACCACAATTTTATAAAATTTACAATCAAGTCCTTTATTAAATTAATAGAACATTTTAGTCCTTCATTAATAATATAATCTTAACATTAACCAATAATACATATCTTCCAAAAATCTTAATCTTAATCCAAATCACTAATCTTCATCATCATCATCCTTCTTCATCTTCATCATCATCCTTCTTTCATCTTAATCTTCATCTTTAACAAAAATTCAATTAATAAACACCACACACAACGTTCTTATTCATCACCATAACAATCCACAAATTTAATCTTCATCCAAATCATCAACATTAACCCAAATACTACAACTTTTTTCATCTTCATCATCCAATTCATTTCTTCATACCCGAAAAAAATAAAATCACAAACCCTTTACTTCATATTTTTCTACACACCATCCATATTTTTTCTACACATCTTCATCTCCTTCATCATCTCAAAATACATCTATTTTATACACACCTTCATCGCATCATAAGCTTCATAAAAAAAATCTTGATTTTTATTTCAATACTTGATATAGGTCAATGGGTTACCCTATTCCAACATCAAGAACATGTAAAAGCATGATTTGTGGAGAAAAATCATGTTTTTATGTGTTTTCCGATGAAAAAGAGAGGGTTTCTGGCGTTTTCGAGCATCCCATTTTTCATACTAGAAACGTCGGCAAAAGATACGTTTTATGTAAACATAAACGCCGGAACCGCCGACGTTACAAATGTGTAAATAACGTCAGAGCAAATTTTTACGTCAGCCTAACTGACGTTCCAAATGTATAACAACGTCGGAGTAAGCGACGTTACGCAAACGTCACCCACACTGGCGTTGTCTTGCTATTACAACGTCAGGCCTATCGACGTTCCAACGTTTGCCTGAGTTTTCAAATTGCTTAAAACGTCAGTTGTCTTGACGTTGTAGCACCAAATCAACGTCAGTACATGTGACGTTACGAGTCATCTTCATCGCAAATGCAGGAACGGTTTCTTCTCCGACGGAAAAAATAGAAAACCACCGCCTTTTTCCTCCGGCGAACTCTTTTAGATTAAACTCACCGCCTTTAAGCATTAGTTTTCATATTTGAAGCTATTTATCTTGATTTATTTGCTTGTTTTGGGTATAATAAAATGTTTTTGTTTTGATTCAATTTCTCCGGCCAACTTTTTATTTTTGTGTTTGGTTCAAATGAAAAAAAAGAAGGAAGAAAGAAGATAGGTAGGTGATGTTAGTTATTATTTTAAAAGTTAATGGTGATTAATAAGTGTTATTTTATAATTTTTAATAACTGAGGGACTAAAGTGTAGATTTTTTGAAAGTTATTAAATGGATGTGGTGCCGTTAGTGATTTAGTGGTGTATAAAAGTAAATTACAAATAATAAAATAAAGGGTGTCAATAAAAGCCGCCATAAAATATGTTGTTTGTATTGTTACTGCAATTGGTGGCTATTTGCTCTTGGTGCTCCCCACCCCCCTATTTTTTTATATTCATGCATGTGTGCAACCACAAGCGGTACCCTTAACTTTCAGTTCTTTTATAGCTAATGTTATTGTTGAACCAAAATTCAGTTTTCACCAAAACTTGATTTTCTCCAAAACTCAATTTCACTTCACAAAACTAACTTTCAGATTAGTTCCACCTGTTTTAGAGATCAAGTCACAAAACTGACAGTTATCATGACAAATGTTTGTATCACAAACAATTCACATAATACATTTTTACATTCTTAATTATTGTGGGTCTAATTTACGATCAATTGATTCTACATCATCACTGACAGATATTGAAAAAATTCTCTGTAGGGAAACCAAAGCAAATTTAAAGAAATAATGCGGATTTTAATAGTGATTGTATATTTTGTAAAAACAAAATTACATATATTAAATACAATTAGAAATTTTTTTAACGGACCACGATGGGGAAACTGGCCCCACCCCTAACCATGTAGGTCCGCCAATGTAACGAATGATGTTTAAATACGTTTTGTCACTTATTTGATTGGAACATTTTCTTTCTTTCTAAACAATTGTTAAGTCTCGTTATAAATGAAATGTTACAAGGTCAACAACTAAATTGACATATAAAGTCCTTTAAAATAAATAAATATTTTAAAGCAATTCAAGATTAATTTAGTAATAGATGTACGTCAATTAAGTGACTTGATCTCTTAAACTGATGAATAAACTGATGGAACTAATCTGAGAAACTGAGCTGAGAATGATGGTCAGCCGAGCAAGTGTATTCAGTTTTGTGAAAGTCAGTTTTGGTGAAGTGTATACCGAGTTTCTTCTGAAGTCAGCAGTAGGTTTGGTCTGTTGAGTTTCTTTGAAATACGTCTTAGTTATATATCGGCGATTGATTACAAGTGTCGAGAAATTGGTGGGTGAGTTTCATCTCATGATAACAATTTGGAATGAAGTCAGCATATGAGATATTTATCTGGAGTTTCGACAAAGATCATATGGAGTAAATGTATTTTCAGATCACTCAGAGCTTTCTCTTGCTTGTCGGTCGAATTGACGATTTTTTTAAATCTTCGTTGAAATTCCAACGGACTCGTTAGAATTCTAACGGGTTCCATAAAAGCCTCGTTGGAATGTAAAGCATCCCAAAAATGGGTGAAATAGCATGATCACGTGCAAATTCGCACGTAGTGTATATATATATATATATATATATAATTGTATGTACCCTCCCCATTGAAAATTTCCACGATCTTGTTTGTTTGTTTGTTTTTTTGGTTTGTTTTTTTCACTTGGCCATATTCATCCTTTTTTAATCCGCCGCCGGAGGAGAAGGAGGATGAGAACAAGAAGTTGCTGTATTTTGCTCATCTTTATGAGAAGAAGAAGAAGCAGCTCCACACCCAGACTTGTTGTAATTTGTAGAAGACAATGATCCAACCTCAAATGAACAACCGAGTTTCTGGCCAACTGATCGACTCGGCGTAGAGGGCATCCAAATATCTGAATATTTACTTTTTTTTTTCCAATTTCTCTTAGCAGGTATTTGAAGAGGGATTGATAGAAATGGAATTGTTTTTAACTTTATTTGATGATGAATAAAAGCGAAATAATCTGCATCCTTGAAAAAGCCAGAAAGGTCAAGGAAGGTATGATGCTGCAGGAGCCCTCTTTAAAGAACGTGGAAATAAAAAAGAACGTGGAATTCTAACGAGCCCGCTGGGAATTTCAACGAGAGACTTAAAAAAAATATCATGTCTGATCCGATCTGATATGAAATATCTTCTTATAGAGCCTACAGTGACCTGAAAATACATTTTTTCGATCTTATGGAGGCTAGGGTTTAGGGAATTGTGCTTATAAATATCAATGTTGTAATCAATGTAGTGTGTGAAAAACCTTGTAACTTTGTGCATAGTAAAATATCTCTTTTCTGTGTATGGAGTAGTCGACACAACGCCGGAAACCACGTTAAATCAACGTGTTCCCTTTATTTCAGTGTTTTTATCAATTTTCGTCATACTTTATGTCTGCATTACTACTATTTTATCTTTCTTATATTGTAAATTTCTCGTCTGTGTTTTAACAATGTATGATGTAAATTTGTGACTCCACTTTAAATTTTGGGTAGGTATTTAAGGGAACAATGGCCCCATGAAAAACGCATGACCAAGTATAAATTAATTAAATATTGTTACAATGTATGTATGTATACATCTCATTCTTATAAAGACAATGCAACAAAATTTGGCTTGAAATAAAATATAAAAAAAAAAAAACCAAACACTCTATACTCAGAAAGTGTATTGCTACGGTTGACACAATGATTATATGTCATGACGAGTTATACAATAAACATAAGAGAATGTATCACAATTTATTCATAGGGTGTCATAAACAAAGACGGATCAACTAGCAATATGGGGTGGTCTCAAGACCATCTGCTAATAATAATAATAATTATATATATATATATATATATATATATATATGTGTGTGTGTGTGTGTGTATGTATGTATTTGTATTATTAATAGAAAAGTGTGAAATGTACCCGGTGAAAGATAGTTCTTCTTGATTCTTTCCAACAAATGCGGTTCCAATCCAATGGCATACCCAATTTTTTTTTTCTAATGAGGTACGACATCGAATTCGAAGATTCACGGGATACATTACTGGTGTTTTTACATTTATTAATAACAAAATTTCACTAATTTAATAAAAAAAAAACGGACGGTGGGCCTAAAGGACAATATAAGATAGTAAATGATGAAATAGGAAAAAAAAACAAAGACAGTGGTTGAGAAAAAAAAAAAAAAAAAAAAAAGATGTACAAAAATACCCTTAATGATAATAAATTTATTTTTCACCTTAAATTCGGGTAAGTATTTGCAATGAATTTTATTCCTCTTTTTCTTATTAAAAATGCGGTGTTTTATTCATATTTTTTTTTATCGGCATGATTTCTCCTCTCAAATGCCATTTTTTTAATATAAATTGCCCGTTTCAAAACACCCATTTTATATGAAATTTTTTTCGGATTTTTTAACCTCTACCGAACAATGCAGGTTCGAGTTCGGCTCGAAAGGTTCGAACCTAAGGTTTTAGCTAATCGGTGAACCTTAGTTTAGAAGGTTGCTCGGGTTGAAAGTTCGAACATGTTGACATGTTCGAACAGTCGAACATGTTCGAACCTTATATATATAGTTTTTTTTTAAATATACAATAGTTCGAGCGAACGTGTTCGATGATTCGGCTCGATAGGCGAATATCAAATACCTAACGTTCGCTCGGCGTTGAAGGTTCGAATCGAACTCGAATCGAGCTTTTTCGAGCGAATCGTGAATCGAATCGAATACATCGACGTTCATTTACGTACTCTAACGCCGGATAGTACCTCAAAAAAAGTACGTCGGATAGTGGTGTTACTACGTCAGATTGTGTTCACGGAACCAACGTGAAATACGTGTTATTTCGTATGTGGACTTTCCCTGTGATACTACATTATGCGTAACTACATTGTTTGTGTGGGTGTACATAGTGATGTTACTACATGATGAAAAGGGCACGTGTTACTACAGGATGTTGATATTACTACATGACTATTATTATATGTCCATAATATTGATCGGTGTTTGAATGATGGTGTTACTACATATACGTGTACATCAAATGAAGATGAAAGAAAAACATGTTTTTACTTTATTATAGAATACTTGAATAACAACCCTAACGCAAATTATTCCTGAATAATGGTCCATAAAGGCCTGTTTCATTTCTTAGAAAAATACTGAACTCTAAATCGTCAAGTCTCTGAGCTTCCACATGCTGAATGTATTTGGACTGAACGTAGGTATTTTTAGGCATTAAATCGTCACCGGTGAATAAGGGAGATCAAATCCCCGGTTCTTCTTGCCTCATAGACTTGACTTACTGCAATCAAAACAACGGTTATACAAAAATACGATTTAGAAACACAATGATGGACGTAGTAACACATCTGAACACAATTCATCAGAACTAACACTCAATGAAATCATGAGTGCACTTCCTGGATAATAAATTCCATCTCAGAAATGACACAAGAAAAAACAAAGAAGAAAAACACCAATGTGATATGTGGATACACAAATCCATTTCAATCGATCGACTAGAGTAACAAAGTATGGAAAAGGCAGATCTGGATAAACAAACACAATGCTAATCAACATATGCAAAAGTATATACATCCCCAAAGATGAATTGCATAAGGTAAATGAAAATCAGATGCAAAAAGAAAAAATCCATTCCTTCATCATCGCGATCATCGTCCTTCTTCACAATTGGTTGAGCCATTTCGAAAGATGACTTAGATCTCAGGGATTCAATCGAGTAGGCCTAATCTCTTAAAATTTCATCATACCATACTAATCTGAATGAAAAAATAGTTAAAATCCATAGGAAATATCCATGAATTTTGTTCAACTTGTATCAAATTTCACATGATATATATAACTCGAATAAAAGATCTCACTTTGTCTCGTCCCTAAGAACAATAGCACCAACTCCACCGCCTTCTTCTTCAAAGGCGGCGAGCGGCGCAAATCAATCAATCGGTCTGACGAGCTTCTTGCAGTTTCTCCGCAATTTCAGCATTGGTGTATCCTTGATCCGCCAACTTATCTTCAAGGACAACAAGCTTCAGCTCGATCTGGCGTTTTCGATCATGCTCAAGGATTTCCTGATTAGCTCTCCTCGAAAACGGAGGATTTCGAAGGGATTTGCAGTTAATACGAAAGGGGAAAGAGTGGATTTGCAGAGAAGATGATGGAGGCTAGGGTTTCTAGATTTTGGAATAATGGAGGAATGAGGCGTATTTTGGGATTATAAAGGGTATTTTTGGGTATACATTTCTTTTTGTCCTTTACAACCAGTGTGTTATTTTCTTGTCCTTTTCGCACAAATAAGATGTAAACTCGTCATCTACGATCTTTTCGTATAAAAAAAATTGGATCTCATTGGAGCAGGGCATTGACCCCTCCCACAATAGCATATATCTCACTCTGGTTCTGAACCATTCTCATCAAACAAAAAAAATAAATTTACTTATGACAAAATCATAATCATGAATTTACCACTTGATTACGATGAGTCACTAGTCACAGTCTCACAGACCATAACATAGTATATCAAAACACAGTAAACAACGTGAATCATAGCAGTGAAATTTTTGGGTAGTACGTACGTATGTGTGGATATGTGAGGTGACACGATCAGAACCACACAGTTTAAGTGCAGAATGAAATCGTGTGGTGTGTGGTATGTCACGGAGGCTATCCGCACGTAGGTACGGTGTATGCAAAAACTTCCCATCATAGCATAGCATATTAAAGCAAATTAAATCAGCGCTGCTGTCTCTGCTACGTTCCAATGATGCTTTGAGATGAAATAATACATTTTTTATAACATTTCATTAAGTCATTTTATTGTAATTATAACATTTTTGGCTAAAAAATAAATAAATAAACTAAGCTAGTCCTCTGATTTGCCATTAGCAGGGCAGTAGTGATATATTCACTACACTTTCAATCACAACATCTTACACAATACAATCTATACCACATATTTTATTGGGACCCATCACAAAAAATAATTCATCATTTTAATTCATGACTATCACTTATGTAGTAATTTGTGCACTACACACTACACAAGAGTGTAGTGCACATATCATTATTCTTAGCAGGATGAGTTATTTAAATAGACATGGTAATGAATGCAGTGACAATTTTCACCATCAATTTCATCAATGAAAAAAGGGCAAAACACGAGGACTTTTCTGACCCATTATTTAAATGCAGATATCTTTCTCCATTCGGCCATGTCCTTGCTGTCTCTCTAATAAATGATTCTGAATAATGTGACAAATTTTATTACATAATGAAATACATTAACTATTAAGTACAATTCTTTAATTATTTACACTTTCCTTCCAAGTGGTGTTTTATTAGTGATATGGGAAACACGCATACGGTTTTACGGACCCGGGTCTAACCCGATCAGAGGTCACCATCACTCTCATACAACCAAGCTCCGCCCTCATCCTTCTTGTTGCCTGGAAGGATTCGAGTCACAAGACGGCGAGCTCATCATCAACTTGGACCAAGGTTATGCCTTGACCGTCCGAGGGACGCCCTCACACTTGCAGCCTCCAAACGGATTGAAGGCAGACCGGACCCAACCCCCAAGCCGGGAACCAATTAGTTCTCAGCGGCATGATCATCCTCAAGGAGCCCGCACCGAGGATTTCAAGAAGAATCACCTCAACTCGGGATCTCGTCTTATGCCTAATTGTACTTTATTACGTCTTGTCACTATTAGCATAATCTTGTTTAGTCCGGTACCTATAAATAGAGGCTGTATGTGTTGAAGTACATGAAGGCACAGCAACCTGAACTTAAGTTAACATAGTTAGTTCATTGAGGCATATGGTCGAACACTTAGCATAACAAAACAGTTGATACATTGTAGTTAGTTGTAACCGCTCCAACTGATTCAGTTATGTTACTTTACTGCATCTCAACTCTATATAAGGTGAGATGTAAGCTAATCATAAACTCGATTTTGAGTTTAATCAATAAAATGTTCTTCTTCTTCTTCTTCTATAGTTCAAACCAATTTTCCCGCCAAATACAGTTTTGAATTCTTAGATCAAGATTCATGAAATTCATCATGGTATCAGAGAAATTTAGTTGATTCTTGATCTTTGTTCGTGTTTTCTCTTCGTTTAGCAGATAATACTGCAGTTTTTCTTGCTGATTGTTTCCAGAAAATTCTGGTGATTCTTCCGCTTGCATTTTTTGATTGTTCTGATGGCCAATCAAGCTGTTGTTCCTGCGGATTTGATTCTTCATCCAAGTGAAAGTCCAGCCTTCATCTTGGTTCAACCTGTTCTTGATGAACACAATTCTCAGAGTTGGAAAGTTGCTATGTTGAATGCTTTGTCTTCTAAAAACAAAATAGGATTTATTGATGGTACGATTCCAGTTCCTCCTGCTGGTGATCCTCATTTGGCGCTATGGAGACAGAATAACAGCATGATTAAAGCTTGGTTAGCCAATTCTGTTTCAAAACATATTGCTCAGAATTTCATGTATTGTCTTACTGCAAAGGAAATCTGGGATGATTTAGAAGATCGTTATGGAGGTGGAGATTTTGATCGATTATCAGATCTATTGGATGATATTCAGAATATGAAACAGGGTGATCTTTCTGTTTCTGAGTATTTTTCCAAACTCAAGATTCTGTGGGATCAACTAATAGTTTTGACACCTGCTCCAACTTGCAATTGTGGTCAACAATGGTATAAGGATCATAATGATAGGCATCATGTGATCCGATTTTTGAAAGGTCTAAATGATAATTTTGCTACTATGAAGTCTCAAGTGTTAATGATTTCTCCCTTTCCTTCTATCAAGAATGTTTTCTCTATGGCATTGAAACAAGAAAGACAACAGAATTATGGAAGTGTAGGTCACAATGCAAGTTCTGTGAATGTTCTTGATTCTTCACATTCTGGAAATATGGCTAAGAATGCTTTAATGGCACATAATCAAGATCAGCATCAGAATGCAAATGCAAATTTCAGGAAGAGCTATAATAATGGCAGCAAGAAGCCCCAGTGTACACATTGTGGTATGGTTGGTCACACGGTGGATAGGTGCTATAAGAAGCATGGATTCCCCCCAAATTTCAGAGGAAGAGGTAGGGGCAGATCTGTGTCTGCTAACAATGTCAATGTGGCTCCTGAAGGTGATTTTATTGGTCAAGATTCACAAGATGTAGCTGTGGATCCTAAAGCACCAGTGACTCAGGAGCAATTCCAGCAGATTCTTAACATCTTGAAAGCCAGCTCCCAAAGTATCAATATGACTGGACCTAGTGCAGCCAATTCTGCTGTTCTTTCAGCAAACTTTGGAACTTCTGACTCAGGTTTTTCTAGAACCTATAATTGCTTTGAGTGGATAGTAGATTCAGGTGCTACTGATCATATTATCTTTAATAAGGCATTGTTCACTCATTGTGAAGTTGTTGATAACATGACTGTAAGTTTGCCTAATGGTAGAGATATTAAAATCACTCATATTGGTCAAGTTAAAGTCAATAATGATCTTATACTGGATAATGTGTTGTGTGTGCCAGAATTTCATTTTAATCTCATGTCTATTAGCAAGCTGATTAGATCTAGAGCTTACAATGTCAAGTTTTTTATGGATTCTTGTGTGATTCAGGATATGATAACACTCAAGAAGATTGGTTTAGCTGAACTCAAAAGGGGATTATACATCCTTAAAGCTGATAGATCATGTTATTCTTTTTCTGTTACTGCTGCTGCTTCTAATAAAGTTGCAGATAGTCATGGCATATTGTGGCACTACAGATTGGGTCATGCTAGTGATCAAAGGTTAAGAGCTATCAGCAAGGACTTTGATCAAGTTCAAGTACCAGAAGGCCACATTTGTGAGATTTGCCCTTTGGCAAAACAAACAAGGCTTTCTTTTCCCTTAAGTACCATGCAAGCTTCAAGCATGTTTTGATTTGATTCACATGGACATTTGGGGTCCATACAGGATCACAGGTGTGCATGGTCATAGATTTTTCTTAACAATTGTAGATGACTATAGTAGATTTTGTTGGGTACACATGTTAAAGTCAAAGGGAGAAGTTAGAGGTCTTGTTCAACAGTTCTGTAATCTTGTAAACACACAGTTTAATAAAGTTGTGAAAGTTCTAAGATCTGACAATGGTTTGGAATTTGATTTGCCTGTTTTCTATGCTGAAAAAGGGATTATACACCAGACCTCAGTTGTTAAAACACCCCAACAAAATGGGGTGGTTGAAAGAAAACATCAACACATCTTGAATGTTGCTAGAAGTTTAAGGTTCCAGTCTGGTTTGCCCTTAGTTTACTGGTCATATTTCATTTTGCATGCTGTAAATCTTATTAATCTGATTCCTACACCATTGTTACAAGAAAGAACTCCTTATGAAATGTTATATGGTTATAAACCTGATTATAACAACGTTAAAGTGTTTGGTTGTCTTACTTATGCTTCAAATTTGCATCATGATAATAACAAGTTTGCAGCAAGGAGTATAAAATCTGTGTATTTGGGCAGTGTGCCAAATGTCAAAGGTTTTTATCTTCTTAATCTCTACACAAAGCAAATATTTGTTGCAAGGGATGTTATCTTTCATGAGCTCAATTTTCCTTACAAAATAGAAAACACTTCAGGTAATATCAATACTTTACCCTTGCCTGTGGCATTTGATCAGTGCATATCTACACCTGATTCATTACCTACACAATCAGATTCAGACATGCATGAACCTAATTCTAATGATCACTTACATCCTGATCCTGATCCTACATCACATGACACTATTAATGATCAATTTCCTATTGATAATATTGATCACCTTGAACAAATAAATGAAACTATTCAAGATTCATCTAACACGAGAATCTAATACAAGGAAATCCTCTCAAGACATGAGGGGTACCATCATATCTTAAGGATTATGTTTGCAAAGAATGTTAAAACTCACAAGTCTCCTCACAGTCTTGAACATGTTGACACTTTGAATCATTTATCTAACACTTACAAACATTATGTTCTCAGTTCCCAGATTCTGACAGAACCAAAGTCATATAAAGAAGCTGTTCAACATGAAGAATGGAGGGAAGCCATGGATAAGGAGATAAAAGCCCTACAGCAGACAAAAACTTGGGACATAGTTGCTTTACCTCCAGGGAAACAACCCATTGGTTGCAAATGGGTGTACAGAATCAAAAGATTCTCAGATGGTACAATTGAAAGATTTAAAGCTAGGCTAGTGGCCAAGGGATATACACAACAACCTGGATTAGATTATTTGGATACATTCTCACCAGTAGCCAAATTAACTACTGTCAGGACATTATTAGCTATTGCAGCAAACAGAGGATGGAATCTCCATCAGCTTGATGTAAACAATGCCTTCTTGCATGGAGACTTGACAGAAGATGTGTACATGAAAGTTCCAGAAGGTTTTCAAACAGAACCAGGCCTTGTATGCAAGCTGCAAAAATCTTTATATGGCTTAAAACTGTTGGAAAGGTGTCCTAAACCCAATCGGGTTGGACCGGATCCGACCGGGTCGGGTCATTTACAGTCTATTTGGTTCATGTAATAACTTTATTATGATTAATAAAAGCACTTATGTTATTATATATTGTTTGTCTTCATATTATTTGTTGTATATATATAGTAACGTCCCTAGTATCAATCTGTGATAGAGAAACCATGATAGTGATTATGGTTGATGAGATCTCTAATCACTATAACAAGGTTGGTACTTAAATGTCTCTAGTCTTACATATTATCAAATGGGACATTGATAGTATAATCGGACTAGCACGTATTGGATGTCTTCTATCTTTTAGAAGGTAGGGATAGATCTCGTCTATCGAAGTGTAGGGACACTTGGGTATGCGTGGGCGTGTATTAGAGAATGCGACGTTAGACCCGACCCACTTACATTAAGTGTCACACTATGTGGCGGTTGTGTAATTATCCTTTTGACCGAGTCTTCATGGCATCACGGTGTGGATTGTCATGCTTTGACACTATTGAGATTTCTCCCAACCACGGGCGATCATGCGGTAGTGATTGGGTATGATATTGAAGCATCGCGGAGTATACATGATTGGTCGTCCGGGAATCGCGTATCCTATGATTGGGATTGAATATCCGAAATGGCCTTCTTATAAGGAATGTCTAGCTCTCGAGAATCTTTGCAAAGTGGGAGTAAATGTGTTATTCGAGAGAGCATGATATCCAGATTATAAGATACGATCGTCAATGTATTGACACTCGAGATACGATCGTATGGATATTATTATAGCGATAGGATTGTAAGTTACACGATAAGCGCTTCACATGAAAGGTAGTAGTCATTGCTTTTGACTCTTCCGATAATTGGGGGTCACGGTGTGTTGCTAGACGCTATCCCGTGATCGTTGGGTATGAAGGGCATTTTGGTAAATTGCACTTTGTGTCTACGGCCAACATATTCGGAAGCCTATCGGGTCACACGCATATGAACATCGAGTCGGATTAAAATGCGGTTATAGTTGATAACCAAATAAGGAAAGTTTATCTCTAGACTATAAAGGTTATAGTGGTAAATTAATATGGTGGTATTTATTTATTATGAATAAATAAAATACAAGATATTAATTATATATAAATTATATTAATTAAAGAATATTAGGAAGTCAATTTATTGACTAAAGGGCGCCACTTTTGAGTGTATGAGATACACTTGGATTTGCAGACTTTAATTAATAAATATTGCCATAATATTAATATAGGATATTAATTGATTTTGCAAAATAGATTTATGGTAATAAGATAATTATAATCAATATATGATATTGACAAAATATTATAATTAAAGAGATAAATCAATCTAATTGATTTTCCTTATTTTATTGAAAAAGGTTTTCTTCTCCTCCACACACTACACATGGGCGCCACTTACTCTATATAAAAGGAAGTGGGTGTGAAAGCTCTTTTGTACAACACAATTGCAAGAGTTCATAATTCTTGTGTAAAATAGAGAGCTCTCCATAGTGAGTTTGTGAGGAAGAAAAGGTCGGTCTAGCGGCCGGAGTTTTTCGGTAAGCAATCAAGGAGGATTCGGCGAGGGGTTCGTGTGGATTAGCGATAGAGGCCGGACGCGTGGGCGGCTTGCGCGTTGAACTACTCTCCGTTGGCGGTCAAAGCGACGATCTTGTAGATCATCCAGGTATAACCGTCAAACTACTTAACGTGTTTATTGCATTAAAAGAAGAACGATCTAGAAAAGGAAATCAAATTTTAAATTCCACTGCGTAAACTAGTGATTTCTAACAAAGTGTAAAGAGAGCCGGACTTGAGCTTAAGCAATAAGCATAATTTAAATGCGTAGTATTTAATCGATAGATGCAAGATTTAAATCACGTAAACGTTAAAACAACAAAAAAAAAAATAAATAAAAAAATAGGGTTCTTGGGGGTCGCCCATTGGCGGCGCCCCCTCCCCTCTGGGGGCGGCGGGCGGCGGCGGCGGTAACCCTAGGGTTGCCGTCCGTCGGCTCTCTCTTCCAATGGGGAGATCAACCCTTTTCGTTTTGTGATATTTTATTGTGCATAGATATCTCGTTTGTTTAGTTGTGTCGTATATACCAACCAATGGTTCAAATAGTTTGGACCATTGGGAAACCATATATAGGACATTGGCCTTTCCAAATTTTGATTTGGAATAGCACAAGCCCTTCCAAATATTTGATTTGGAATAGGCAAGCTTGCAAGCCACTTCCAAAATTTTGATTTTGGAAAGTGGCTGAGGCTAAACTAAAATTATTGGCCTTTCCAAATATTTGATTTGGAATAAGCCTGCAAGCCTTTCAAATATTTGATTTGGACAGCTTAGAGCACAAGCCACTTCCAAAATTTTGATTTTGGAAAGTGGCTGCGCCTGACTAAAATAATTTGGCCTTTCCAAATATTTGATTTGGAGAAAGCATATGACTTTCCAAATATTTGATTTGGAATGAAACAGCGCAAGCCACTTCAAAATTTTGATTTTGGAAAGTGATGTGGCTAAGTAAATTTAGTTTTGGAAATGAAACAAATAGGAGACTTTATAATTTTAATTTTATTTTGAATAGTTCAAATTTAATTAAAATTGAAATCGATTTAAAATTAAATGTTAATTTTAATTTTCGGTTAAATCATATAATTAATTAAAAGTTATTTAATTATTTGATGTGATAAAATAAAGGCATGAGTAGTTAAAAATTAGAATTTAATCTTTTCATAAGATAAAATTGTATGGATTAGATAGTAGATATAATGTGATTATATGGACTCGATTGATCATGGACTCACCAATAGGATAGATGGGAATGTTTTCTTTATGTTGGTTTTGAAAAATTGTCTGAGCCGTTATGAAGAACGTGATCTAGTTTACTTTTTGCATTTATCCCATTCCTCGAGCTTCCCCAGTGTGCGGCGGGTGTAATTAATTATTATGTAACAAGAATGGAGCAAGAAGTTGAAGACCAAGGAGAGATAAAGAACCCATTGGCGCACAAAGAATAAAGATCCTATTGGCGGTTCTGAGATACCCTTAGTTTGTGACCAGCGGTTTAAATCGGTTTGTATTCAAAACGCACACTAGAAAAAGTCCATGATCATACCGGTTATTTTATGCGCGGAATGTTGTGTATGTTTTACTTTATATGATATCGTAGTAATATGCACATAGTAGATGAGACCATAATTAAACCAAATTAATTAAGTGAATTAATTTAAAATTATTCCCACGCCAAAAATCGAGCCAAAATTGTCTCCCAATATTATAATGACGGTGAAGAGCCTTTGTTCGGATCCAATGATCGACCACCGTCGGGAGTTGACCTACCACGGGTATATCGTTATTATTGAGATATGATCGCCACGAGATCTCATGAATATTGGGTTATGACTCGACTAAAGTCTTTCGGTGATTGGCCACCGTCGTGGCCGCCGTCGACTTTAGAGACAAAGGTTGACTATCACATAGAGATGTGAAGCGTCAAAGAGTTGACTAGTCACCACTGGGAGTCGCGACGCGATCGATTGGTAGAGTACCTACCTTCGAAATTGCCGAGATTGATCGACCACCGTCGGGGATTAAGGCAACTAGATATAGGTCACCATTAAAGAATTAATTAAAATTCTTGAAAGCCAATAGGGAATAGTTGGCTAGTGGGAGTAAAACCTTATAAATTTCTTAGTGCAAATTTAGGTTTTTATACATGAGCTTTTACTTATTCTATCTTTATTTATTGTTGTAGAAAATGTCAAACAAATTGAACCTTCGTTTTATCATCGATAACAAGCTTGACGAAACTAATTTTCTCGATTGGGAAAGAAACCTCAAAATCGTTTTGAGGCACGAGAAGATTGGCTATGTCTTGGGCGAGGCCCTACCGGAAAAGCCCGCCGAGGGGGCTAGGTTGGTGGCAAAGGTTATAAGCAAAGACAAGGAGTTGACTATGATGAAACCTTCTCGCTTTGTTGCCATGTTAAAATCCATTAGAATTTTGCTTGCTATTGCAAAGATACCATGATTACTGAATCTGGCGGATGGATGTGAAATGTTTTCCTTAACGGGAACACATCTCGAGGAAGTGTATATGACACGGCTGAGGTTTCACAACCAATGACGCTTGAGGATGGTGTAAAACTGCAAAGATCCATTTATGGATTAAAAGCAAGCTTCTCGGAGTTGGAATCTTCGCTTTGATGAGATAATCAAACAGTTTGATTTCATCAAGAACGAAGATGAGCCTGTGTTTACAAGAAGGTTAGTGGGAGTGCCATTGTGTTCCTAGTGCTTTATGTGGATGACATAACGCTTCATAGGGAATGATGTGCCTATGTTACAATCAGTCAAAGCTTGGTTATCCAAGAACTTCTCTATGAAGGACTTGGGTGAGGCAAACTTATATCGGGAATAAAGATCTATAGAGATAGATCTAAAAGGTTGCTTGGTCTGTCACAATCCACTACATAGACAAGATGTGAAGAGATTCAGCATGGGCGCCCAAGAAAGGATTAAGCCGCCCATGTCACATGGGGTCTACTGGCCCAAGGAATGAGTCCTAAGACAGAGGAGGAAAGTGGCACAAATGAGTAAAGTCCACCATGCTTCGGCAATCGGGTCTATCATGTATGCCATGTTATGCACAAGACCAGGCGTCTCGTGCCTCTTTAGTATGACTAGTAGTAAGATTTGCCCAATCCGAGTGATGGTCACTGGATTGTTGTCAAAAATATCCTTAAGTACTTGAGAGTATTTAGGGATATGTTCCGGTTTTAGAACGATGATTTAGTATTACGAGTTACACGGATGCCGGTTTCAAAACCGGCAAGGGCGACTTCAAGTCACAATCTGGATTTGTTTTCACGCTTAATGAGCGATGGTGGAAGAGTTCCAAGCGAGGAGACTCATCGGACTCTACAACGGAAGCCGAATACATACAGCGACCTCGGGCGCGGCAGAAGCGATTTGGATGAAGAAGTTCATTCTATCGAACTTGGTGTGGTTCACTTCCATTTGAAGGTCCAGTGCTCGTATGTATCGTGATAATAATGGGCGATATCTCAGTCAAAGGAACCAAGGTCTCATTGAGAAGTCCAAACATGTGCTACGACGCTATCACTTGATTAGAGAGATAGTAGATAGAGGAGATGTAAAGATAGAGAAAGTCCACACGGATGATAACATAGCTGATCCGTTAACCAAGGCATTGTCTCAAGCTAAGCATGAGAAACATGTTCACTTGCACGGGCTTAGGCATATGGGTGATTGGCTTTAGGCCAAGTGGGAGATTGTTGAAAGGTGTCCTAAACCCAATCGGGTTGGACCGGATCCGACCGAGGTCGGTCATTCTTACGCCTATTTGGTTCATGTAATAACTTTATTATGATTAATAAAAGCACTTATGTTATATATTGTTTGTCTTCATATTATTTGTTGTATATATATAGTAACGCCCCTAGTATCAATCATGATAGAGAAACCATGATAGTGATTATGGTTGATGAGATCTCTAATCACTATAACAAGGTTGGTACTTAAATGTCTCTAGTCTTACATATTATCAAATGGGACATTGATAGTATAATCGGACTAAGACGTATTGGATGTCTTCTATCTTTTAGAAGGTAGGGATAGATCTCGCTCTATCGAAGTGTGAGGACACTTGGACATGCGTGGGGCGTGTATTAGAGAATGCGTGACGTTAATCGACCCACTTACATTAAGTGTCACACTATGTGGCGGTTGTGTAATTATCCTTTTGACCCGAGTCTTCATGGCATCACGGTGGATTGTCATGCTTTGACACTATTGAGATTTCTCCTAACCACGCAGGCGATCATGCGGTAGTGATTGGGTATGATATTGAAGCACGCACGGAGTATACATGATTGGTCGATCCGGGGAATCGCGTATCCTATGATTGGGATTGAATATCCGAAATGGCCTTCTTATAAGGAATGTCTGCAGCTCTCGAGAATCTTTGCAAAGTGGGAGTAAATGTGTTATTCCGAGAGAGCATGATATCCAGATTATAAGATACGATCGTCAATGTATTGACACTTTCGAGATACTGATCGTATGGATATTATTATAGCGATAAGATTGTAAGTTACACGGTAATCGCTTCACATGAAAGGTAGTAGTCATTGCTTTTGACTCTTCCGATAATTGGGAGTCACGGTGTGTTGCTACGCCTATCCGTGATCGCTGGGTATGAAGGGCATTTTGGTAAATTGCACTTTGTGTCTCTGCCAACATATTCGAAGCCTATCGGGTCACACGCATATGAACATCGAGTCGGATTAAAATGCGGTTATAGTTGATAACCAAATAAGGAAAGTTTATCTCAGACTAAAGGTTATAGTGGTAAATTAATATGGTGGTATTTATTTATTATGAATAAATAAAATACAAGATATTAATTATATATAAATTATATTAATTAAAGAATATTCGGAAGTCAATTTATTGACTAAAGCCAAGCGCCACTTTTGAGTGTATGAGTATACAGCTTGGATTGTGCACTTTAATTAATAAATATTATAATATTAATATAGGATATTAATTGATTTTGCAAAATAGATTTATGGTAATAAGATAATTATAATCAATATATGATATTGACAAAATATTATAATTAAAGAGATAAATCAATCTAATTGATTTTCCTTATTTTATTGGAAAAGGTTTTCTTCTCCTCCACACATTACATGGGCGCCACTTACTCTATAAAAGGAAGTAGGTGTGTAAGCTCTTCTTTTGTACAAACACAATTGCAAGAGTTCATAATTCTTGTGTAAAATAGAGAGCTCTCCATAAGTGAGTTTGTGAGGGAAGAAAAGGTCCGGCCCAAGACCGGAGTTTTCCGGTAGCAATCAAGGAGGATTCCCGCAGGAGTTCGTGTGGATTAGCGATAGAGGTCGGACGCTGTGGACGGCTTGCGATTGAACTACTCTCGTTGGCGGTCAAAGCGACGATCTTGTAGATCATCTAAGGTATAACCGTCAAACTACTTAACGTGTTTATTGCATTAAAAGAAGAACGATCTAGAAAAGGAATGTTGAAAATCCTATTTTTCATGAGAGGACTAAACACATAGAGATAGACCGCCATGTAATCGTGACTTATTTGCTTGAGATATCGGCAAGGCATTCTCAAACCACTACCAATAGCAACAAGTCTACAAACTTTTTCGACCTATTCACTAAACCTTTGGATAAAGGCGATTCTTGACACTCCCTAGATTCATACCTATAGTAAATATCTACAAGCCACGAAGTTCGGTTTGAGAGGGTGTTGAAGTACATGAAGGCACAAAGAACTGAACTTAAGTTAACATAGTTAGTTCATTGAGGCATATGGTCGAACACTTAGCATAGCAAAACAGTTGATACATTGTAGTTAGTTGTAACCGCTCCAACTGATTCAGTTATGTTAATTTACTGCATCTCAACTCTATATAAGGTGAGATGTAAGCACTGTAAACTCAGTTTTCAGTTTAATCAATAAAATGTTCTTCTTCTTCTTCTTCTATAGTTCAAACCAATTTTGCCGCCAAATACAGTTTTGAATTCTTAGATCAAGATTCATGAAATTCATCAGTATGTAACTTACAAAGGATCCGATAATTAATACAAGCAGGCCAAGCCCTGCCAATTTGTCGAGTCTCAGTTCTTAAATATATAACCGCTGGAAACTTCATATAGTTCATATCAACCACCGCAACTACCACTCACCTCACCGGAGAAATCATCATAAATTAGCCAGATATCTACACGGTCCAACCGTTATCGCCATCCTGATAGTTCCTGCAACATCAATTAGTATACTAATACAGTTGTTAAAAGGAATTTGAACTCAAATGTGCATGCAAATGGGAATAATATACAGACAAAGCAAATTCAAAGTAGTGTTTTAATGACAAATACTAATTTGTGTTGAATCTGTTGATATGTCCCAATACTTATAGTTGGGGTTAAATCGGATCTAGCCAAATAGATATGATTGGCATTTTTGTAAATTTATATTATTTGTTATCGTTTTGCAATATACAGCTAACACTATAAAAAAATGAACAATGGGAATCAAACTGCATGGTCAAGTCGTGAGGATCCAAATATTATATATATTTCTTGATGTCGGTGTCTCTTAGTGTAAAAGATCATATGTCTCTTAATGAACATAAAGTTTATTATACAAATATTATGTATCTTCGTTAAGGTGTGTGGCGTCTTAGAATTACGGGTTTGATAGCGTTACGTGAGATCTGGTAACTACTTAGACATGTCCAGGGCCGGCCCTATAGTGAGGCCAGAGAGACCGCGGTCTTAAGCTCAACGGTGTCGGGAGGGACCAACGGTACATGTTTCTCTAAAAGAAAAAAAAAATCGTGTAGATTCAATCTCAACCCCGTTACGTTGCGATAACATTATTTCGTTCGGCAACTCGTATGCAAGAGATTACAAAAAATATTTATGAAAAAAATATCTAACAAAAGGTCCCAATAAAAAAAATTACTTGGCCCAAAAGACTACTTTGTAGGTATGTTTTGAGATTATCAATAAATTAAATTTTGTATTTACGGATGTTAAAAAAAACGACAAATATGTGTTTTAAATAAAAAAAAAAACTTCAACTAAAAGGCCCAATTCGGGGACTTGGCTTTAAGCCCAATATATGCCAGGGCCGACCTTGGACATGTCGTTCTTACTTTATCTAAAATGGCTAACCCGAGTTGTCAATTACATCATACAAAATATAATGTATCTTCATGAAGGCGTGTAATGCCTTAATTAGAACAACAACTCTGACAACACTACTCGAGCCATAATGAAATTTCGATGTGAGATATAAGAATTTCTTTTGACGTCATCGTCAGGACTCCACCAAAGGTAAAGGTGCCCCCACCACTTCACGTTGTGCAATACTTTCGTCTGTTAATCGGCTTTGATACAAACTGACACTTAGTGTCGTCTGGTTGTCGTATCTGATACCAATTGTAACGCCAGATATACCAATATAACGCCTCATAATTGTGGTTCTCACGGTTTTTCACTTTTCGTATGGTAATTGGCTCAGATACCAATTGTAACGCCTTGGAACTACGGGTCTAGCATCGTTGCTTAAGCCTAGTGGATTCGAAAACTATTTAGATTTGTTGTTCTCGTTTGGCCTAAAATGTTTTGTTTGAGTTATCAATTCTATTATTCATCAACCTTATATCCGAATATTATTCTTTCACATTTTTCGACATGGATATTTCAAGGTGTCTCTCTAATCGATTGAATCATTTTCACACCAAAAAACAAACTTCTCGCACTTGTACATTGTGTCAATCGAAGAACATGAAGAGCAACCAGCATTTCGTTTTTGTAAACATCATTAGAATCATTTTTTTGTTGAGATTATTCAAGTTTGATCAATCACTCTTTCTCTTTTGAATCAAATAACTTCATTGTGTTTATTTTAAAATACATTTTCATGGATTTCTTAGTATGACATACTACCTACGCCTCATAAAAAGGACACTTTTTATGATACACATATATTAAGAAAATAATTAATGTATTGTATTTTAAGTACTACATTCGTCCCAAAATATAAGTCATCATACACTTTTTCATCTGTCCCACAAAATAAGTCATTCTATATCCCTAATGCAACATTTATTGCCCATTTGATCTATCTTACCCCTAATTTATTAAGAATCCAACAACTTTTCATTACTACCTCCGGCCCAAAAAGTCATCCTAGAATTTTCACATTGATTAAGAAAGTAGTTAAATGTAATTAAAGTATGGATAAAATGTCTAATACACCTATTGACTATCATAAATACAACAATTGTGGAATAAATAAAAGTTGTTGAATTGATATAAATTAGGGGTAAGATAAGAAAAAATATTCGTTAATGCTCTTTTGGTATTATGAATGACTTATATTACGGGACCAAAGTAAAAAAACTAAAATGACTTATATTTTGGACCGGATGTAGTACTTAACAACTATTGCATTAATAATAGTCAAGGGGTATCTTAGAGAATTACCTTCAAGTTAATGACATTCAACCATTTCCTTAATCTGGAACAGAGGTAGTAGTTATAGCCATATATACTCCTATCACATAATAAATGCTTTTGAAATATGAAATGAATATCACATTAAATGTTATGATAGAGGTATGTTTAAAAAAAAATGCATTAAGTGACGTTTGGCTTTCTAAATGAACACTTTTTGTGGGATAAATCATTTAAAAAAACATAGACAATTTTTGTAAGATGGAAGTTTTAGTTGACATAGTCAAATGTTCAGCATCGTTAGTAAAACTCCGCTTTAAACTCTATTCACATTAATTGATTATTAATTAGTACTAATTCTCTGCTACTTATTATTCCCTCCGTATTTTTTATCTGTTACAAAGAGAAGATTCATACAAATTAAGAAAGCAATGCATTTTTATTGGTGATGTAAATACTTTGTTGGTAAAGGAGTTTTTAGTATTGACAATCTATTTTTTTTATTGGATGTGTAAATTCTTTGTTGGTAAGAAAATAAAATAATAAATAATACATTGAAAATATAAAATAATAGATAAATAAAAACAAAACAAATTTTTAGATGTGACCGATAAAAAAAACGGAGAGGGAGTAGTATTTTTTTTTGTACCGAGGGAGTAGTATTAAACCATACTCTATGTTTGTAACGATCAATTGATTGACTATTAGCCATTTAAATTATAAAAAAAAAAAAACCATATGAAAATTACGCGATATTAAAGACATTATTTTTAGGGGTTTATTTGCACTTTTATTTATTTACTACACGCACTCTACTTATTTGTACTATAAAAATTACTTTTGTGCACATGATTTTTATATAGAGAACGTCGATACACTGATGATATTTATTGTGAAGCACGATGTGTTGGCGTTCATATAAAAGGAATATCTTTTCACACAAATTTTTATTTTTACACACGTAATTTTTTTCCAATTTCTTATTTATTTTTTTTTTTTATTTTACGCGTTCATTCGACTAAAGTTTGGTGAGAATAATATGATATCATCATAATTGAAATATGGTTAGAATATACGCGTGTTGAGAAATCACACCTGGTTGATTTCGACCATATTTTAAATAGAATGTTTGAAGTTTTCCAAACTCATACATAGTCAGAGCATCATTTCGACCAATATTGAGTCAGAATACTCTGCAGGCATTGATTAAGGGTGGGTCGGGATAACAACAACAATATAAGAAAGACTACTATTGATTCGATCGAATTTCGCGCAGAATATTAAAGTTTTTGTACTCAATTTTAGTCGAATGTCTTTTCGACCGGTATTGAAGTATGAAAAACATTCAAAATTCGACTAGAATAAAATCAAGATAATGATCGTATTCACTCAAATTGGGTCATAATACCTTGCATGTGAATATTGTATAAATGGCGAGAATAGTATATATTTTCCTGACTCATTTTACGGTCGGAACGATGATGCGTGTGGAATATCCAAACGAATCCCACTCTCGCTCTTGGTAAGTGTAAAAACAACATTTGTGTGAAAAGATAATCCAAAAAAATGTTAAATTTTAAAACGTCAAGATACGACTTTTCACCTGGTATTCAGTGGCGATATCAACGTCGATGACATCGACATCGACGTTGGCAGTTGGTGTGCCATAACGAATACCAGTGTGAGTGATATTTTTTCACCCGAAAAAACATTTATTAATATGGTGCAAGTAGTAAAAAGGGGGTCAAATAGAACCCTATTTTTAGTCAAACTTATAAACCCCGTTATATATATCAGACCGATGACTAAATGATGGAAAACTGGGAAAATTCATAATAAGCTCATCACCGTCTTTATCATCCCCAACCTCAAGCTTTTCTTATTTTTGTTTCTAAAACAGAGCCAAAAAAAAAAAAAAACAAAAAACAAAACAAAACAAAAAAACATTTTGATGCATCCACGTCAATTTATTCTTCCCCATCTTTCGTGATTTTGTGGCGAAGAAACGAATTTGATCCATTGAATTATTGATACACTTTTTTGAATTGGTCAGAGCTTCAATCTGGTGTGGTGGTCCTCCCGCCGGCGAGAAACACGACGAGAAGGACGCTCATCAGGGATGATTCTGTTACCGGATTTAAAATATTACCTGTCGGAACATCAAACAATTGTCGGATTCCGGTGGAGTAACGGCGAATGGTGGGGTTCTACTTGGTCTTTTCTTTTTACATCCATCGCCGCCTATGTAGTTTTCTCTCTTTTTCTTCATTTTATTATAAATATAATCATCTTCCGCCGGAAACAATGGCCGATTCCTCTCGGACCTCTTCCTGCTATTCATTCCTTATCCATGGCTCTTATCTCCGTCACGATTTTCGCCGGGATCCTCCTTTCCTCCGCTGCGGAGATTCGTGAGACGCGTTGGTTTTGGCGTCGGTCAAAAACCACACCGTTTCAATGGCTCCTCTGTTTCCCAATCGGGACCCGACCTTCGGGCCGGGTCTTCTTCTGGTCGTATATATACTACCTCTCACGGTTTCTTCACACATTTCGCACCCTTTTCACCGTTACAAGACGCCGGAAGATTTCATTTTTCCAGATTTTCAACCACTCAATATTAATCTTCATGTCATTTCTATGGCTGGAATTTTCTCAATCGTTTCAAGTGCTTGCAATCCTCTTAACAACGTCGATATACTCCGTGGTTTACGGGTACAGATTCTGGACGGCGATTGGCTTGCCCGGAGCTTGCTTTCCGTTCGTCGTGAATTGTCAGATAATCTTGCTGGGTTGCAATTTGCTGTGTCACGTCGGTGTGCTTTTGATGCATTTCATTAAAGGAGCTGGATGTAATGGGATTGGAGCTTGGGTTTTCAATTCGGTGCTTAATTGTGCCATTCTCTTGTTTTCTCTCCATTTTTATGTGAAGAAACATCTCCGGAGAAGAGGGAAAGTCGCCGGCTCCGGCGTCAGCTTGAAGAAGTGTGATCTTTTAGAAACGGTCAAGGGTAAACATCTTTGACTAGTCTTTTCGGCCCCAAGGTGAAAGTTTTTCACATATCGAAATGTTTGTTAAGTATAACAAATCATTTTATATAATGTATTATAAGCGTAACAATATTTTTATCGCTATGATACTATGTTTTGTTTGTAACGACACTAAGTCATTCTGTCCTGGCACTAACGTAAATTTGATAACTTTAATACTAAGATTATTAAACCAAAGGGATATACTTTAATAATACAAGGATATATTCCAATGACTATCCAGTTTGTAGCATATATTGTATACGTGTAATAATATTAATGGAAAATGAACATTGTAAATTTTGATTATTACTACTCAATCCTTCTTCTCTATTGAATGATCTTGTATGTTCGATTTGTTTATCTAACTTAATAATATATATAAGTTAACACGACGTTATTTTGTTGAATTGTTGTCGCAAATGATGTAACTTCGTCACAAAACATCTCACTTAAAGCTGTAACATTACTTTGTAACACAAAATAACGTCATCCATATATTATTAGATGCTTTTTTCTTCGTATCTCATGTCTTATCGATTTAAGTTGTGATATTAGTTGTGTGAGAACTTGTTGTTAATAACAGCGCTACTCTTGACAATAAAATGGGTAGGCGGTAGGGTAAAACGAGCCGAGCGGCTTGCACGCAACTCAATATTTGCCCGTGAAATAAATACTACTGTATGATTTAACTAAATTTGAGGCGAACTTGTGCAGTTTATTAAAATTAACAAGCTACCTCAAAAAAAAAGTTAACAAGCTGAACTAGAAGTTGTAAATGTTTGACTCAAGATATTCACTATCATTAATATAATATATTATTATAAATGCATATTCTTTTTTACTTTTTTTTTATTTAAACGAGACGAACTCAAATACTTGAACTCTTAATATTTTTTCATGTTGCTCGAGCAATAGTTTGAGTTTGAAAGTGTTTAAAAATTATCCACTATAATCAAGTCGAACTTGAAAATAATAATGATCCGATCTCAAGCAATTTTTCCCTTGCTCGAATAAACTTGCGCTGAATTAGAATATCACTGATTTGAATGGTTGCTCGACTCAATAATTAAGTAAATATTTGATTCAATTTGAGACATTTACAAACGTTATAATTACTAATAATTACATATTATGAAAATAAGATATGAAAAGTTATCGTTAAATGTTTCTAGGTATACTCCCTCCGTTATTTTTTAACTGTCATATTTGATATAATTTTTTAGATGAACCTAGTCACTTTTTAGCTTAAGGTTAGTCATTTTTTAAATGAACCTGGATATCAAATGTGACAGTTAAAAAAAACCGGAGGAGTAGTATATAGTTCTTCTAGAATGTGGGTGTATGAAAAATATATAAATAACCTTCAAAAATAAATAAATAAATACAATATTAAATAACACACGTCCTAGCTAACTACCACCTACTATGTCTTTATATTACTTTTTCATAATTCATAAAAAAAAACTCCTTTATTTCTTATACCTAAAGTTAAGGAGGCTAAGTTGATGACCGACTTTAGGCCAATAAGCCTATGTAACTCTGTTTACAAACTTTTGTCACGTACTCTAGTTAATAGATTGAAGATAGTTGTGAATTCTATCATTTCTTCTAGCCAATCAGCGTTTGTTAAGGGAAGACTTATTACTGATAACGTTATAGCTGCTTTCGAGACATTCCACTCAATGTATCTTGGAAAGTCCGGATGCCGCAATCATATGGCCCTTAAGCTCAACATGATGAAACCTTTTGACAGGGTGGAGTGGGGTTTTCTTCAAGCCTTATGGAGAGAATGAGCTTTCCGGACACCATCATTTCGTCTATCATGGCTTGTATTTCTACGCCTAAGTACCAGATTCTAATCAACGGGCACCCATCTCCAGCAGTGCATCCTTCTAGGGGGATAAGGCAGGGAGATCCTCTCTCGCCTTTTTTGTTTATTTTATGTCAGAGGGATTTTCATCAGTGATTCAGCGGCAGTCGATTCTAATTCTCACCATGGTGTGTTTTTTGGTAGGTGATGAGAGTCAACTTGTCTATCATTTACTATGTAATTATACCCCGTTTATACCTCATTTTATATGTTTTCTGAGCAATTTGGTTGTATTTTGATTTATTTACACCTTGGTTATCATTTCGGGACTTAGGACGTAAAGTCCGGGATTCTCGGTCTTTTTCGGTGTAATTTACTATACTCTCGGTCACCCTAGTGTCCTATAGGGATTATGTGTGGTATTTGTTGTGATTTTGTACAGGACTTAGGTGTTTGAGATGTCCGGAAGGCGAGTTACGAGGATTGGAACGTGTGCCCGAAACTTAAACGTTCAAACGGATCAAAACGTGGTGGTACTACAACCATACCTTCCATTTATCTGCATTTTGATCTACCTTAGAGGCATTTTCTGGGCTGGAAATCTTCATGAAAGTTGTATACAATTTCATTAGCTTTCCAACGGATTTTGAATCACTCGATTTGGAGGTCTACACAGAAAGTTGTGGGTGTTTTTCTAAAGGTGTGTCAGATAGGCGCGCGCCTGAGAAATGCTAGGCGCACGCCTAGCAGTCAATTTTGGCCAGAAGTTTCAGTACGTGTTTTTATCATCATAGGCGTGCGCCTACACTTTCCTAGGCGCACGCCTAGCGTCCAGAACACATAAAACACTATAAATACCCCCATTTTGGATCTAGATCCATACCATCTTCTTCCCAACTCGTTTTTTCACCATTTTCTGCACTTTTCATTAGTTTAGCTTCGTTCTTAGGTATATTAGCTTAGTTTAGTTGTATATTATTGTAATCCGTTGATTCTCGAAGATAGCTTGACGCGTTATTGACGGGATTTCGTTCGGTGAACCGATTTTCTACGGCATAGTATATTTGGTATTTCTTTTTTATTTCTTGTTTTTGCTTTCAATCTTTATTTTCGTTATCTTTATTGTTGATTTCTTGTTGTTTTTGTTAATATAATGAGTAGCTAGTTTTCCGATAGTCGAGTTATGTGATAGTCTATGAAATCGAACCTTAGTATGTTCATGTGGTGTTCTTGATGTTTATCCGTTGATTCTCAATGTTACCATAGTTCTAGAACTTATTCTTATCACATTTGTTGAATTGATCACTTAATAATCGTATCACAGGTATCGTCTTTACATATGTATTTTGCGAGATGATACGGGAGCCGGGGTTCTAGGATCACTGTGTAAAACCGACTGAGTTGTTCAGACTCGGTTTCGTTGTGAGGTTTTGTATCGACTTGTCGAGCGTTTCATGAATCGTAGGCCGTGTGAGGTCAGTTAAATCCGTTGAGCGGACAGTTGAACCTGACATAGGAGGGTAGATTATTGAAATAATGTCTATTCTCAGAGCCAGGAAACGACACCCTTTGTGACATCGAGAACGTTTAGGTGAATCAAGAATAACTCGGGACTTAGTTAGGGTTTGTGAGTATTAGATTGGATCATAGCTCGGCTATCTCTTTTATATAGTTTTAGATCTTTCTTTTGTTGTGTATATTTAGTTTGTAGAACCGGTGATCTGACAAATCACCACGTTCAATATATGTGTTGACCTGAACTAGGGACGAGACCGACTTTGGTACTCGACCAGATTCCCTGTGGGATATGACCTTGACTCACCAATTTAGGCTCTGATTGACCCGGTACATCGCCGGTGAGATTGGACACTTAAAAAGGCCGATCTCAGCGCGTGAGTCGTGTGGTGACACACCTTTTATTCGTAGCGACGATACCGCTTTTGCAGAAGCTACACATGACTCTTGTCAAGCCATCTCTGAATTGCTAACGGAGTATGAAAGTTTATCGGGCCAAAAAATAAATTTACACAAATCATCTATCTTTTTAGCAAGCACATCAGCAGAGCAGTAAAGGCTGAGCTATCTTCTCATTTGCAAATTCCTCTCGACGGTGGTAAAAACAAATACTTGGGTCTACTCTTAATAATTGGGCGGTCGAAGAAAGAGATATTCGTGAAGGAATTATTTCCCGTATCATTCTCATTCATCATGTGTGTAATATATACAATAGTATCCCCTAGTATTAAGGCTACCAATAATATTAAGGCTACAAATAAGGCTATAGACTAGGTGACTATTGACTACATAATTGTGAGATATTGACTATATAAATGCTAAAATATTTACATATATTTTATCTATATTCTATCACACCCCCGCAGTCGAAGCCGGAGGTTCCCGTACGTTGAGACTGGCTCGAAAATCATCAAAAAGTATGCGTGGAAGCCCTTTAGTGAAGATATCGGCAATTTGATAGCGAGATGGTACATGAAGTATGCAAGCTTGGCCACAAGCAACCTTCTCACGAACAAAATGGATATCTAGTTCAATGTGCTTGGTGCGTTGATGTTGAACTGGATTGCCCGAAAGATAAATTGCACTGACATTGTCACAATAGACCAACGTATCCTTGTGGATCGGATAGTTAAGTTCCAAAAGAAGATTACGGATCCAACATGACTCGGAAACAACATTTGCGACCCCACGGTATTCGTCCTCAGCACTGGAATGAGATAAGGTTGGTTGGCGTTTTGAAGACCAGGAAATCAAGTTATCACCGAGAAAGACACAGTAGCCGGAAGTGGAGCGTCGAGTGTCGGGGCATCCTGCCCAATCAGCATCAGTGTATGAGATAAGACTAGAGATCGAGGACTTGTATAGATGTAAACCATAACGAATAGTGCCTCGTATATAGCGTAGAATGCGTTTGAGAGCGTTCATATGTACATCCTTGGGATCATGCATATGTAGGCATATTTGTTGCATTGCATAGGAAATATCTGGTCGCGTAAATGTGAGATATTGCAAAGCGCCTGCTAGACTACGATAGTGAGTCGGGTCTTCATATTTAGAACCCGATGAAGTACTAAGCTTGGACTGAGTATCCACAGGTGTGGGGGCAGGTTTGCAGGAAGTCATGTCTGCACGTTTGAGTATTTCCTCAGCATATTTACATATCAAAATGATGGAAGGCCTTCTATGATCAACTATAGAGCGCAGTACAACGGAGAGTTGTATGTTGCGTTCGAGAAGGATGAATCGCTCCCGAAAAGGATTTTATCTATATTCTATCAATTCGGGTACATTAAAGAGAGAGTTCAAAAGAAATTGAACGGGTGGAAAGGAAAGCTTTTATCCCCTGCCGGCAAGGAGATTTTAATCAAAGCTGTTATCCAGGCTCTTCCTCAATATGTGATGCAGTGCTTCGCCCTTCCAAAAGCATAACGGATCTAGAGAAACCTACTAGACAATTTTTTTGGGGCTCATCAGAGGGTTAGCACAAAATTCACTGGAAATCTTGGAAGACCTGTTCAAACGAAAGGTAAATTGAGGGCTTGGATTTCGAGATTTAGAATGTTTTAATATGGCTCTCCTTGCAAAGCAAGCTTGGAGGGTTATGACGGATCCAGAATCTATATCGGCTCGCGTCCTCAAAGCAAAATATTTCGAACGGGCTAATTTTATATCTTCTATCACCGGGCACCCTTCGGCGATTTGGCGAAGTGTCATGATTGGTAAATAGCTTATCCTCAAGGGTCTTCGTTGGAAAGTGGGTACATGGGAAAGTCTTGATATCCTGCTGGACCAGTGGATCCCTGCTCTTCCAGATTTTCGCACACATCCTACTTTGTAGGCCCCTTCAGACCGAAAGGTAAGTAGCCTCATAAATCATTCCACACGCTTATGGAAGAAAGATATTATTTGTGAGCTATTCAATCCTTATGAAGCAGGAAAAATCTTATCGATCCCTTTATCTCCCGAAAGACGGGAGGATACATTAATCTGGCATTATTCTACAAATGGGATTTATTCGGTCAAAACGGGATACCTTCTGGCTTATGAACTGAAGCATAGTCCAACCACTACTGCAACATCATCTTCTTCGTCATCTAGCAGCAAGAAATGGCGCACCTTATGGAAGCTGGAAATTATGCCAAGAATTATCCACTTCCTTTGGAAAATCATTCATAATGCCCTCGCTACGGGGATTGCTTTAAAAACTAAGGGAATATAGATGGTTTATGTCAGATATGCCATAGTCAGGAAGAGACAACGTGGCAATGCTTTTTTGATTGTGAAATTTCGCAAGCTGTTTGTGATAATTACCACATGGGAGACTTTCTACGAAAGTTGCAGTTGCATTCTTTTACAGGTTTCTTTGGCGCCATTTTCCAGTTGGATAATCAAGATGAGCTTGTACGAATAGTTTACATGATGTGGATGGATGGATTTTTTAGGGAACTGCGGTACGCATCAATTCGATCTTGACTTCTTCTAAGGTTGAAGTTGAGGAGTTCTTATCATGCATTTCGACGGATTTGGTCTATGCCCCAAAAAAACCCATGGTAGAAAAATGGATTCCTCCAAGCATCGGAACACTTAAATTGAATGTTGATGTTGCTTTTGGTGAAAATATGGCTGCCGTAGGAGGTATCCTTCGGGACGCTAACGGGCGGATCATACACAGCTTTTCGAAGAAACTGGAAGAGGGTTCGATATGCTAACAGGTGAGGCTCTCGCTATATACCATGCTTTGGTTTTTGCTCTCACCTGGGGTTTCTTCAGAGTCATTTTTTAAGGAGACTCACTTCTGATCCATAATCGCCTGACCAACCCCTCTGAAGATCTTTCACCGGTTGGTAGTATTATTGAAGATTGTCGCCAGCTGATGCCAGCGTTTGTCTCGGTTTCTTTTTCTTTTGTTAGGAGGCAAGGAAATATTTATGGCCATCTTTTAGCTAGAAAATGTCTCCATCTTGTTGGATGTGTGGAATGTGGTTCTACCCCTCCTTCTCATGTTATTCATGCTTGTATCATGGATTTTGATCAATAAATAAATCCCCTTAGCCCTAAAATGTACCCTCCATTTGTAAAAAAATAAAATAAAAATTCAGAAACTCGTTTTTAAATATTACTCTGATAATATCGTCGTAAGATGAATTTTATGATAATAATATTACCTCAAACGTCACATTGCATTAGTAGTCCTTATTGACGTAACGAGCAAAATTTTACTTTCATATTATTGGTGTAAAATATGTTTTTTACAATAATAGTATTGGCGTAAAATGTGTTTTTTACTCCAATTGAATCTCTCACAATTTACGTCAATATTTAGAAAGATTTGTTGTTAATTGCGTTAAATAGTGTTTTTACTACAATAATATTAGAGTAAAAAACACATTTTACGCCAATAATATTAGAGTAAAACATTGTTCGTTATGTTAATAAAGACTATTAATACAATGTGACGTTTAGAGTGATATTACTCTGATATTATTGTCGTAAATTAAAGTTTATCTTATGACGATATTATTAAAGTAAAACCTTAAAAAAACGAGTTTCCGGAAAGAAAAAAAAAACCTTTTTAGAAGTGGGGTCACACTTGATTTGCCAATTTCCCTACTTTTAGTACTGCAATGAATCAGATTCTGACCATTACCATTAGGGCATTACATCATTTTACAGCATATGTCTCACTTATATTCCTAGTTTTTTGTTTTTGTTTTTTGGAGGGGTATATTCCTAGTTCTTTGTCATTTGTAATTTAAAGTGGAAAAAAAAGGCATACCAAAATGTCATATCAGTGTAAAATGGTAGTAAAAAAAAACGTGCCAAAGTGCCAGATAATAGTGGGCTGCTTTACACGTGAAGTTTTTGTATAGTGTGTCACTCACGTGAGACACACGACGCTTGTAATCTGAACCAGCATAATACGTCTGAGAATGAAATCGTGTGGAATCACAGCGTGCGCGCGCATGAGATCTCTACGTGAGAGTGCACTACTTCAAAACTTCCCGCTTTACACTTCTCTAATGCATAAAGAAAATGCGTAGTTACAGTTTCAATTCAAATCACCTAATTTATGGTTCTGTCACGATTATAAACACAATACATTTAAGCTTCACTAATTATAATGAATGAATGACTCACTAATCATGATATTGAACAATCATATTCAATTTGTGTCATCGTAGTGATAATATCATAATCCAAGAAATTCAAATATTGTTTGATAATTAATATATACACACATATGGGTATTATTGCTATTATCAAGACTGTTTCGACACAACAAATTAATAACAAGATATTACGTGATAATAAGTCATCTGATGTTTACTTAACGAGGAATTCTAAGTGGTATCACGAAATATCTTTTTTGTTACCGTATTTTTTTTCTTTCTCAAATCCATTGTTTAATCAAAGAATTAGCCCACTAGGCATTGGCTCATGGGTGAACGACGTGGTCCATAATCCGGAATTTCTAAGTCATCCTTCGTGTGAGGACAAAAAGCGTGCGTACGTGTATATATTTCGTATCGGTTAAAAGTAAATCTTACCAAGACATATAATATAGGCTTTATCTCTATCAAGGTCTAGTTCGTTTTTATTTTTATTTTTCTCAGCCAAAATTATTCCAAAAAGGTCAAGAAACGTGAAGCTCGTGGAAAGAAAAATGAAGTCTATGATCAATAATGCAAAATATCTCCTAAAAAAAATTATACTTTTTGGTTTACATTTTTTTTTTCAATATCCTTTAGTTTGTATTCATTAATCACTTCCAGGTCCAGCTACTACCGTAATCTATTTTTTTTTCTTACCACATATTTATTGTGACAAAATAAATTTATTGAGAAGTCTAGAAACCAAAAGAATATAGCTAATCCAAAGTTGAGATTGGTATGTGAAAAATAATGTGGGTGGAGTTGCTTCATTGAAAAAATTAAGATAATAAACAAGTAAAAGCAACAAAAAAAAATATTGTGAAATTTATTATTATTATAATTTGAGACGGGTCGGGATTTCTCGTAAGAAATACAATCCGTGTCTAAATATTTTTCCACGACAGTCGAGACGGGCAAATTCCCAAAAGGTTCGTAATGTGAGTGAGTAAGAGTCGGGAATTGAGCCCTAGTTTAATCAAAGAATTAACCAAGACTAGGGGTTTAAATGAGGCAAGCCGTTCGCAAGCAGTTCGAGATTTCTTTGACTTTTTGCTCGAATCATCTTGACACAAACAGTTCTTCAATACTAAATGAGTCAATCTCAAGCATTATCATGCTCGAATCATTAGCTCGTAAGCACGCTCGAATTAAGTATACTTGTAAAAAATTATGTATAACTTAATTCATTTTTATATATTTTATGCATTACCATCCTTATTTGTAAGTTAAATCGATAAAATAGATGTTTCACTAAAGAAATACTCTTTTGAAATAAAAAGACATATTTTATTTAGCTCAAAACAAGCTCGTAATTTAAAAAAAACAAAACTCGAAGTGTATAAAAATAAAACTGTCAGGTACGAGCTTGGTTTAAGTTCGAAGGTGCTCATGATCGAGCTTGAATTCAATACCACTGTCAAGTTTATGTTTGAACTAAAGATTGTTAAACTTGAGGTATGATCGATTCAATAAGTTTAATATTTGACTCGGTTCAAATCGTTTAAACGGACCAAAATAGGCCACGTGACCAAGTAAGTATTTACTTTCTCAACCAAATATATGTTGTTGCCTTCCTTTAGTGAGAAATGTGAACCTCACGGATAGAAAAATGAAGTGTATCAATTACGCACGGATATATTTTAGGTTTTCCTATTATTATTATATATATCACTTTTTTTTATAAATGGTTTTCGTATTTTTTGGATTTTTTTTTGCATTAATCACTCCCGGCTACCAACTATAAATCTTGTTTTCTTTTCCTCTTCCCAAAAGAAAGGATCATCAATAGGAAAAAGACAGAAAAGTATGTGACAAAAGGGGAAATATTTATATTGATATTGCTTTCACCCACAATCATGTTTGTATTTGTTAATTTTATTATACCTTTATAAATGACAGTTTGTCAGCGTTGAAGTATATAAACTGTTAATTATTTATCTTTATCATCAGTTTAAGTTATTGAAATAATAGATAATAGTTTAACATGATATCAGATAATGATGTCCTGAATTTAAACTCCGTTTCAGGATAGATGATAGTTTAACATGTTATCAGAGCATGACGTCCTGAGTTCAAACTTCGCTTCAAAAATAGTTTTCCCAACAAAGAAAAAAATCGAGTATTGAATTTGAACCTCTATAAAAATTTAATTGGTCCACAATTAATAGGTATGTTGAAGCATATAAAATATTAATTTTTACTCTTCCACTAGTATATTGATTTAAGGACACTAGTATATTGATTTAAGGATAGGTGCGAAATAACTACGTGCCATTGATGTAGACTATAATAATGGAAAACATAGTATTAGTAGTACTATTATATGAATGTGGTAAGTCTTACGGTGGTCGATGACCACCAAATTCTATGAACAAATGTCATCATATGGGTGATTGTGTTTATGTATATTAATTCTCAACCATTGAATTCAAGATTGAGTTTGATGATCATTGGCTATCATAAAATATCCCAGGTATATACAATTTTGTTTACGTAAGAAAATACTTGAAATAATCTAGCTAAACCATGCATACACAATACGGATCAGATCACATTTCTAATATTGATGTCCAAGTGTAGCGTCTGAATAAAAATTACGTCGTTTTGTATGTATGATATCGACGAGTGTGTTGATGGACCAGGGTGTTCAGGATACCGCGAGATTTGTGTGGCTTATACGGGGGATTTGGAAGGCGCGCTGTTGTGCAGTGTTTGATGATCAGGCCGTTTATGTCTCTGCAGTGTGCGCGTGATCTTTGGCAGCTTCGGCTGAGTATGTGGAGGCTATAGACAGTGGCGGAACCAGGAAAAATTTTCGGGGTGGTCTTGGTATATAAACTGCAAAGCTAAAAAAAATCCGGGAAAAAAAATAAAAAAATGTTGGTAGTGGGATTTGAACTTACAATCTAGAATTACAGAGACTTTAAAGGGTTTGTTCTTAAACCACTAGGATATAAGGAATTTTGTTCAAGAAAAAGAACACATAACATACTAATATTAACACTACTACTACAATAATAAAAATTTGGGGGGGGCTTGGGACCATATTTGGGGGGGCTTGTGACCATTTGGGGGGGGGGCTTGAGACCACCCTGGGTATAGGGTGGGTCCGCCCCTGGCTATAGAGACCTATAGGGCGCAAGCCTCGGTCCAACACTTACCGGATAAATGGATGAAGCCTTTGGAGGGGGTGATAAAGGGCAATGTGGATGCTTCGGTTACTAAGATAGGAGCGGGTGTTGGAGTTATTTTTCGGGATTCTCATGGGGTAGTTCTTCATATCTTTGCGTATAATTTTGATCCTGAAGACCCGGTGGAATACGTGGAGCTTAAGGCTATTTCCTTGGCTCTGGAGGAGGTGAGGCACTTGGGGATTCAACGGTTATAGGTGGAGAGTGATTGTTTGACTTGTGTTTCGCGTCTTCGACGACCTGTGGAGGATCTTACGGCTCATGGTTGTCTGTTGTAGGACTGCTTGGCTCTATTATCTAGCTTTTTATCAGTTTCCCTTTTTATTTATTCGGCGTGTAGAGAATGTTCCGGCGCATCTTTTAACTCGACATGTTTTGACAATTACTGCTTGAACATCTTTGATGCCTTGGCCCGTAGTGGCGTTTTAGCCGCTTGTTTGACGGATGTTGATTAATATAGAGTTCGATTACTAAAAAAAAAATCATATAGAACAAAGTGGATGTATGTATTATGAAAAGATTAATTTATTAAATAAATAGATATATATATATATATTTTTTCTAGAAACGAAATGTTAACACTATATTTATTTTGTCGAAACGAAATGTTAACACTATATTATATGACCTAAAGCGTATGGCAACAGCCAACGACGCCGTTTCTCTGCCAACGGGTCTTGTCCAACAAGAAACTCTACCATTAAATCAAAATATTTTCTTAAAAAAAAAAAATCAAAATTCTCAGACTGCCCTTTTCTTCAGCTTATATCTCCGGCGTCTTCAATTCGTTCCCCACTTCCGGCGTCTTCAGGTAATTTCACTCTAGGATTCATTTCGTGTTCTTTTGACATTTGGTTTTATGACAGAGTGTAGTTTATAAGTAGGATTCTAGTATCTCGGTTGTAGATGCGATCCAGCAATTGGAAAGTCTGCAAATTTTATAATCACTTCAATTGAGCTTGAAAGTTTTGTTCTTTGTTGATAAATTCATCCTTGTAATCATATGCACTTCAGTCCAGCTTTCACGCCACTCCATCTACGAAAAGAAATTGATGTTGTAAGGTATGGTTGATGGTGCTTTGAAAACCCTAAAGTGTAAACTAGCATTTGGTATTTTTATGGTTTGCCCAACTTGCTGGATACAGATAAAAGCTTGCCCTACTTAGATCCATGAGGACTCCCGAGTTTTGTCTATGATAATGCTCATTTTAATGATGGAAGAAAACATAGAACCCTCATCAGTTGCAAATCTCACCGGATACTTCCCTTGATTTGGCTGAATTTTTGTACAGTTTGGTCCGAATCCTGCAATTTTTGGGCTTCTAATGAAGTTTTTGGCTTGAAAATACTCGATCTTTATCCTGATAAGTTATAACCATGTGTTAGGAACCGTTGGAGCTTCTGCATGGTGTTTTTGTATACTGTGAGAAGTTTCAAAAGAAGGTTTTATATGGAGAATATGCTTTGCTTTATCTTTGTGCTGTTTTAATTATACAGAACACCTTTGATGGTTGAAAGTTTCCAACTTAGACCTGCAGAGCATTACACTTTTAGCATTTCTTCGTAGTCCAAAATGAAATAGCAGTGGTTATTAGGAGCAATAACTGGGCAAATTTGCTTTTTATTTGATAGTGGTTGATGAAGTTTTGTTCATTGGTGGTGACAATTCTTAACTGGTTACAGTTCTCGTATAATATCTGTGTACAGGAATTTACGTTGCAGTACTACTTTGATTCAATGGGTGATAGTCAGTACTCTTTCTCTCTCACAACATTTAGGTACATTTGTCTTTGTTTTGAGAAATGTTGTGCTTCAATGAACTGCAGTAAAAATGTATATGGTTAACAAGCTTCTTGAGTGTTTGACATTTTTAACAGCCCATCTGGGAAGCTTGTTCAGATTGAACATGCCCTGACGGCAGTCGGTTCTGGTCAAACATCCTTGGGGATAAAAGGTAGCTAAAGACTTCTTATTTTTTTATAGGACTGTTCAGAAGTAGAATTCCAGTATTAAGTTTTGTATCTCCAGTTCTGGAGTTTAGAGTTTCAGTTTTCTTTGCCAGTCGAGTAAATGTAACTGTTGGTTTGCTTTTAACTATCACCTTTTAGATCGTCAGCTGTTCTCCTTTCGGAGCTTTCTGATGGTGCCTCCTGTTTTTAAACTTTCCATCCTTGTTAGTCTAAAACTCCGTGCGATCTTTGTTGTTCGATTGACTGCATGTTGTATCATGCTTTTTCAGTTTTCAACTGCACTCATCTTGTGAATTTTATGTGCTTGCATATGTTATTGTTGACGTTACTGACATTGCCATCATTGCTTTGATTAACTCTTGGTGTCCTAGGTTATTGTATACACATTACTAGCATTCTCTCTCCTTTTCCCCCCTCATATTGTTAGGCAAGATAGTTATAGTAGTGAGTGGTGAGATGCCTTGTAGCATCTATTTTAGGGCTATGAACGACTAATGCTTTTCAATTACGTTGCTTGCAGCTGCTAATGGTGTTGTTATTGCGACAGAGAAGAAAGTACCTTCAATCTTGGTTGATGAGACTTCTGTACGTATCTAACTCCAGAAGATGTGAAAAAATCATTTTATTTTTGTTTATAGGAAGATTTGTTTTTAAATATCATTTTTGCACGTTGTTAATACTTATTTAGTTAATTGCTTCTGACATTCGGTTATTTTATATAGTTCTTCGTCAACTACAATAATCTTGAACATAAAAATTTCTTTCTAGATGTACAATTTTGGTTGTGCAATGCAAGAAATTCTTAATATGTGTTGTTTGATTGATAGTAAATCATTTACATGCTCAACTGTACTACAAGGAATTCTCTAGAAGTTTCTTATCAATGATTACCCTTTCTTGGTATCACCATTGCTCATCTTTGTTAGCATGCCATCACCTTGCATAAACAGCTAACAGAGTTATGTTTTTATTCAACTTGATTTCCTTTAGATGGTCTGCTGTATTCAATTTTGTAATCACACAAATACTGTCAACACTGCTGAGCTGTCTGCCATCTTTTATTTGCGTTTAGTAACAGTAGCTATAGAGGATCTTATTTCCTGGCCCTTGTTCAGATATTTTTCATCTGATGTGGGAAAAGTAATGATGCTAACGAGTTCATACATTTTTTATGATGATTGCTTAGCGTAATGTTGCTTGCTTTTATGTGATTTATTGTTATGATTATTGTAAATTTTTCTTTTTTACTCTGCGCTCAATATCATTTTTTTGTCAATTATAAACAGGTCCAGAAAATTCAGACTTTGACTCCGAATATAGGAGTCGTATACAGGTATCAAGTGCAACTTTACAAGTTTCAGTTTTCTCATAAAATGATTTCGTTTTCTTATCAACTTTAAGAAATCCTTTTTAGTATTTTTTTTATAATGTTATCCCGTGTTTAGATGAGGGGGTACCGTTGCTACTATCTATCATTTGCTGATTTCGCTTTTATAATCTTTATTTGTTGGCAGTGGAATGGGCCCAGATTTTCGTGTCCTGGTTCGTAAAAGTAGGAAGCAAACGGAACAATATCATCGACTTTACAAAGTAAGAATCAGCAAACTTTGCTTATAGAATGTTTTCTTTTCTTTCTTTAAGATGGCGTCTTGCCGTTGTTTTTCGTTGATGTAATTTTGGGTGCTTATTGGTTTGTGGCCGTATTGACACTCAGGAACCAATACCTGTTACACAATTGGTGAGGGAAACGGCTACGGTCATGCAGGAATTTACTCAATCTGGGTAAGTTTTTTCTGTTGTCGGTTTATCAAACATAGATATCTGTTTTACGTAGTTGCTGCTCTGTTCAGAAATCTAGTGGCTAAATGTTGTATCGAAGATTGATATGTTATAGCTTAGATACTTTTTCATAGTAAATTTGTTTTGTTTGCTGTTTTTTTAATTGTAGAGGAGTAAGGCCTTTTGGTGTTTCTCTTCTGGTTGCTGGTTTTGATGACAAGGGTCCACAACTTTACCAGGTGAATCATCTTTTTAATAATCTATAAAGTTTCCATATCAAATATCATGGTCTTAAAAATAACATTTTTTAAGTTCCAATTCGGTTGATTCTTTATGATTAAAGTCGGTTCGAAGATATCCTTTTCTTTCTCTACCCCCTTCCTTTATTATTCATGTACAATTTTATAAATCATGGGTTTATACCTTATTTTCTGTATACCATTTTATTCTTGTATTGTAGGTGGATCCATCTGGTTCATACTTCTCATGGAAAGCTTCAGCAATGGGAAAGAACGTGTCTAACGCAAAAACCTTTCTTGAAAAGAGGTGATTCGGAGTTTTTGAAGGAATTATCTAGTGTCTGATTCTTTTCCTTTAGCACTCAGAGTTGTTTGATTATCCTCCTGTCAATATTTTTTTGTTCTTAAACACCTGTATGAATGTTCTTTACAGGTACACCGAGGATATGGAGCTCGACGATGCTGTACACACAGCTATTTTAACTCTGAAAGAAGGGTAAGGCTTCTTTGTTTTCAGCTTTTGTCTTAATATTCTCTCTTTAATGTTGTAAAAATTGTTGAACTTTAATGTTGATTTTGCATATGTATACTTCAGATTTGAAGGACAGATTTCTGGTAATAACATCGAGATTGGCATTATTGGGAATGACAGGAAGTTCAGGTATGTGACTTTAAAGATTTTATACGAACGAACATTATTTATCAGACACGAATTCATTGGATTCTAACATTGAAGACTCTCTATTGGACTGCACCGTAGGATGGATATCACGTGTGCAAACAGACAAAACTTCTTTCGCCTTTTTGCACACATAGACGGTCTCTTTATTAGATTTTTCTGACGTTACTAATACCTTGCATTTGCTTACTTTCGTATTCTTGCAGAGTTCTTACACCGGCTGAGGTTGAAGACTACCTAAAAGAAGTAGAATAATTTCGATCGAGCCGAGTAATTCTGCATTTTTACTGCACAACAGATATTGACGACCTCTATGGGCTGGATTTGCAGATTGATTTCCTTTTAAACCTGTGAAATGACTGTTTTTAGTTTGAGCAAAAACATTGCAATGTATCATCTGTAAGAAGTATGTTTTTCCTTAAATGTGCTTCACGGTTGGCAGCAAAAAAACATTGTAGCCTTTCACTTATTTGTTGAATTGGATTGTGGGAGTTCTAAAGCTCGTTTCTCTTGTGATTTTACTGGAGATTCATCCAGTAGAGTCTTTGTTTCATGCATTTTTTAATAATCGATTCCTGCTCGTTTCGGAATGAGAGCTTTTAAAGGCATCACACTTAAAAATCTACCATCGTCTTTAGAGACACCCCACTGCATGCCCATTTTTATAACTTGCTGTGGCTCTCCATGTAGTTTTAGTGTTAGTGTGGTGCCCTTAAAAAGGGTCCTGTTCGGAATAGTCAAAAGCTTAAGTACATAATGAAGTATCTGGTACTTATTCTATGTATTTGGATAAAATTAACAGACATAATATTTGAAACCTGTATTCCAGGTGCATTTCATTTCTCACCTCTCTGAACAAGGGAATTGAAAACAGCCATCAGATTAACATAAAGAAATATAACCACTGATAAGTAAAATTCCATTTAAACCCCTTCTTCTTAATAAAGCATATAATTCAGGTGCCCACAAAGTGTTAAAGAATAAGAAAACACGGTAGGGGTAGGGTATGTCCGCTGGGGTTCCATCGTCTGGATACATTGCGCCCCTTACGAAGATCATATTTGCACAGTGAGAGAGTATTGATATTTATTCCTTAACTAAAAGGGGCTGACTCGGCGAGCAAGAATCAACAAAAGCTCAGGAACAAGTCTTTGTCTAGGAGGTGCCGCTGCATCTTTTTCAAGGGCTTCTTTGTCATTTGCGTGTATGAACCCAACCACATAGTCGAACAATTCATCTTTCCCTCCCCTTAATGGATCCTACATCACAATTAATAAATAATACATTCACATATGATACTAAAGTATGAAGTATGATACAAGGCATTGCCACAAACCGATGCCAACATTTATTGCAATGGTTCCAATTTCACCCCTGTTATCTACCCTACATTATTAACTCATAAATATGTTGCCTTTCGTATTCTGATGTGTAAAACCCATTAAACGATGAAGGGTATTTTTTTCTCCTAAAATACTACAAAATAGTTTGTTTACTAGCTTCCTTAATCTATGTGCATAAGGCTAAAATGTCTTATATTTTGGGACAGAAAATAAAATTAAAAAAAACCTACTTACTTGAAGAAACAAGTCTGTGTGAGTTTTCCCTTCATACAGAATTAGATCAGCTTTAGCCCCTATCCTCTTCAGAGCTCCTACAAATGCTTTACTGCATACCCAACATGTTATTGACCTTATATTGGCAAGACCCAACAGTATACAGAAAGAAAGAAAAAAAAAAAATTGGAACATCAAATAACTTATGCATAAAAAGTAAGTTCCGCAAACCGTGTTCCATTAATTGGGTAGGAGAATTTATTTTCAAGGGTATCAAAGGTGACAGACCTAGCTTCTGATGGAATGGAGCTATCAGCAGTGCCATGAAAAAGTATCATGTGTGGCAGAACCGACACTGCACCGTTCGCAAACAAGTCGTGGACAAGAATTTCAGGAGAGAAGCGTTCCAACGATTTCTCGCCTTCCATAATACTGCAAATAATTACCCACAGACACATCAAGATTCAAGAGTAAAATACTGGAAATCTAAAAAATAACATAGTGCACGGAACCTTAAAAATATGGATCGGTACAAGCCTCGAGAATGGAAGTGATCGACTAAGTTTGGTAGATTGTACCTGCCAAATGGTGTACATTGGAAAACCATGGATACAGATGTACAGATAGTATATAAAGACAAAAGATAGGAATGGAAAATAATAGGAAATATAAAATACTTACGCCCCTGATAAGCCGAAATAAGCTTTTATTTGGGAGGCAAACCAAGAAACTTCTTCTCCCCGAGATTCTTTGATTGCCTGAGCCATAAGAGCACAGGAAGAAATGTGTGCACCAGCTGACTGGCCCGCTAGATATATCCTAGACGAACAGATCATACATGCCAGGTAAGATATAATAAACATACTAACTCACAATGACATGTTACAGCTCAGCCATCTTAGTTCATTTTATACTTTAACGTTTAAAATCGTTGAAAGAAAACTACCTGTCCGGATCACCTCCATACTGAATAATATTGTTGCAGACAAACGCAATCCCTTGAGAAACATCGTCAACCATGTCACTGATTGTACCCTGTGGAAAGTTCCTGCACATATGATATGACGGCATTACAGATGTGAACTATGTATATTCCACATGATACAGTCCTATTTCCACTCTGTGGTGCCTCATTCATATGGATCTTTTTAGTCATGATTCAAATCGTGTAGTCTATTGTCCAAGTATCACATATTTCTTTTATGGTTACTTTTCACATCTTTTGGTCTTCCCCTTTCATTTAGCATGAGTAGTTCTTGGGTGTACGATGTCTAATGAATGCATGTATGTCAAACGAGATAGGATATCTTCGGGCCTTCGGCTTTATCTTCTCTCCCAGAAGCAGAGCACCCAAACAACCGGGGGCAGCTACTACCCCCCAATGATTTTTATTTTTTGTTAACTATATATATTTGGTATCAAGTTTTGGTGAAGAAAAATGGATAAAAGAGTTTGCTCCCAGTGATACTATTCCCAGGTTTACCTGATATTAAGTTTGAGTTTACGAATAATAGATGGATTCGGCCCCAGTGACAATTTTCTGGATCCAACACTGCTCTCTCCATATGATGCTTATTATGACTACATTTAAACTATTACTTTAATACTTAAATCAAAAAGAGCAGCCCTATTCCTCAATGCAACTTTCTACAGTTTGAGAAATTTGCCTAAATATTCAACAGAGCTTCCTTATAGATCTTTTTATTTTATTTTAGAAACCTTGTAATTTTTTCCTTATAGACCTTTTCACAATGTTACAAGCATTAGAACGCTGAACGTTTAGGTAGTTGTTTCTGAAATAGTTTGGAACATAATACATAGATGACAAAATGCTTAATTACATTATGCTTGAAGCGAGTCCCGGTTACCTGTAGTCCAGACATGCGACTATGATGTCTCTTTCAGCAAATTGTTGTCCTAGGAAAGAACCCCATGCTTTATATCTGCATATACAGCATCCAAAACAAAGATGTAATGGTCAGGCGTTTTACCTTAAACACGGATTAACTTTTACCAATCTCAAATCATCACAAGAAACGAGGCGTAATCTATGGCCGCAGTTCCCGTTACTCCCTAACCATGGAAGAGAGGCCTAAATCCTTGGTCTTCTAATTAATAGCAAATGTGTTTGCTTACTTAAAAACCATTCAAGAGAAGACAAAATACATCTTTACCTTAGTGCACTGAATAAAGAACATAATACCGCTACAGTTATGGCCAGTCAGTTTACAAGATAGAGCCACTTAAAATGTTCCTGACAGTTCATGGGTCTCAACCCCGTGAATGAATTAAATTCTAGAAACTGGAATAATAGCAGTATATTTCATAAATTAGGGAACTTCTAATTTTATATAGTTGTCATTCTGCGTATTCCATGTGATTCTCTACTCCCAAGTCTCAACTAGGTCTCCCAAACGATAACATCTTATATTTTCAGGTTTGTGATAGGTTAATATTCTGACATTGCTTATTAACAAATGCATGCAATAGGAACACAAGTCATAAAAAAAGTGCATGTAAAACTTTCTGATGCAAACTTATATGTATTGTATAAGGTTCACAACCGGCAAGCTCAGAATCCAACTACCAAATTTATCTGATAATCTGGACATTCCATTCTAATAAATGAAGCAGACGTGGTATTCAGAAAGATAATCACGTAACATTTCAACTCACCCAATAATCCAGGCACCACCAGTTACAAATATCACAACTGGCTTCAGGCCATCTCTGTTTGCAGGTAAGTACAGATCCAACCTGCCAAATTTTTGCTAGCCAGTTAGGTCGTTTAAGAAAGTTCGCCAAAAGAGAATACTGTAAATGGCCTGCATATGAGAAGAATTACCTGTTTCTGGGCTGATCCCCGTAAATTATACTTCGATATACATGGCATGAAAAGAAATAGAAAAATGCAACTGCAGAGCATAAAAGTTGCATGTTAAACTTTAACGTGACCCACCAGAAAACTATAAAACTGGTCAGGATACATTTACAAGTCAATATAGAAATCTCAATGAGCAGCTTGCGCTACAAGAGTCCGAAATGTCTTCTCTAGACTAAAATTATGGAAAAAGCATTCAGACAGGCAAGAATTATAAAACCACTTTCTGCACCTTCAGCAAAACAACAAAGGTGAATATGCACGTTTAATTGCTTCCATTACCTTGGAGAAATCCAGGCATGAGTAGCATGGCATAAAGTCCAAGAGCTAGAAGCCTTGTCATCCAGCGATAACCTACCCTAAACAAAATGAAAGATAAGAATATGATAACTAAACAGACACACCGTTTATTACATATATGTCAGGGACAGTGATACTTCACACAGTAAAGATATACTGATACAACAGTTCTAAAATTAATATTCTCACATGAATTACTCCTAACAATCAGTATTTGTACGTAATGAAATTATTATAGTTACCTATAGTTCATGTTGAATAACCATCTCTCCAAAAGCTAGCTTATGCTGATCAAGAGGTGGATAATTAACATATTAAACACTTATACACGCATCCTCAAGTGGGGTCTATGTCAAAGTAGAGGCACAACACTACATGGGAAGACAATGCTGACAGAGAGATTTGAACCATGACCCCCACCTCTCATACCATGTTCCTAAAATCTTATGAGAATCACCATCTTCTCCTAAAGATTAAGTTGTTGGCAGAGATGATAATTCAACTTGGTATCACAGCCAAGTTTAATACGTTAATTAATGTTCCCAAAAGCTTATTAGAATAAAGCTTAAACAATTGGGAAAGATGGTAATTGAACATGTTATTAGGCAGGTTTAATATGTTCAAAAATATGTTGAAGAGCTTGATATGCTAAATATTTCCATCAGCCTAAGGTTTTAGTAGAGATGATAATTCAACATATCAAACACTTGAACAGTTTACAAATAAGCTGTAGCTAACTAGCTATATAACGTAATGAACTATTTCTTCCAACACAGAGATCAACAAGGTTGAGAAATGGCATAATTTTGTTAATTACGAACTGACATTCATACTGAAAAAAACACGAAGTGAAAATTAATAACAATAGAGCTAAATAAAGCTCACCCGAGATAGCTAAGAAGCTTGAAACTGAGGCTAGTAACCAAATAAGTCTCAGCAGCAGCATTACACATGTCCCGACCAAAGTTAGGTTGAATCGGCGGCGCTGACAAAGTCCTCTTAAGCAACCTCCGTCTCGGCTGAGGACGATTAACACTAGTACTAGTCGGAAGACTAGAAAATCTAGAAATTAAAGTATCGGAAGCACTATTATCTACTCGATTAACATCATTCTCTAAAGGGAAAGGGACACTAGCCATTTTTGGTAATATATAGTCGGTTTCTGGATCTGATTAACGTGAAGACGCAATATCTAAGAAGGAGACGAAAATTGAAACAGGCGTGATGTGAAAAAGATTGTAGCGTGCAGAGCAAAGGAAATGGAAAATGGGAAAAAAGAGAGTAAAACAGAAAGGGTATAGGATGATGGAGGAACATGTGATGTTGTGGGGGAAGCTATTTGTAAGTGAAAGAAAATCATTTTGTTGTGTTATTGCTGATTGGAGATTATTCGGGATTCAATTATACGTGGCAGGTTTGCTTGATAATTTAGTGTAATGATACGGAGAGAGCTTTTATGGTGTATCTGTTGTAAGAACGACAAAATGGCATACATTGGCTCTCGTTTTACTCTCTTTCACATAATACACTTTTTTATCGTGTGTGAGAAGGTTAGAAATGAATGGTTGTAATGCCACTTGCATAACCTTCTATCTGTATTATAAAATTTTATCGATAATCGACGCGAATGATAATAATGCACTGTTGATAATAATGTTTCTAATTGATTATATGTAAATCTAACACGATCAATGGTGCAGATCGCCGTTGTGTCACTCGTTATGCCACAACCGTTGTGCTCGTATCATTACTCGATAATTTAAGTTTAGTTTGATTATTAAAATGTGGGTTATTAAGCCACCAAATTATTCTCGACATGCTTTTTCTTATTATTTTTAATTTATTCATCTACACCACCTAATCACTAATAAAGACCACTTGAAAATAATTCATTGAATAAACTTTTAAAACTATACGCTTTAGTTCTATTGTTTTAAATAATAAACTCTTTAGTCCTCATTTTTAAAAATCCTTTAACCCCTACAACTTCATCATCACCCAAAAAACCTCTTTTTCTTCATTACCCTCTTTATTTTTCATTCATTTGCAACATATATTCTTAGAGAAATCTTGTCGGAAATCTCGCCATTCATCGGAAACCACAAGTGAAGCCAAATCATGTAAGTATCTAGTTTAATGGAGTAATTTTTTCCGAATGTTTGAAGGTTGTAATGGAGTAGTTTAAGGTTTTAATTGTATTAGTCCTAGAAAGTGAAGGTTTCGGGTCGAATTTTTGTTTCATTGTAATGTGCATTCGTTATTGGTTGAAATCAGATGAAAACACAGTTCAAATCGGAGGTTTTTTTTTGGACTATTTTTCGATGATCCAGCCGTTTTCCGATCAGAGGATTGGAGAAGATGATCGGGACTTTGAAACGTCGCATGTTTTGACGTTTTGGTGCACATACAACGTTAGATCGGTTGACGTTTCAATCATAGACATCCACCAGGGTTGCCAGTTTCTTCGTCATAGTAAATGACGTTAATATTGCCGCATAACGTCAGCAAGGTTGACGTTTCTTGGAACGTCAGTAATGCTGGCGTTATTCGACATTTTAACGTCAAGACTATTGACGTTATTGTTTTAATGTAACTTTGAAATAGTGTGGTTTTTGAGTTTGTAAACAATTGTCCGCTAATGAATTAAAATAGTTACATTTTTACTCATGATAGGGGTCTTAAAATCTAATTTTTGTAATGTAAGTGTGTTTTGCCTATTATGTATGTTGTGTGAACCCGATAATATAAGCCGTGAGATCTCTTTGCTTTAACAGATTGGGATATGTTACAAACCCTTGGGATCTCTTTGCTGTTTTTGTAGACTGGCTTACCTGAATCGGTTCCATTAAGAAATGACCAATGATATTCATTTGTTAATATCTCATATAAGTTGATATGCCAAGGATATCCATTTCTTAATGGACTGATTCAAGCTAGCCATTATCTACGTAAAAAAGGCCTGATGTCCCCCTCGCTTTGAAAACTACGAGTCTATCGACGAACAATTAAAAGAACTTCAGGTATTAAAACAACACTTGTTGATCGTAGAAGAACTTCAGGTATGTAGTATGGATTAAGATGCTAGTCTTGTCTTGTGTGATTGGTTATGTTTGGCTTGAGTATATATGATGTCTTGTTTTGGATTGACATGCGTACTGATTCTAATTCAAATTCTGATTACTCATTCATTTTTAATCTACAATGAAGCAAATGGATATTGATCGTTTCTTTAAAGTTCTTGTTGGCGATTTCGCAACAAGTTTGGTATGTCATTATTAATTAACTTACATTTTTATCACTTATATTATGGTTGAACAAACATGATATGTTTCTTTTTTCATAGACACTACCTCCAGCATACGTTAATAAATTGAATGACACGCTGAGAAACCTAGATAGGGCCGTTCTCAAAAGCCGATTAGGGACATGGGAAGTGAGGGTTGGAGCCGCAGACAATGGACTTCGTTTCTTTGAAGAAGGTTGGGAGGAGTATGTGGCCGCTCATGACTTGAATGAGAGGGAGTTTATAGTGTTTGAACACATGGGGGATTTCACTTTCGACACTATTGTGCTGGATCACACTTCCTGTGAGAAGACTTATTCTGAGTCCGAGAGCGAAGAAGAGGATACAGATGATGATGCAGGTGCAGGTAACCAAAATCCCCATTTTCAGACGACGCTGGCAAACTGGGTATTTTCACATGGTTATGTGGTGAGATATGTTAAAATCTTTTTAGTTGTTTTCTTGTTTTATCTTTTTTTCTCATTACACTTTCTAACAGTATTTAACTTTGTTTGTGATTTATAGAATATTCCAATACCATTTGCTAGAACAAACGACATGTTGCAAAACAAGACCGTGGAACTGCGAAGTGCCATTGGGGAATCATGGCCTGCTAGAATTGTAGCTTATGTCGCAAACTATCAACAAGTTCGTTTAAGCGGGTTGAACGACTTCATTACGGACAATGACCTAAATGTTGGAGATGAGTCGTTGATCAACCTAGAGAAAATCACATCGTGTTTAATGTGGTGATTACTAAACATTGAAAAACATTTATTTAGGGATGTTGAATTATTAACATTTGGATTATTTACGTTTGGATCATTTTAAACCGTTTGAATGGCATTGTTTGAATTACGTTGTATTTATCATTTTGAACCGTTGTACTTTTGTTTGCATGATTGTTTGTACTATGTTAGATAATGCAAAAACACCAACACAAATATTTTCAATACAGGGATCCAGAACGTCACTATATCTAACGTTTCTATAACAAGATCTATGCAGGAACGCTGACGTCAAACACAAACATCAACATACATGACGCTTGTTTGCAAAACCAACGTCCAAATGGGTGCCATGTGTTAAGCAGGAACTCATTTAGTCCTGGAGTGCTTAACGTCACCATGGTTGACGTTGTGTTTAATTCAAAATGTCAACATGATTGACGTTTTTTTTTTGTAATTACAACGTCAGGTTCGTAGTTGTTGTGGAAACGAAACAGATCAGTTTTGGGTGTCCAGAATGTCACAGGATTTGACGTTTCTATTGTACACGAACGTCAGTCCTGCTGACGTTTGGTGGGTCGCCGCCGGAAAATACAGTAGCCGGTCGGAAAACTCATAAAAAAAAAACTTCATTTTCCTATTATTAATAGTGTTTCATGTAATCTTATGAAAATCCAAGATGAAGATGAAGATGATTTTTTGATGATGATGATGAAGTTGAAGAAAGTTTTGATGATGATGATGATGATGATGAAGATGAAGATGAAGATGATTTTGTAGAACTTGATGATGATTTGTGTGAAAAATAAGTTGGAGGATTATAATGTTTTATTTTATTTATCAAAGGACTAAATTGTATTTTATAAGATTTGTGGTATGAGAAGTAAGTTTTTTATTTTTTTGGTGGTGCTTGGAGTACATAAATAATAAAAATATTCATTGTGGTGTCAAGAGTAACTTATAGGGTGTCAGTAGTATTTGTGGTGCCAAAAGCAAAATGATGGTGCCGATAGAACCCACCTTATTAAAACCATGATTACACGCCATTGAGTTCTATTACGCACCAAATTAAGCTTTTAGTAATGATATTGATTGGGCCCATTTAATGTTACTCGACTCTATGGCTCTGTTTGTTTTGGATTGAAGTTTTTTTTGGGTTGTTTTATATAGTAGTTGATAATAAAATATAATAAAAATGATTGAAGTAATGATTAAAAGTTTAGATGTTTTTTTTGAAATTTGTGTAGATAAAGAAATGTTTGGTGAGCGAAATTGAAATAAAGTAGTATAATTAATAAAATAATGGAAAAATGTGATAAAGTGATAAAGTGAAATTGTGAGAGATGATTTAATATTTTTTTATTTGTAGTTGAAGAAATGATTGGTAAGAGAATTATAAAAAATGATTGGTGAAGTGATATGAAAAAATTCCAAAAAAAAACTCTAACCAAAACAAACATGAGCTATATTTTTTTTCCCACCATGATATCGATCATCCTTGAGTCATTTGTTTTGATGGGATGATTGTGACAATAATATTACACCGTCTGTATTGTTGTAATGAAAATAAAATGTAATTGAAGTAATAGAACTTAATGAAATGAAAATTAATACAAATATTTTGTTACCACGTATCCCTTTCTAACTAACCACACCTTACCCACCCACCCAACCAACCTATACTCATTCCCAACCCATTGGAATTATTTTTCTTTCCGAAACGAAAGATTTATATGAAAAACAACGAACGATTACAAGGACTAAAACCGGCAACCGCCAGAACACCACCAGACAACCACCAGAACAGTGCCAGCAAATTACTCATCCCTTGCTTTTACCCACCACCTAACTCGTCCATCTTACTCTAACCCGCTTCAAGCTCTACATGTACCTTTACTCACATCACACTTACCCGACCTATGTCATTCACCCACCCATTATATCACCTACGTCTCTTACCCTACCCGCACTTTCACCCACCGTATGCTTTCATTCTCAATCGTATTGTACACACCATATCCTTACCTATCTAATTTATACTCATCATATCTCAACCCACGCGTTTGTTTACCCCCTACCCACCCTCGCCCTACACCTAACTTATTACCCTACCACGCACCCCACCATCCTAACATGTTTACACACCTATCCAACCCATCGTTACAGCTCACACAATCACATTTACTTAACACTACCTACCACTTTTACCCACCTCAACCCTCGATCATTAGCTCACCTTACCTTTACCCTTACCCACCTATCATACCCATCCACCACCCTACTCTAACCCTGCCATACCCACATACCTGATCCAAGTCAACTCTACCATCACCTCCTACCCACCTTACACTACTTGCCCCCACTCACTCTACTAACTCCTACCCTTACTCCACCTCACCCCATCCCTATCACAACAGTGAAATAGTGTCATAAACCCAATCGGGTTGGACCGAATCCGACCGGGTCGGATCATTTCTACTATTTCTTTATGTTTATACATATGATAAATGACTTTAATGTTATTATATATTTTGTTGATTTATATGAATCAGTTTGTGATTGTATATATGATAACGTCCTTAGTGTCAAACTGTGAAATAGAAACCATGACAGTGATTATGGTTGATGAGATCTCGACTCACTTTAAAAGGTTTGATTCTTAAATGTCTCTAGTCGTATGTACTGTCAAACGAGACATTGATAGTACGATTAGACTATCACGTATTAGATGTCTTCTATCTTATGAAGGTAGGGATATATCTCGTCTATCAAAGTGTAGAGACACTTGGACTGTACGTGGACGCGTATTAGAGAATGCGTACGTTAGACAGTCCCACTTACTTTATTAAGTGTCGCACTATGTGGCGGTTGTGTAATTATCCTAAGACCGGAGTCTTCATGACATCACGGTGTGGATTGTCCTACTTTGACACTATTGAGGTTTCCTCTAGCCACAGGGCGATCATGCGGTAGTGATTGGGTGTGATACTGAAGCATGCGTAGGATTCATGTTGCTCGTCCGGAAATCGCGTACCCTATGATTAGGAGTGAATATCCGAAAGAGCTTTCTCATAAAGAATGTCTTACTCTCGTGAATCTTTGCAAAGTGGAAGTAAATGAGTTACTTCGAGAGAGCATGATATCCAGATTATAAGATACGGTCGTTAATGTATTGACACTCGAGATACAACCGTATAGAAATTATTACAGTGATAGGATTATGTTTACACGGTAACTGTTTCACATTAAGGGTATCCAGATTATAAGATACGGTCGTTAATGTATTGACACTCGAGATACAACCGTATGGATATTATTACAGCGATATGATTATATTTACACGGTAACTGTTTCACATGAATGATAGTAGTCATTGCATTTGACTCTTCTGATGATTGGGGGTCACGGTGTGTTGCTAGACGATATTCCGTGATCGTTAGGTATGAAGGGTGTTTTCTTAATCGCACTTTATGCCTACGGCCAACATATTCGGAAGCCTATTGGGTCACACACATAAGAACATCTAGCCGGATTAAAATACGGTTATAGTGTTAAACAAATAAGGAAAGTTTATCTCGACTATAAAGTGTTATAGTGATTAAATTAATATGGTGGTATTTATTTATTATGAATAAATATAATACAAAATATTAATTATGTTGGTTAATTAAATATATGTATTTTGATACAGCGACCGTAAGTGATTAACTATTTTCACCAAAGCCTATGTCAAGTTTATGTGGTTTTGATTGATAAATTTGAATAGCATAGATTAACTTAATTAAGGTGTGTGTTTATAACATGCAAGTTCGTGAGTTAATCACTTGAATTAAGCCTAAAAGTACATCAGACTCATAAAAGGTAATACATAAAAGATCAATACAATGTCAAGATTATAGATTTAGTACAATATAGAGTACATCGTGTGGTGTTTAAAAGGTAATACATGAGTTAAGAACAATATTAAGCTCAAAAGTACATCAGACTGCCTATCTATTACATGATGATACAATGTAGATCAAAAAACTCAAAGACACTCGGCACCAAGGCACATAGTAAGCTATGAACTAGAGCCTATCTATTGCATTAAGGCACCTGATATTAGTAGTATCAATAGTATCGATGATCGAAGTATCGATATCGTGATGTCGATAGCTCAGGAAGTATCGGTAGTACGCAGATCACGAGGCTCAAAATGACTCTCCTTTCGATTTTTTTGTTCCAAGGTCTATGTCCCCAAGTCATGGTGTATATGCAGCAGAGACATAAGCCTTAAACAATCGTTCTATGTTTCTTTCATCATCCCGAACCGAAGAGGCATGTCTATTACCGTTTGCTTAGGTGAATTACCTCCGTCGTGAGGCTCAGGTTTCTTTAACAAGGTATTCAGACTAGACAATTTTGCGCTGCGCTTTGAATTCCATAATATATTGGTACGCCATTGTTTCTTCTTCTTTGTAGGAGTTGCAAGTTAGGCTTATGAAGGCTTGTATAACTTCATCACCATTTTCTTGTATTCTGTGAATGTCAGAAAAAGTTGTAGACCAAAAAGCAGATCAAAATGTTTACACACACATTTGAGTCAAACAAAATGAAGACATATGCAGAATATCTTTGATTCTCATATCATCTCGCCCCATTTAAGGCTTAATTCAGTGACTACTTCAAGCACATATATCGGCTCATTTAAGGCTTAATTCAGGAATGAATATAATATCATATCCGCTCATATAAGGCTCATATAAAGGCATACAATATCACTAACAGATCATATAAGGCATACAATATCGATATCGATGATCGATGCTCGATATATGAATAATATCGATTATCGATGGCGGACTCATTTCATTTCAAATGGTCACAACAAAAGTCTGCGATAGAACCATAGAAATATCCTAAGTACTTGATTAACATATAAAAGTCAAAGTTGCAAGCTTTTAATTGAACCACAAAAGAAAATAGATGGAAAAGCGCAATAAAAGCATGCATTCACCTCGCTTGATGTATCTTCGTAAATCAATCAATCAAAAGTTTTCTACCAAAACTTTATTCACAAAAATAAAAACAACAAAGAATCAATATTGGTCTTCAAAAGTAAATATATAACTAGCTATAAAGCAAAACAAAAAAGATTTCAATCATTCAAAAAAATTTGAGCCGAAGAATTTATAAATGAAATGAAACCAAAATCCATACACTAGCTATATAACAAAACAATACAAGATTTCAAACAAGGAATACAAAGCTCAAATCGGGCATAGAAAATTAATAATCATTTACTATTAATGAATGTATTTGTAAATATGTGAATGGATGAGCTAAATTTGGAATTAAATGTGATGACGATGTTGTTTTTATTCAAATAAATTAATTAATTAAATATATATATTATCTATTAATATTAGATATTAATGAATGTATTTGTAAATATGCGTGTGATGTACATGTATATAAGATATACATGTGCACATTTGCAATAGTCATGTATATATATATATTTATATGTGTAATATATATATATGATATATACACATGTGTAAATTGATTTGTGGTAATATAATAAAGATATATTCAATATCGGATATTGACAATATATATCTTGAAAAATATTTAATATAAGATATTGAATATTAATGAGATAAATCTAGAATATCTATTTTCCGTATTTTATTTGAAAAAGGTTTTCTTTCTCCTATATCCATTAGGAAGCTCTTCCCAATCAGATTGGAATAATATATGGCGTCCCACTCCTTATAAAAGGGGATTGGTGTCAAGCTCTTGTACATCACAATTAGAAGAGTTTTAATTTACTAGAAAATATGAGAGCTTCCTAGAGAGAGTTTTGAGAGAGAGAAAATGTCGGTCTAAAGAACCGAGTTTTTTCAGAAGAATCCATGATGGAATTCGTGAATTTGTTCGTGTGGATCATCGGTAGAGGCCGAACACTTGGGCGGCTCTATGCACTACTACTCTCCTTAGACGGTCAAAGCGTCGATCTTTTAGATCAAGCAAGGTATTCACCGTCTACTACTTATTATGTTTGTTGCTTAAACGAAATCGATCCTGGTTAAAGGAAATAAAATTTTGAATTCCGCTGCGTTCCCTCGTAGATTTCCTGACAACAACTATACCCCTCTCATGACTCATGAGTAACGCCATGTAAGTGAGTTTGCGGTGTCTATTTTATTACATCATATTTAGTGAGGATAACACTAATTTTAATATTATACGTGATTTATTTAGTTATTATATCAATATACTAGTGGTGCTTTGGCCTTGCAACCCAAGGCCTTTGGCCCATCACAATATTGACCCATGATCAATGGTTTATTTAAAGGAGTTTTATGGACAGCATAAACACTTTTGACACCACAATTATATCTAAAAATTTATGTGTGAATATGGTGTCAAAAGGCTTCACGTGATGCCAATAGAAGTCACATTTATTTAAAGTTATTTACAAAATTATATAAATTGAATCAAAATTTAGGAATATATAGCCAATTTTATAAATTGAATCACTTGACAAAGCTATTTAGGAATATCTATTGAGAGAATGTTTTAGGTACTCAAACGAGTAAACGAATGAAATTTCAAAGTACATAAATTACGGTGGTCATTTAACCATTCCTGCTATGAAATATTAAACAAGGGTGCATACGCAATGGCTGAGTTGCCGAGTAATCGAGTTCTTCACTTAAAACCACATCTCTTCGCAATGAGATTTTATTAGTTTTAATAAATTTTCATGATGAACTCGTAAGCATACTGAGTTTTTTGATAATTTTCAGTGCTTTTATTACTATTGATTATATATGTTTTTTCTTTGTTTTTTAATATCTTTTTTTGAGGGGTATTGTTTTTTAATTTCATTTTCATTTATGTTTATTTTTTAGAGTGTGCACTTCATAAATGTTTTCAAACTTTTTAATACCCGTTTTATTAAATTTAAAACATTTATATCATTTTAAATGAATATTAAACATCTCTCACACCCTTCATGTTAATTTTCTTAATTTTTTTTGGGAAGTCTCTTTCACGCAATAATTGAAGTAGTTGTCTTGCAATGAGCGTTGGCCCGTGAGATCGGTTGTGATTCATTAAACGGAGGTTCTGCGTTCAATTCCCAACGGGACAGTGAGCATGAGTGTGTATATTTCGTATCCGTAAAAAAAATTGAAGTAGTTGTTGATTATTTATTTATTTAGTTAAGGAATCAATAATTAAGTTTAATTCCATCTCTTTTTTAATGCAAGTGTATGGGCAGTAGAAGGAAAACAAGGCCGGCGTTGGATGTTTGGGCCGTACATAAGGGCTGGACCCATACCATGACATGAATAAAAAGCAGATCATGGAAATTTTTTGCCCAACCTTGTTGAAAAATTCTGAGCTTGACATGTATCCCTTCCCTTCTTCCTATATAATATAGGTGGTTAGATATGGACCACATAAAAAAAAAAAAAAAAATCTCTAGTATAACACCTGGGCATATCTCCTGCATCCACAAGACTACACGGGTATGACTCATACATATGCACTGTTTCACAACCTAAGAGTCTTAGACACCTAGCTAAGGGCAATACATATATGTCAGAAATTGGAAAATCATAATGGAAAATTATATAAAATAAGATAAACATAAGAATCTTTACGTTTAAACGTAAAGATCCTTAAACGTGACAAACAGAAAATCTATGGTGGAAATCGTCATTTTTTTTTAACATGAAAAATAAGATAACATACGTAAGAATCTTACGTTTAAGCGTAAAGATAAAAAAACGTGATGAATCGCTTACGTTTAAAGCGTAAAGAATGTAAGATTCTCTTACGTTTAAGCGTGGAGAAAGATTCTCGAACGTAAAGACATGTTTTTTTTCTTCTCAAAACAAACAATCTGTCCATAGGATTCTTATAAACAAAAATTTAATGTGATATATACGGAAATTTAATACATATATAATATATAAATAAGAACGAACGCGCATTATAAATGTTACCGAATAAATCTTCGATATAATTGTTCTCCAAGTTTATAACATCTTCTTCATGAATGTGGATTTCAGCCGTCGTCGCAGCAGCAACAACAACAATAATCATTGCCATCTTGAAATCTTTCGAAGCCATTTTGAATTTGCTCGATTTTTTATGTTGTTTTTAAAGGGTTATTGTGAAATACTAACTTTTTTCATAAATAAAAAGAAATTTCACATAAATAAACTTGTTTAAGATGTAGAATGGTAGCAAGGCTGGCAATGTTTTATCTTGATCGGCAATAATATTCTCTTTTAGATATATCAGCCTCTAGAATATCAACTCCAAGAAATTGGAACGAGTCGGAAATCATCACGTCTATTATATTCAGACAAAGCTCATCAGGCCTAGCTTATGCATGTGGATTCTTATGCATTATTACATCATGTGGACGGGGCGTAGTTTAAAAAACGGGTGTGTGCGTCTTCTTTCGTCTCTGAAAGGAGAAAAAAAAAACATCATGTGGACAAGAATTTCCCTACGTTTAAACGTAAAGATCCTTATGTTTATCTTATTTTCCATGTCAGAAAAAGCATGACCTGATTTGCAAGTTTCAGGTCTGACACGACCTGATTTTCCAATTTCTGCATATATGTGTGTCATATCATTATCATACATATGGGGATAATCTTTATTTATGACATAAGGCACACAATGCAAGGTATGGGATGGGAAGGGGCATACGTCCTCTCCTTTTCTTGTTTTCTCTTGTTTAATGTTTGAACAATTATAAAAAAACTAGTAAAAAAGATTGAAAATGATCACTTTGTGGATTACTTAGTTTTCATATTTTCTTTTTGATTTAGAAAGAGTTTTGCCCTCTTGTTCCGTTTTTTGTTGTATGATTTTATTGTTTTCAAACAGAAATCATTAATTTGTTTGTAACAGTAAAAATCAGGGTGATGCATGATTTTTTGTCCATCTTAACTGTGGTTTTTATTTTTTAACACCGTCTTCATAATGTGTATACCACTTGAAACATGAAAATTCGATTGTGGATTTTAACTGCTTTGCTTTCAAGTTTCCTGGTTTTGAATGGAGAGACTTTGAATTCAGGAGTACCAACTTTTTTGCCAACAAGTTCCTTCTTACTAGTAAGTAGTATAACAATGAAAGGGACATAATACAAGGGGGGAAAAAGCACTCTGTTGCACGAAAACATCTCGTTCGTGCGAATTCTAAAACTCAACACCGTATGCACTCGTACCTTATATTTCTAACAAGACTCTATTTCCACGGCTCGAACCCATGAACATCCAGTCGCACCACAACTAACTTCACGTACCTTATAGAGAAATATAACATACTATTTTTCACAGCTCGAACCCATGAACATATGGGGATGGCAAGGGGCATACGGACCTTATCGAGAAATATAAGATACTATATTTCACAGCTCGAACCCATGAACATATGGGGATGGGAAGGGGCATACGATTGGGGGATAAATAGTATCCCCATATGATAATCTTCATAAAGATACCTTGCATTGTGTGCCTTATATAAGATACTATGTATGAAGATTATCATATGGGGATAATGTGACGCCCCGTTTCCAGACACCGAGTCCTTATCCGGAAATGAACGTCCGGCACGTATATAACTCGTATTTATACCAAATTATATACGTAAGCCTTACAAATACGTCATCAGAGTATAATTGCGGAAATTAAATCAACTCGGGAAAATATACATAACTAGGGGTAGAATTGGAAAACCAAATGTCGAGTCCATTACAACATTTAAAGTCTAAGTATTCAACGATAGTCCACAAATACATCACTTTACAAGGTTCAACGGCTCTACAAAACGAGATAGCTTAAACTATTACCTAATTGAAATATAATAACATCAACAAAAGCACTTCCAAAGTATCTAGAGGTCATTCCTCGAAGTACTTATTGATGCAAACTTTCCTAGAGTTCAAATCTAACCGGCAGTGTACCGGGTCGATTGCAGTCTAGTACGGTAGTCAAGGTTGTATCCCAAGAGAATTGTAGGTTAAACACTAATTAGTTATTATTATCTTGATCCGAATCGCAAGTCGATTAAATAAGACTAATTAACTACAAAAGTTGTTCAAACAATAAAAGAATCTAGCCAAGATGATTCATAGTTCAAGTTATCTCCCCTCGATTACTTAGAATTGATCAACCAACCGCCTTCCATTAGTGCTCTATTGTGTGAATGGTGCATTCCTAAACGAGTGATCTCCCCTCATACGAGTGATTGAAACCACACTTGTCTCCTCCTTGGTTTAAGCACCTTAAACCTAATGACTTGACAAGATAAAAACTTGGATGCAAAACTCCCCGGATACGAAACCGAATTCCGCTAGGGTCAATTCTACCTTCCGTTCTTCTTACCCTCGTCCCACGACTAACATCTCCATTCGGTGTCTACTAGTTGTGTAGGTGCATATATTGGTTAATTACTCCAACATACACATTACCAAACAATGCAAGCAAGAAGATTTTCAACACAATAGAAGCTAGAAACACAAACGATCAATTCCAAACAATCAAAGGGATTATCTACCATCACTATATCATCTTAGCTAGTAGAAGGACTAGCCACTCATGATTACAACTACTAACAAGTTAAAGTTAGCATTCATAATAACAAGAACAATTAAATCAAAATAAAGATTAATAGAATGCCAAATTCGAGTGGTGAACTTGAAGTTGGAGACTTACATTCTAACTGCAAAGTACCAATAAAGATGAAACACAAACAAGTTGTTCTTACATCCACTGGAAGCCTTGACGTCGAAATGATGATTCTATAATGTTTACAATGGATTTAGGTGTTAAATGGTGGAATTTTTGGCTAAGGGAAGCCTTGAGGTGGAGGTGCCTTCAAGTTACTGAAACGGATGTTCTTTGTTCTCTGATGCTGATATCTTCCCTCTCTGTTCAAAATTAGCTTAAATCGCATTATTCCGCTTTTTCATGTAATTCGGCGCACGCCATAGGGTCCTCGGTGCACACCGAGCTTAACAGAGTTGTTGAAATTTGACATCATAATTAATGCTCCTGCAATTATAGACTTTGATGTATCGGCACGCACCGTAGCATCTCTCGGCTTGCGCCGTGATTAACTCAGCTTACGCCGAAACTTCAATTTGTGTTGCCAATCATCCATAATCAAGCTCAGTAATCCCTAACTCCTTTAATCTCTCCAACTGTGACGGTAAGCTCGATCTAACTTTGATATTTTTGCTCCATGCCCCTGTAATTACTGCAAAATGCCAATACAAACATGCCACGAGTAATTCCGATGATAGATTATAACTGGTAAGCTCTAAAAAGATGATAAATTATTGGATGTTGATTGTGTCTACACAAAAATAAAAGTGCTTTGATTTATCGCAAAATTTACCATAATCGACGCGAATTATCACTATATACTAAAGAATTGGGGTCAAACATCGTGGAATTTTATCATCTAGTTGACATACATCACTTATAATCACAGATGCCATCGTAACCTGCATCACCTTCTCGGGGTGGGAACAATATAACGAAGGGGTAAGTACATACGTACTTAGTAAGTAGTAGAAGCATCGAATCTATATGACGATGCCGGATTTTGTCATGTATAATTTCGGGTCAATTTAATCTAGGGATGATCGAATCAAGGATGATTTTGGGGGTGATTTTAGGGTTCTATGGCTGAGTCCAAGAACGTATCTTGGATTGCCTACGTATCCTGTGTATTGTCCAGGAATCAAGCCTTACGTAGTTCCTGGAATGATGTATTTATAGGCACACACCCTTCTTCTGCCCTAATCCTAGGGCGGTTTGGTCTATTGACATAATTGCCCTTTAATGGGCCTTGCTCCTTGCCCAAGCAACCCTCTAGATTATTGGGCACGGGAACCTGGTGGAGCTCGATATCGACTCGTATGACACCGACATGGGTGCTCGAGTTGACACACTTGCAAGATCTGCTTTGGTGCGGTGGTGATCAACGATTTCGTCTCGTATTCGACCCGATGTGGATAATATACTTGGACTTTTCCACATGCCAGCTGGACCAATTAGATAATTCCACGTGGAGGGGTGAAATCCCGTATCGTCACTATACAAACAACAACAATATATATTGTCTACACACACACTACCAAGTATGTTATAATTGCACACTCCCCTCCAGCTAGCCTTGCTAGCGAACTCACAAAACAAGAGGATGAGTTGCATAAAAGTCCAAGGACACATCACATAGTGAAGACTGCACCACGACACATTCAGCCCCTTAAAAGGCATAGGGCTAGCCTTAAGTGAAGTCCAAGGCCATAAGTCTAACCGACCCTGGGACTTGACCCTCCCGGATGCGATATAGAAACGTGCCTTACCAAGGACTAGAATGCTTTATCTTTTAGACTCTCAAGTATGTATTTAAGCGTTTAATCTAACCACCTGAGTTCATTGCACATAAAAAGGCTTCTAAGGACTACTAGACCTTAGATAACTCTAAGTTATACTACCTAGCACGTATCACAGAAATATTGGATTCTAATCCAATACACACAAGGCTAAGTGATGTGATCCATGAAGGACTTCAGAATGAAGAAAAATCAGAAATTCATGGTGATGCAGAAGAGGCGCAATTATTTATTTTATTGGCCTGAATAAACTCTTAAGTATTTATTTCAGTCATTAGTCTTTTATTATCCCACATCGGTTAGATAATCTTTTATTTTTGTTATTATTTTTATTTATTGTTATTTTGTCCCACATTGCTAAATTAGCAATTGGATTTGGAGTCTGTAGCCTATATAAGACACCTAGGTTATTCTTTTAAAAAGAGATATATTTTGAGTGAAATTATTATTGAGTCTATTGACTTGTTTCACTTGCGAGTGAAGATCTCTTCGTTGTAGAGTTTCACCCTATAAAAACTTATCAGCGCTTTGAGCAAGCGTTGTGGCGTTCTTGCCAACGTTCTTAGATTGGATTATCTAAGTTCGTTGTTTCGAGCTCGTCTATTGTCCCCAACGTTCTTAGATTGGATTATCTAAGTTCGTTGTTTCGAGCTCGTCTATTGATTCCCTTTAGAAGGTCCTAGGGCAAATCCCGTTCTTGAATCGTATCATTTGGTATCAGAGCCTTCGGTTGACTAAAGGTAATCAAATATCCCATTTATTTTCTTTCTTTCTTTTCGCATTATTATTCAAAAAACAAAAATTATTTATTATTGTTTTCCTTTAATTTCGTCCCCTCCCCAGCCATAAATCTTCAAATCTTCATCCATCCTACCCGGAAAACTTGAAAATTCTTCAAATCTTCAAACCTTCATCCCAAAACCCTAATTTTCCAACCCGTTTTTGCATCAGCTCGTGTAATATCCAAACCACCTCCAAACGATCTGAAATTTTAACCACAACTAAATCAAATCGTTATCTACGTTTTCTCTCTTGACCTCATCTCGGAATTCGCAACCGAAACGACTCAAAACTGCTCATCAACACAAAATAGTTTATTCTGAATTCTGCAGCAGTAGATCTTGTTACGATTTCGATTTAGGTGCTTTAGAAAATTCCAAATCCCCTAAAAATTGGGCAACTTATAGGAAATTCTCTGTCCTACAACTTTTATCTTTTGAGTTTTACCAAATTCTCTGTAGATTGGTCACAATCAACACCTTAAGACACTGCTATCAATATGAAAATTTCTGACAGATTACACCAGTTGCCGAAAAACGATTGGTTGATCGACTTTTATAAGTCCAAAAGATCTGAAATTTTGACATCTTCTATAAAACTCGTTCCTCTACAACTTTTGTCTTTTGAGTTTTCCTAGATTCGTAGTGGTTTGGTCATTAAATACGTGAGTTTCACATCAGGGTGTGAAAATTTTCACAATGTAATTCATTGTCAAAAAAAAAAATCATTACGATTGAGCATCAGGTTGAGTAAACACGAGATAATTGTGGGAATATGCATTATTTTGATCATTATGAGAGACGGGATCGTAGAAAGGAACATAGGCGTCAAACTGAGTTAGCGGATCGAAATGAGAGCATGTTAGCAGTGATAGCAAGGATCCTTGAGGAGAATAATCGTGCACTCGGTGCGAAGTTGAAACAAGAAATTAAGGCTATTATGCAAGTTAAGACGCAAGAGTTGCAGGATAGATTGGAAAAGGAAGTTGAACTACTACAGGCGGAGGAGGCCAAACGGTGGGCTGACATTCAAAAAGAAAATTAATGAGTGGACTAAAGCAGAAAATGACGAGGTTGTTAACATTCGTGAGGAGGATTTGGAAAGGGAGGAAGAAAATAGTTCTATAGTTGTCGATGTGACAGTGGAGGTGGATGAACCTGAAATTGGGGAAGAGAAAATAGAGATGTCAGAGGTGTCTATTGTGGAGGAAGTACGCAAAGAGTTGATTGTGGATGAGGCACAAGAAGAAACTATGCTACTGAATTCTTGTTCCAGCTGTATTTTGTCTTCTGTGCAGGTATAGGAGGATCATCCACACGAGGAGGAAACCGGGCTGTTGGATACATCCAATGCCGCCCCTATATTGCCTTTGGATGAACTATCCCCGGTTGTTAACGGTGGCAAACCGGCGCACATTTTTATTGATCCTTTTGCCTTGCGTGTTTATGAAGATCCTACATTGCATTTCTATGATTATGTTGCTGCCACTCCGAGCTTCATCACCGTCGATATCCAGCCAAGTGACTTTTCTTATGTTCTATTGCGGAAGCATGGATCGACATCTAGACATGCTATTGCTTTGGAGCTGTATATCCATATTATCTTTGATCCTGGTATATCATTGACGATTTTTGCGGTTTGTTCAAACTTGGTTCATGATGCTGACTTGTACGACATCCTTTTGATTCGAGGACGAATCCATTCCAGCCGGGAGGGAATGATGTGATCCATGAAGGACTTTAGAATGAAGAAAAATCAAAAATTCATGCGAAGCAGAAGAGGCGCAAATATTTATTTTATTGGCTTGAATAAACTCTTAAGTATTTATTTCAGTCATTAGTCTTTTATTATCCCACATTGGTTAGATAATCTTTTATTTTTGTTATTATTTTTATTTATTGTTATTTTGTCCCACACTGCTAAATTAGCAATTGGACTTGGAGTCTGTAGCCTATATAAGGCACCTAGGTTATTCTTTTAAAAAGCGATATATTTTGAGTGAAATTATTATTGAGTCTATTGACTTGTTTCACTTGCGAGTGAGGATCTCTTCGTTGTAGAGTTCCACCCTATAAGAACTTATCAGCGCCTTGAGCAAGCGTTGTGGCGTTCTTGCCAACGTTCTTAGATTGGATTATCTAAGTTCGTTGTTTCGAGCTCGTCTATTGATTCCCTTTAGAAGGTCCTAGGGCAAATCCCGTTCTTGAATCGTATCACTAAGGAATAAGGTTTCCGATTATCCCGAGTTTCTCCCCGCAGAGGGTCTCCACAAGGTGCTGAGCCAAATCCACCAGAAACTGAACCCCTAACTTTGCCACATAACATCAAAGGCATTGACTATCAGAGTCAATATCACGTAAGGCAAAATAAGATGTGTTCAAATGTTCCGTGAGTTACGGTGTTACGGTGCGGAGCCAAAGCCACTAGAACACAAATATTTCACTTTACATGTATAAAACATGCTTATAACAAAAATAGATTCAATTGAACACTTCCCTACCTCAAATCTTTGAAGAAAAACTTAAGTCAAAGCGTCACCATGAATCTCATGGTGTGCTTGATGGTGATATTAGGCTAATACTAGTTGTCATTCTATAGCACTTCGGGTGTGTAACAATATAACATCTACTATATAGTATCCTTATAGTAAAAGTAATAATATATATATATATATATATAAAACCAACATACAAAAACCCACGGCTTAAATGTGTATGCATGGATATTTATATAGCTAATGTTGGAATGGTGAGTCATCTTTAATATGAGTCATATGCCTTCAGTAAATGCCACCAGCATTTAGGATGTGGCTGAATTATACATAGTCCAGCAAACATGCTAATTCACCTCTTGGTAATAAAACGTGGCATTCAAGCATTTTTCCTTCTTTTCCATAACAATGGAAGTGACACAATGAAAGCAACAAGTTCCTTCTTTACTAGTAAGTAGTAGTAACAATGAAAGGGACATAATACAAGGGGGAAAAAAGCACTCTACTGCATGTTAAGGGTGATTTTATACGTTTTATAAGGATATATTTTATATCAATTTTCCTCATATCTGGATGTTTTTCATAGAAATCGAGCTTTATATTGAAATATTGAAGCAAGTGATGTTTCAATAGTTAAATTGCAAAACGAACGAATTATGTCTTAAATTGTGATTTTATATTATTTTGGAATTATGTTACGCTTTGATATGTTTTTTATTATTGTAGATACACGAGATATGGATTAGAAGAGGATTTAAAGATGAATTAACTGAAGATTTATATGATGGAGAGGAGATAAAGATGGAAGGAAAGGATAAAGATAGAAGAAAATCGAAGATCAAGCCAGTGAACGAACGTCCAAGTCCCGTCCAGAGTGGACGGGCGTCTGAAGAGAGTGGACGGGCGTTCAGGTTGGCAAAAGCAGAACAGAGAGTTTGGACGTGCAGCATGGCGGGCGAAAGTGCGCGTCGAGATCAAACGGACGTCCATAAATACCGGGCGGCGTCGAGAGGAAGAAATCGATTCAGATGTTCGAAGTAATTCGACGGGCGGCGTCAACCACTTTGGACGGGCGCCCAACACCGACTTAAGCCCACCGACTTAGAATTCTATATAAAGCATCAGCGCCCCAAACCCTAAAACACACAAATTTTTACATCAGAATTTCATAAAGCAGCCGCCGCTTTTCTGAGGTCTCAAGGCCGGTCACCCGAGCCTTGTGCTCGGGTGATCCGGGTTAGATTAGGATGCTTTTCTTTTCGTTGTTGATTCATGGAGATCATCCATTGTACCAAACTATGTGAGTTTATCTTTTAATTTATTCAATCCTTTGTTTGTTTTTATGATCTTTGATTCGTTTTGTATCTTTCTATGATTTATGATGCTATTGTGTGACTAGATCGGGAGATTGGTTGCTAATCGTTGTCTAACGTTGATGAGAATCGTTGTTGGGCTAGATCACCATAGAAAGATAGGATCTTTAATCGTTAATTAGTGACAAATTAATTGGTTAATTATCTAGGTTGCTAGATTCTAAAATATGGGAGTTAACTTGAATCTACACCTTCGTTTTGTATGAAATTGGTCTCAACATTCGGGAGAGGAGAGATCGATAATTGAATTCACTAAGGGATTAGGAATTCATAGCTTGAGAAACGGATTCACTAAGGAATTAGGAGTTCGTATTTCGTGTAAAGGTGAAACCACAATATCAAATTAGAATCGTGAGATGAACTTGGATTGGAATCACTTAGTTTGTGTAATGTTTAATCTCATGTATCTTTAGTTTAGTTCGTTTTTTTTTTTATTATTCTTAGCTTAGGTTTATTTTTCTATGTGTTTTTATGTTTGTTCTTTCGTTTATTTGTTTTCATAAGTAACAATTGAAAGGAATTAATAAGATTAGATTCAACATCCCAACCCCAATGGATCGACTTACTTACTTATCCCGCTTTACTAGCAATTACCCGATATTCGGTCGGTTAGGAGTTAGTTTTGCATATAGGTTAGAGTTTATAAATTGTTTTTGTTTAGTGATGCAAAAATCCTCCGAACACTGCACGAAAACATCTCGTTCGTGCGAATTCTAAAACTCAACACCAAGCCATTTTAGACCTACTGAATGATCCCGATTTGACATTAGAAGTATATTGATTTTTTTCCATTTTAGACATACCGAATGCACTCGTACCTTATATTTCTAACAAGACTCTATTTCCACGGCTCGAACCCATGACTAACTTCACGTACCTTATAGAGAAATATAAGATACTATTTTTCACAGCTCGAACCCATGAACATCTAGTCACACCACAACTAACTTTTATCAGCGTGCCAAAGCTTCCGTTCAACAAAAATGTAGAAGAAACTATTAACACTTTGATCAACAAAGTTTTGATACATCATGTGTCTCGGTACAATATCTGAATCAATTCGATATATATAGCTTAAATAGACTATATATGATTTAGTAATTCCCCTCTTCCAACATTGTAGTGTCTGGCGCTGACAAAACTCGTGTATGAATTACGCCACACGCAACTACCTAAAACGTCGTTGTTTCTGCAGATGAAGCTTCAAATCATGACTTCTTCTGCCTTCTGTCTTCAACATGTACAGCAAGAAATCACTCCAAGAATCAATAGGTCCAGGTAAGCACCAATTTGTACAGTCATTGTACAGCGTGGCGTTTTCCCGCGGCGATTGTCCGTACCTACTAGGATGTCCATCTGGTCTTAAAAGCATAGCTTGTGTTGTATCAAGCAACCTATATCTTATCCCTTTCTTTTTCCCTTCTTTTTCAGCACCTCTAAACTCTTCCAACTGTGTCAAATACAACTCTAAATCACTTCCATCTAACATAATCTCACCGCTTTTAAACGGCTTCTTCCTCGCGCAATCTCCACCGTTGTTCCATTCACCGTTCTCGAAATGAGAGGGCGAAAACGTCCTCAGAATCACAACCCCATTAAAGTCTTTTATATAATTGAAAGCTCTAAAAGCCGTTCTAAACGCTTTTTTATACCCATAACTCGTCGGTAGATCGATGATGTTTTCCTTCTGACAGAAACGACACCCAACGATCTTACGGTTCTCGTAGTAAATCCCGGGACGAGGAAAAGAGTGGGCAGCGTTGATGATGACGTAATCGAATTCGTGAATCTGGGTTGACCAATTCTCATCAGGCTCATCAAGGTAGAGGTTATACAGACCATCATTGTTTGATGAGTCTTCAACTTTAACTAGAAATGGGGAGTAAAAATATGCTAGTGTGAAGTTGTAGCTCAAGTATTCCCATCGTTTAAAGTGTTCGTCTGACGTGTACGACACGTCGATAGGAAATTCCACCTGTACATTACATATTTTATGAATCAAGTGGTGCATAATAATAATAATAATAATAATAATAATAAAAAAAACATTAAATAAAGACAGCATCATATGATGATATAAAAAAAAAGCTGTAGACGAAAAAGTTTTTTCAATAATTTCTTGAGAACAAACAAACCCACATGCAAATGCACGAGCAGTGCCTACTGAAACTGAAAGGTATACTTTAATAATTGAAGTACACAATACGCATTGGTATGTTAACACTCAATCTTGAAAATCATAAACAAGAGTATTATACACAGTCAAAGTAAGAAAATCGAATCACTGACGTCCAATTATTTACTCAAAATATAATCATGTATACAAGTGGAAATAGAAATAGAAATAGCATTTTTTTTCTTTTCTTTTTGTCTGTTTGTTAATATCATTATTCCTCTGAATTTGAGATTATTGTAATCACTAATTTGCTCTTTGTTCAATGTACAGTAGTCAGAGTATCATATGGACAAATGCTACCTAAGTTAACAATTCAACTTTTCTTTTTAAGCGACGTACTTTTAAAGACCCCTTGATCATGCTTTTAAACCAGTTTTACTTGCTTTATCACTATCATTTATGATGATCAAACAATATATGAAACACTGAATCATAAATTTACGAACATTTAACCAGTTTTTTTAAACTATATAAAAATCCAAAATGACTTAGACTTCTTCTAAGTAGTGCTAGTATTTAGATAATGAGGGAGTGTTTAGTCTTCAATTACTACCATTGACCGACACTACACCTTAATTAGTGGTAAATAAACCAAGTGGTAAATAAACCAAAAAAGTCATGGGTCCTGCCTATTTTGTCTACCATATGTCTCTATCGAAACTCCGCGTCAAGAATAAGTTTCCCAACCAATTAGGTATGCTGTCCCAATTTCTCATAGAGCCTTTATTTGCATCACCACAGTAGAATCGACCCTGTGAAATTAGAATGTATTCCATCATCAGGTCTTGGTTCGATAATGCGGGTAGTCGGATGTCAGTTATACATTCGAATTCGACTTTTACAGGATCAATTATGTGGAAATGGTGTTTGAATGTATATTCCGCTGCCGATTCTGGTTCTAGTTCGACAATATGGGAAGTCGGATGTCAGCTATACATTCGACTTTTACAAGGTCGATTATATGGACTTGATGTGGTGCACCGGTAGCTAGGGGACACAATGTGGTGCACCGGTAGATCAGTGACACAACTTAGTATTAAATACTAAGAGCATCTCCAAGGCATTTCCCCAAATTTTATCCCAAATCACCAAATTCTACCCCAAATTTCTTACATCATCTCCAACCATCTCACTCCAAATCTTACCCCAAAAAGAATATTCTAAGAATATTCCATATTAATCTATTTTTTTTAACAAACTATTCCAAATAAATTTATTTCATCAAATACCAATAAATTTTTAACAAACTTTGTCATATTTTCTTTTAAGTGAGTAATAAATTTCTTTTATTCAGTGTGCTTGTATTTCTAATGTCAAATAAATGTATGATTTTTATCGTATTAAATATAATGTGTTAAATTTTTATCATTGAATTTTATCGTATTTATCGTATCAAATTACAACATATAACATAAGTTTTAAATTTTTTACACACATTTATTTGATAATTAAATTAAACTAAGTGTCAAAAAAAAATTAAACTAAAAAAAAAAGGTTTGTGGCGATTATAAAAGTGAAGAGAAGGGAAAAAAAGAGAAAAAAAGCAGAGTGGAGATTTGGGGGAGAAAATTTTGGCCCCAAATTTGGGGAAAGAGTTGGGGATACCCCAAAATGGGGGGAGATTTGGGAGAGGGTTGGAGTATGAATTTATCCCTTTTTGGTGATTTGGGGAGGGTTTGGGGAGGGTTGGAGATGCTCTAACATACATTTAAAATTTAAAATTATTGAATTCTAACATTTTTTTCTGTGCTTCAGGGGTGGAATTCAGTTCAAACCATGTAATATCATCATCTATTCCCACTACAAAATGCTTGCAGGAGTGTGATACACACTGTACAATTCATGGGCAATAATTTGTAGGAGATATAAATTGGATAAAACAGGAAATACATTTGATTTAGGAAAACTAGAAGCCACAACACAGAGAAAATTAAATAGAAAAATGATTCGTGAAAATTTGAACAGTAAAATTAGCTAAAAAAATCAAAGAGATATGCCGGAAAAGTGCTAAATACATGAAGAAAACGAGATAATGAACTGGAAAATGAAAATGAGGAAGCACATGTGAATCCAAAAAGGTAAACAAAATGAATTGCCTGAAAAGAAGATACGTACACGTGAAAGGAGGCAAATCAAAGACTGCATTTGATTTCTTCCGATTGAATCTCCGACGAAGGCCAACGATTTACCTCTAACAATATCCAGAAACTGATAAGGATTCATTACAGGCAACTCACAACCATCCGGTTTCCACCGCCATTTCATAAACTCAAGATCAGGCTTTCCATACTTTACACAGTTCAAATGCTCATGGATCGCCCAACACGTGGTGTTCGTGTAATACGGAGCATCCTGGTTCGGAATCCATTCTCCAGTGAATATATCGCACTTTATCATCTCATCAACTAAATCTATCAATTCCTCCACCGGAGCAGAAGAACGGAATTCTCCGACAGCTGTTTTCTCCTCAGTATCCGGCGGCGGCGGGTATATGTTTACCAATGGACTGTGGATTCGAACAATAGTGATAACAACTGAAGCTAGAATTATAACAAATGCTATGATTGGGATTTTCAGTGGATTATTGCTTTTCATGATTGGGGATTGAGTTGCTTGGAGCTTCATTTTTGGATTCAAAAGGGGCCAATTATATTGAAATCGAGAAAAATGGAGCAATCATGATTAATTGATTGATTGTAAATCAAAAAGGAGAATGTGAGAATTTGGGAGTAGATCTGAACCGAGACAGGAGTCAGGTGGTAGTGGTTGGGGTGCTGCGGGGGTGGTTTATATATTGGAGTTTAATGTCGGGTTTGTCTGTGGACTTTCTTTGATTCGTCTACTCAACCCATAATTTCAGCAAGGTATATTATTATTACGTAATTCACACAAAATCTTAGGGAAATATATTATGTTGGTGATACATCCGCTACACATAGTGTATAGTAGACAATCACTACACACCTCTAATCTATTCATTTGAAGCGATACATTTTAATCATTGAATAAAAGTGTAATGATTATCCACTACATACTATGTGCAGTTGATATATCATTTTCCAATATATTGTGACGTACAATTATCTGCACCCGGTTAAACTGAGGTCTCAGGGTTGGAGTCCCACCATGTTATACAACATATCTATACACCTTTTATGCATTATATTGAATCGAACTCACACACTTTAACTTAAAGGCAAGTTTGTCATTAGATTCGAGTCCCACCATATACAACATTCTATATATCTTTTATGCATTATACTGAATCGGCGTTTTAGTCATGGGTTCGAGTTCCACTATATACAACATGCCTATACACTTTTTATGCATTATACTGAATCGGCATTTTAATGAATCGAACTCACACACTTTAACTCAATGCAATATTGTCACTAGATTCGAGTCCCACCATATACAACAACACAAGATTGTCACTACAAACTTCAAACTCTTTTAACCGCTGAAATTACACGATAGGTACCCTTACTAGCTACATACATGCTCTAAACAATATTAGTGAACTTTTCAAAAAGAGTAGAGCCAATTCAATCAAACAAAATTAAACACTCAGTTTCCATTTGCCTTCCTCTTCTCATTCTATCATTCTCCAATTAATGTAAACTTAAAAACTAACACCACCCCCCAACAAAAAAAAAAAAAAAAAAAAAAAAAACATACAAAATGTGAACTAATCTTTAGATTATCCATAATGGGAGCTGGTTATGATTTTGCAGGAGTAAAATTCTTCGTTTATTCGTCTCATCCATGGTCGAACTAGCTAGGGTGTCATCATTTAAGTTAAGACGTTGTTAGTAACACCATAACAAACCTACTGTTGTGACACCACACAGTGATAATCGACTTTCTCTAAGTCGATTCTAAACATCAAAAAAGTGTATCAGAGTGTCTTTCTTAAGCAGTTATCAGGAAATGAAGTGAGGAATGTTGGCCATTGATGCTTGCAATTTCTCGTCGGAAAACCCTAAATCAACCATACCGCCCTGCAAATACTTCTCATAAGCTGGCAAATCAAAATGGCCATGTCCACACATTGCCAATAGTATCACTTTTGACTCGCCGCTTTCTTTACAGCTTAATGCTTCCCTGATTGAGGCTGCTATGGCATGTGTTGGTTCAGGTGCCGGTATCAACCCCTCCGTCCTTGCAAATTTTATCGCACCTGAAACAGCAGGAAATAAAAATCTTCATAATTTATATCTAAATTTATTCAGAAATTTCTGCAAAGAGTGTCCTATGTGTCTGATCAAACACAGTCAGAGTTTGAATCAAACAACTCTACTGTATTCCGTAAGAAATTCTCCATCATTCCTAAGTGTGGCAATATTTCTAGATTCCATACATGTTTTCTCTTCCTGACTAACCTTGAAAACATTCGATTTGTGGAATTGCTATTGCATCCATCAATCCCATTTCGTATACATGCGAGATCAACGGAGCCATGCCATGGTAACGCAAACCTCCTGTTATAAAAACCATTTCATTCCAATTAGGGAAAAGAAGGAAAAAAAAAAAACCGACAAGTGTTTACCAGCATGAATAGGATCAGGTATGAAGTCATGTCCAAGTGTATGCATTTTCATCAAAGGAGTCATGCCAGCAGTATCACCATAATCATAACCATAAACACCCTTTGTCAAAGAAGGACAAGCCGTAGGCTCAACCGCCTTAATACGTGGATTAATCTTCCCTTTCAATTTCTCCCTAATAAACGGAAAAGCAAGTCCACCGAAATTCGATCCGCCTCCAGTACAACCAATGATCACATCCGGTGTTTCACCTATCGCCTCCATCTGTTTGATACACTCTTCGCCTATAATGGTCTGATGTAGTAAAATATGGTTAAGAACACTGCCTAAACAATATTTGGTATCGGCGTTTTTCATAGCGGTTTCCACCGCTTCGGATATAGCAATTCCTAAACTTCCTGGGCTTGATGGATCTTTCTGGAGGATTCTTTGACCGGTCTCTGTAACGGTAGATGGTGACGGATGGACCGTTGCTCCCCATGTTTGCATCATCAGTTTACGATATGGTTTCTGATCGTATGAAGCACGAACTTGCCATACCTGGAAGAATATACAAATGAAATAGAGATAGTTACTTGAAATGTGTTACTGCTCACCTTAGAACACTTGTGGGAGATACTGTAAAACAAGGTGAATCTGTAATATACAGATCCATTAGAAACGCAGTGCAGTAGAATCGCTAGTCAGATTCGTAAAATACAAATTCTCTAAATTCCGACACTACATGTATGGTACAATATACAGATTCTTATTCAGAATCTCCTTATATTATGTGATGTAGAGATTCTGGTGCAATTTACTAGAATAGAGATCATGTTAATAGGGACAGATGCAAGTGTTCTAAACATTAACAAATACATTTTTTTTTGAATATACTAATACTTTTATGTTATGGACTCAAACACGAATTTTCTCTCTATTTTAGTGACTCTCCATTAAAAGTAAAATGCACCAGAATCTCTACAATGCATAAAGTGAATAGAGAATTTGTATTTCATGAAGCACATATATATAGTGCTAAATTTAGAGATTTTGTATTTTACGGATGTGAGTAGAGATTCTACTGCTAAGAGTTCTTTTTAAGAATTTGAAAAGTTTGAATCCGTATTTTACGAATTTACCCTGTTTTACGGTATTTACTAGACTAATTCAGCCATCCTTTCACACTTGTAGTAACCTCTCTTGTAAAGTAAATTACCATTTACCACCTTATCAAAGGTAATCTTATGTCTCGATTCTGTGTAGAGACGTAATTTGCACTGGAAAACGCACGTTTTCAAGTTCAAAAATAAAAACACATAAGAACGTGCTCGTTTTTCAGTGTAAATGGTGTCTCTGCACAAAACAGAGACACCACAGAAAAAATTACCAGTAATTCATACCAAATCATTTCAATTGTAAAAAGAGAAGCCTAATCATTCATCAACCTTAAACCGGATAATAGACACATGAAAATGGATATAGTGTGAAGCTTGAAGAGTGCAACTTACTTCACAGTTTACATCAAACAAGCTGCAAGCAAAAGCCAAGGCACTTCCCCATTGGCCAGCACCAGTCTCTGTGACAATTTTTCGAACACCTTGCTGGGAATTGTACCAGACTTGAGGAACAGAAGTGTTGGCTTTGTGTGAACCAGCAGGACTAACACCTTCATATTTGTAGTATATTCTTGCTGGTGTATCAAGAAGTTTCTCCAACCTCTTGGCCCTATTGATTCAGCAACATCAAATATATATGATCAGAAATTGCTGTACTTCTTCTGGTTCGTTTGGTTTGGTTCGGTTCGGTTCAAGGAAGACGAGTATGAATGGTATATTGATAAATATTCAAAATATAACGACCAAACTATACATTGTAAAACTATAAGGACCATAGGTTGCATAAGTACGGATACGTGGTGGATACATAATTTTCAAAAAATATAGGATACAAGTACATTTGTACATAGGACATTGAGCAAATATTAAAAAGACAAGGACAAAACTGTACAAAATAAAACTATAAGGACCAGACAACCAAAGAGAGAGAGAGAGAGAGAGAGAGAGAGGGGAGTATTTGATGCTGATCATATTACCTGATAAGAGGAGTAGGACGCCAGAGGCTGTAAACATCTAAAACCTCTTCAGGAATATCAATAAACCGTTGACTGCTAGCCTCTTGCTTGATTAGTTCATCAGGAAATAAAGGACTCAAATCCTCTGGTTTCAATGGTTCAAAGGTTTTGGGGTGCAGCGGAGGAGGTGGTTTGACCGAAAGATCAGCAACTAGATTGTACCATTGACCAGGAATTTCAATTGATTTAAGAATATTAGCATTATTATAATATGTTGCTCCAGCTCCAGCTCCAGCCTTCACCCTGCTCGTTGAAAAGTTTCTCAAATTGGAGTCTTTTGGCCATTGCTCGTCACCTAAAAAGCAGCAATTTTGAATTTGTGGTACATAAAAGTAAAGAATATTAAGTTTAAAAAAACAAAAAAAAACAGTAGTTGAAAATTGATTTATTGAGTAAAGAATATACTTTTCGAATGTCTAAAGTGAGGATGGATCTTCGGAAAGGTGATTATTGAGTTAATAATCGACTTTTAAGACATTGATTCAGTGTGGTGCGGTGGTAAAACTCCCATAGAAAGAAAAAAAAAGAGAGAGCAGTAACATAAGCTGAAACTTCAGATGTACGAATGTAAAAACAAAAAAAGAAGAAAGGAGGAGGGGATGAATGAAATGCATATGTACCTATGGTGAAAGAGTTTGAGTAGATTCTTGTTGAAAGAAATAGTGACTGAGCCATTCTTTATGCCGCCAGAAAGGAGGAGGCCAGCCAGGCGAGGCGGTGCTGTTTTTTTTTTTTTTTTTTTTTGAGAAGAGGCGGTGCTGTTTTTGATTCGTATTAATTATCTGTGAGCAAAAGGAGACGACTTTCTCACAGCTAGCATAACCATTTACTCCTCTTTTTTTTATAGAGTTTAATAAGTTCTCGAAAGACACTAGTTTTATGGTTGTTCAGGACCACCATGTCATACTTGGTCATCCAGTAGGATTTCATAAAAGATGGACAAATTTGTAAAAACATGATATTTATATTTTACTGGTTGGGTACGTGTGTTTTTTTTTGAATTTGGTTTGGATCCTGATCACTGCTCATACTTTAGTGGCGACCACCATAAAATTTCATTCAAACAAGATAGTTTTATGGTGGTCCAGGACCACCATGTCATACTTGGTCATCCAATAGCAATAAAATAAAAAGACTTACTTATTGTGTAACTGTAATGTGTTGTGATTGTCCCGTGTAGTAGATGTATCACCTTCTAAAAAAAACCATAGCAAATTTAAGTTAGAGAAATGTTTGTGACATAACAAAATTTACACAACAAAGTAGCACAACATAATTTTCTATCATTGATTTTTATGAGACTCATTTGAATCAACATGTACCATATCATAATCAATAATCTAAAAATGTATTGTGTATTTTTTTGTGGCACTATCACTGTTCTTTAAATTATTTGCTCATTGGTATTGTGGAGCAAAATTTTTAATTCTACCGTACATTGCCTCCTATCTTCTTCTACTTTCTTTCTTTCTTTTTTTTTTTTTTTTTTTTCCCTTCATCGAAACAACAATTACGACGGGTGATTTCTAAAACAACACCGGTCAATCACCGGATCACTGCCAGCAAACTATACAAACATATTAAACAAACAAAAGAAAACCTACATTGGGAAGAATCTCAATAGCACCAAATACTATTTCGTTAAAGAGGATTTGATGAAAGACAAAAATGAAAACAATCCGACATATCACAGACGACCATAACTCACACGGAAAATAACCACCACCACATTGTCTTTGTAATACTGAATAATTGCCTTGGCTGCAAAAATTCACCTCGGTAATAATGCTAACCAAGTTATTTTAATGCGGATAAACATTTATGTAAATTTAGTGGAATTTTCGTGTGGTTACTCTCCTATGTAGGATGTTTGATATCAGATTGAAACCGTGTAATCCAGATTAAACCACGTTGGTTACTTTACGCTAAAGAATAACAAGGTATCAAGTAAAAACAGTAATAATCCTAGGTAAGAATTTCTCTTCTCAAGTGATTTATTTGCACATATAAAGATTCCAGGTAAAAACCACTCATAATCCTCTGTCTTCGTGACACATACAATTTCATTTCTCAAGTTTTTATAATACCTTCAAACACCTAATACACCATCATTATTCTCTTTTGTTAGGTTGTGAGATAAAAAAATCCCACGTTTGGTGTATTGTTTTTATTTTTTTACCACTACTACATTTCATTTGCGCGGATACATTTTCATGTTTCATAATAAAATAAAAAGAAACATATGCAAAGCAAGACAATGTTCATTTTCATAATTTCATGTTTCATATGAAATCATGTTTCCATGCAACATGGTTTATATATACACATAATGATTTTGACACTTTGAATATAAATCTTATGAATGTTTGTTGCATCAGCTGAGCTGTTAGTTGCTTGTCGAGACTTCTTTTAGAGTGTTCTATTGACAAACGCTCCATAACAATTTATTTCTGTTTTTGGATCGAACGGTTTGATTCATTCGATGGAATTCACAACAATGTCGACATTGAACATGTATATATGTAAGTGCAGTGGCGGATTCAGGAATTTATTCCAGTGTTGTCACCGGAGTCTAAAACTACATTTTTTTTCCAAAAAAAATTCCAGTGGGGTCACCGGAGCTTAAAACATCATTTTTTTTTATCAACAACACGACATTTTTTAACAATAAAACTACATCGTTTTAATATTAAAAAAAATTTCTCGGATCTCGATAGGGTCACGTGACCGACCCCTAGATAATGTGCCTCCGCCACTATGTAACTATCACGGTCTAGCAATTTCCACTTATTCAGTAGCCATGGAAGGAGGCTTGACATTCACTACAAAAAAAAATGATTTTTTTGTGACAAATCTTTGGTGACAAAGAGGAGTTTTGTCATGAAAGGGATGCTTCTAGTGACAATGTTTTATTTTGCCACGAAAATGTGTACAAATTAGTAACAAAAAAGATGATGTTACGAAAAACTTGATGGGTTGTCACAAAAGATAGGGTTTCACTCGTGTGATGTCCGACAAACTTTGTTATCGGGCTTTAGTGACAGCATTTTTTTTATGAAATCCATAATAGTTTACGTAACAAGCATTTTGTCACGATTAGGGGTATAAATGAACTAAATGGGTTCGTGATCGGTTTGAGTTCGGTTCGGGATCGAATAGACTCGATAATTATTTTATCTTCATGCGCTAATTCTTGTTCGTAAAATTTAATATTCGACTCGATTTGAATTTTTTACATTGCAAAATATGATAAGGTATATCAATTGGATGATATACCTAACAGTCGGCCCTTTTTTGGCCCAGCTATTACACTACAACCTTTTACTCGATAGCTACAAGCCTACAACCTTTATTGGATCATCTCACCCTCTGTTCGTTGGGCATATGGTACTACTACTAGTGACCGATTTCTGTTCATTTGGCCATTATTGTCTTCTGATAATTGGGGTAGTTTATGTTGTAAAATACTATGAATAATCATTTTCATTTGCACAACAGATAGGAAGATGAAAGCTTCTAAGAGAGCTCTTGATTCGGCAAAGACGCTATTCTACTAGTCTTGTGTTTATTATCATCTCATTGGCATGTTGCCTTGAGTACGTGAATGGTTTAGTAGACTTTAACATGCTGCCTTGAGTAGGTGATTGGATTTAACTGAAGAAGAGAAACAGCAGGTTCGTAGTGTAAAATAAGGGGAAATAAGGTACTATGTATTTCTGCCCTTCTTTGATTGAAATGAATATTTGGTTTTCTATTTTACTGTTTACCTTGTTTTCGTTTTAGCCAATCCTTACAATTGTAGCATGAATAAGTATGTGCAATGTTCTTGCTGTCACACTGTCAATTTAGCCATGGAAGGTAAAAGCAAAGGATTAAAAATGTGAATCTTTTGCTTATTTGATTTTGTAGAGTAGATTAAAAATTGTAAAATAATTGAACATCACATTTTGTGAGTCTTGAAAGCCTAAGTGAGGTACTCTGCTCATCCTCAATAAATTCTCCTTTTACTCATTAACTAGGAGCTTAACAACAACATCAAGAACTAGCTAAACATTTCGAAAATATTAATTCAATAGAGGAAGATGCAAACAGGGAGCAAAAAGCAGTTCTTTTTCTTGCTTGCACATGTTCAACTTTAAACTCAAATGAAAATTTTGAGAGGGTTTTTTTTTTTTTTTTTGCTATTGGGACTGGGAATTGTCTATTGATACATATCTTTGTCTCGCAAGCAATAATGCTGGTTTGTTTATGTACTTGCCAATTGCCATTGTTTAGTGTACTAGCAAACCTTTTGCTTACATATTTCTTGGTTATTTCATTTCACGTTGACACCGTTAAGAGTTTCCTTCATTTGAAATTGCATCACTTAACATTTTTTTTCATTGAATATTTTGCTTGGTGGTAGTGGGGTTAGAGCTGATGCTGATGCTGGTTGCATTCAGTGGTGGAACTGCCATATTTTACAAAAGGTCATATGGTCTATTTATGGGCCTCGACCGGCTATTCAGGTATGTAGCTCATCAAAGACTTTGCAACAGTGTTGTACATAGGTGGTCGTTTGGGTCTTATATCATGCACTAGACAAGTTTAGTCATGTTTTCTAAGTAAAGTTCTGAATCTGTGCTTGTTCATAAGGCTTAGATGTTTAGCTGATAAACTGTTGTAACATGCCATCAGTCAACATCAATATATGTCATGTCTGTCTGTTTTAACAGTCTGTACATGTCATCAGCCTCATGTTTGATTTTTTTCTTCATGAATTAGCATTAATACAGTTTGATTACAACCACTTTACAACACTAAAAATGATGCATGCATAACTTTAAAGATAACTATTATGAAACCATCACCTATGCCTGTTGGTGATAGTTGTGCATGTACACAGTCAGATTAGCTACTTGATGTATATACATTGATTCCCCTGTTCTGCAACCGGCAAATCAGGGGCTGAATGTGAAAGATCTGTGCATAAAAGCGCTAATATCTGATGTTCAGTTTGGTTTAAGTCCTACTGATAATATGTATGCTATACGAATATGCCAAAAATGAAAATTCTTCTTTTTGTTATTTTCATGCGTGAGTGGTACATTTTCAATAAGGGTTTGTTTTTAATATCAATTTCTGAGTGTGAGAGCTAAAAATTCCAGTGTTCTGTTTGAAGTTGTAAGCGTTAAGGTTGTGGACGTTGATTATTGACAATAAATTTCAGTGTTCTGAAGAATCAACACATGAGCTGTTGAACTGCTTCTTATCAGGTTTTCATATCTTTGCTGATGCTTGAATCACTTTCTTCCTGTTCTGATTTATGCTTATATGTTTATTAATCATTCTTTTCGTTGTCTAAAAACAAAATTCAATAATCCTCTTCTTTAAGGTGTGATTTGTTAGGCTTCCTTTCAAAGTTCACAAAACTCAATTACAGATTTTTCACTTTCCGTTAATCAAGTCAAAGTGGCTAAGTTCATTTCATGTGTAGTTTTAGACCAATATCAGTCGTTAGTTCTTACTATTAAATCTGATGAAATGTTTTGATTAGATTTTGTAATGCCCTTCCATAGGTTTGTAAAGTCTTATCTAGCCTAAGTCTTTACAATAGTCCAAGTATGCTCGAACCATGATGATTAAACAAAGATGCTAAATTATTCTATGAAATGTTTTGCTAACTTCTTCCCTCAAATGGAATTGAGTTTACTGTGCAAGATGGGATCCGCTTTGCTCATGATAGCTTTCCGTGTAAACGTTTGTGCAACTTGCAATGGTCTAGGGGAATGAGCTCGATCGGCCTAAGTTGAGGGCCCTGCCTGAATTTGGTAATTACATGTCTGCTCTTGTTTAAGGTGTGGTCTGCTTTGTGCATAAGTCTCTGTTCAGGTTGTTAGCTTCAGTTTGCTTTAGGTCTTTGCTTGGTTGAGTCATTCAGCACAGTACAAGTGTTTTCAGTATTGCTCTCTGTTAAAGTGCTATCGGTTTTGTCTTTCGTATGTTCAGATCAGTACTTTGCATCTGTTCCATGGTTTTGTTAGGACTCATAATTCAGTTATGTTCAGGTCTGTTTATGTAGATGATGCATATGTGTTTAATTGTCTCATTATTGCAGTGCCGAAATGACCATTTTTATGTGCAGGGGCAGCATCTGCAATGCTCAGAATAAATATGCATTTTAGTTCTTTGACCAGTGAGTATCATGTTCCTTTATAACAGTTTCTTTGCTGCGGAGCAATAAATTAAATGGCCTTTTTACTAATAATTAATAAAAGATAACTTGCAACAGTGAATTGCAATGAGACCTTATTCTCTCTTTTGATACGGAGTTGCAAGTTAAGCAGTCACTAAATGATGTGCCCCAGAGTGATCTTCCATCTTAATCCTAGATTATTATTATTATTATTATTTTAGTATTATTATGGTGTTGTTATTATTTCTATTATTATTGTGAGGTATATTTTTCTAAGGTGTCTGTTGATTATTATTATTATTAATTATTTAAATAAAATTTTCAGTGAAACTAATAATAATAATAATAATAATAATAATAATAATAATAATTATTATTATTATTATTATTATTATCATTATTAATTTTATTTTTTAAAAATATGACTTCTAGTAACAAAGTGTTTGTCAATATTAAGTATTAATGGAGAATGGTGTATCTACTCTTTGGTGACAAAAAAACATCTAGTGATGAATTTTTGGGTCTTTTGTGACAAGCATATCGTCACATTCAACGCTTTATGACAGTCACCAAAGACTTAGAAAGCTTTGGTGACAATATTAAGAGTTTCTCACGATAGCTCATACCTTGGAGAGATGAGAGCATTTGGCTCTAGACTTAAGAGCTATGTGTGCTCTATTAAGTTGTGCCCCAAGAGGCAAGTGCATTTTGTGTGCTCTATTAAGTTGTGCCCCAAGAGGCAAGCGCACCAAAAATGCATTTTTTGCGCAGCCACCAAAAAATAACCTAAGTAGTATTATGGAACTACAAACCCATGTTCTAATAGTTGACTTTATATATGCTTTTCTGAGATAGACGCTTTCATTTTAATCTAAAAAAATATGTCTATAAAAAAAATTGTCAAGGGCCCGATAAATTTATTTGGCTTAGGGCCTGGAAATTCACAGGGACGGCCCTGGACACGCGCGCCGCCGCCTGTCCGTCCGGCTCGGCTTGAGTTCAAGTTTGAGTTGTTAATTACTATTAATTTTTGGACAAAATTTCTTTAAGAAAGTAAGCCATAATTAATTATAATTATCATTTATTAAGGCGATTCTAGAATATTCCAGTGATTGTGTGTGAACGAAGCGAGATTAGATTAAGGCAGCTTAATCAACACGCCGAATGACTTTTCTTGTGGGAAAAGTCACCCGACTTATGTCATCCGGCCAATAAGAATTGAGTATTGGAGCATAATCTCCACTATATAAAGGACCTCTGTGAATAAGAATTAGACATCGAATTCTCTCTTGTTTGCCACCACAAAAGAGTCTCATATAGATGTAGTTCTTGAGTCGTAGAAGAGAAGTCGGGACACTCAGTAAGCTCGGGTTGTTGAAGTGCCTCTAAATCCGAGATGTGAAGCCGTTGTATATTGGAAGACAATTGCTGCAACCATAGACCTGAGACCGGGGCAATTTGTCTTAAGGAAAGAGTGTTTACACTCGCCTTGGCTTGATTCCCCTATTCTGCAACCGGCAAATCAGGGGCTGAATGTGAAAGAGTGATGGGAGATATACCGCATGATCAACACAAAAACCCCAATAAGGAATAGGCAAATGAGCCTGAAATCTGAGGCTACGTGCAACAACCAATATGTGCTGATGTTTACGCTCAACCAGCCCATTTTGCTGTGATGTGTGAGTACACGATGTTTGGTGAATAATGCCTTTTGAGTTATAAAAATCAGACATATCAAATTCCTGACCATTGTCAGTACGAAAAACCTTGACTCGTTTTTGAAATTGTGTAAGAGCATACTCATAAAATTGCACAATAAGTTGTCTAACTTCTGATTTGTGTTGAAGAAAAAAAAATATCTACTATAATCATCGACTATAGTGAGAAAAAAACGTTGATTGCATAACGTAGGATGCCTATAAGGGCCCCAAATATCCAAGTGGATAAGATCGAAACTAGAAACAGACTTAGACACACTGTTGGGGAAAGGTTGTCTTTTAAGTTTTGATCTATAGCAAACATCACAATCTTTATTGAAAGGTAAGGTGACAAAAGGTGCTACATTATGTACAAGTTGCAGTCTAGATGTGGACAGGTGCCCCATCCTGCAATGCCACAACTTGTCATTTGCGCAGATTGAAGAAAAGAGTTTGTTGAGAGTCGAATCTTTGGAAGATGATAAATGTGGATGAGCAGGGGCCTTGAGTGAGTGGGTTCCTTCAAGATTGTAAAGGCCTGAGGATTCCTTAGCTATACCAATCATCCTCATATGCCCCATTTCCTGAATATCACAAAAACCATCATGAAAAAACACAAGATATTTACGGACCTTGTGAGTGTACTAAGGGGACGATGAATTAAAATGGAAAGCTGGTACATGAAGTACAGAATGTAAAGTAAGGAACTCATTTACTTTAACCACACCAGTGTGTGTTATTGGGACAGAGGTGCCATTTGAGAGCGTGATGTGTTTATTGTAAACAGTTGTATATGAAGAGAACAATGATAAACTACTTGCCACATGGTCAGTGGCTCTTGAATCCAAAATCCAATGAGTAATACAAGGTTGTTTGCCCTTACCCAAATCTGGTTGATTGAAATTTGAGTTCAAGATGGCTGCCGCTGCTGTAGCTTGCTGCTGGTGGCTGGAAGGCCTTTGCATCTGCTGGAAGAGCCTCATCATTTCTGTGTATTGCTCGGGTGTAAAGGATGAGCCTTGATTATTACCCTCAGTTGACTCTGTACCAGATGTGTTTATGGCAGACTGCTGCCCATCCACTTGCGCCATATGTACCTGTCTCTTGCTTTGAAAGCCTGGGGGAAACCGTGTTTTCTATAACACTTGTCCTCAGTATGTCCAGTTTTATTACAGTAAGTACACTGCATATTTCTTTTACTATTGGAATTAGAAGTCCCCTGATGCCGGTTAGTTATCATGGAACGCCTAAGAGGCAATTGCTTGACAAAATTCCCATGGGAATTCACTGAAGCATTTTGCAGAACAGTTGATGTGCCTCCTAGCGTATTCCTTTTTGGTCCATGAGAAAGCTGCCTCTCCAATTTGATTGCCAGATTATACACCTCATTGATCTTCGGAAGGGGATTCATGAGCAGAACCTTAGATTTTAAGGCCTCAAAGCTATCATTCAGGCCTCTCAGAAAACCAATCACATAGTCAGCTTCTATGTAGTCCTTGAACTCCTGTGTCACTCCATGAGGAATCGGTCGGAGCATGAGTAATTCCTCCTATAGAATCTTTAGCCTCGTAAAATACTCCGCGACCGTTGAAATCCCCTGCTTAGTTGCATATAACTCCTCTTGAATGTCAGATACCCTAAAGAAATCGCCTGTTGAGAGCCTTTCCTGCAACTCAACCCACACATCTCTTGCTGTATTTGCTCCTAGAAGGCTCTGTCCAATTGTCGGAGAAACCGAGTTAAGAATCCACGATAAAACCATGTTATTGCACTGGTTCCAAGCATCATAGTGATTATCTGTATTTACTGGACAAATTAGGGTTCCATCCACGAACCCTAACTTGTTTTTCGAAATCAAGGCTTTGCGAACAGCTCTACTCCACCCGTAATATTTTTTCTCGGTGAGTAACGGCTGGACGAGAATGATTGACGGATTCTCATTAGGGTGCATGCATAGTGAATGTGCCGGCGTGATATCCTCCTGTCGATTTATTGCCATCGTAGAAAACCAGAAGCAATCGAAGAAGGAGATGAAACAGAAACAATCGAACAATCGAAGAAGAAAATAAACCGTGCGCAATCGAAGCTTCAATAATGCTCTGATACCATGTCGAAAACCTTCATAGCATCAATCAGCAAGACAAATGAAAGAAGAAGAAGATAAAATGCAGTTGGGTAGAACCCTAAAATTTGAGGAAGAAAACGTAATTCACATTTTGGGGAAATAAGGTAAAAATACTCAGACCGTCAACAAGTCTTAGGATTACCCTTTATATATCCAGGGTAATTTACAAAAGCTAATTACAACTTTGCCCCTTCAGCTATATCTCTAATTACTTACAGCAAAAACACTACTTTATTACACTTGCATACTGACTACAAATATCACTAGTTTCATGTAACTTCTGTGACTTCTTTATTCGTAATACGAAAATCTCAATTGAACCCACATGATTATTTGCAGATCAAACTATTCTAGCTATATGGTGTGAGTAATTAGATATGGGGATGAGAGCTAAGGTAGATTACATGGGAAGCTGAAGAGCAGCAATGGGAGGAGCATTCAAATTTCAAATAAGGTTTTAAGTTTTGGCATTTGACGGGAGAAATTTAACGCAGGTAGAAAAGCAGGCAAGCAGCAGCCGGAACATTCACATTGATGAAGAAGAGGGTATTTCTGTCATTGTATTTTTAATCATTATAAATTGCTCTGGCACTAATTTTTGTGCTTTGGCAGCAATAGCATAGAAGAATATCATTAGTGTGGAAATTGGAAACGGGATAAAGTAGAAGGTTTTTAAGTATAAAAAGTTTACTCTTTTACACATTGCATTAGCGACTAAATTGGTTCTCAAATTTAGGGAAAAAACGGTTAAACCCTATCCGGAAGGGTCTCCTCGCCCCCGATCCTACAGGAGTGGGAGGAGAGGTTAATCAGGGATCTAGCAGCTCGGGGAAGAGGCAAGCTGTTTTTTCCGTTTACCGAAAGGGGTCTGCGCTTTACGGGACTCGAACCCCAACACTCCGGCTTTCGGTCCAGCGTGGCATTACACCACCCCAACCGCTTACCACTAGGCCATATCCAGGGAATGATTCTCAAATTTAGGAATAACCTTAAGGTCCTTAATTGTCAGTCGCAAGCATTATATATCTATTTGTTGGAGAAAAATCCCAAATTGAAGGGTTGAATAGTCAACTTTAACGCTAATTACGGATAGACTCTGATGTATAGCTTTATTCACATGAAAGCTAAGTGTCCAAACCAAAGAATACAGCGGCATAATTTTTTTTGTGAACATACCTTAATCAAATGGCATAAAGTCCATTTAATGACATCCAAAAAAACAAAATCTTTGCATTCTTTTTGTTATCTGTTTTCAAGGGAATCAGGCTGTAAGGAAGAAAACATTAATTTAAAAAAAAATCTATATCTATACCAGCATAAGGAGGTGAAGAATCTGGTATACCTATATTTGCCTAGCGTCAATATTAGCCCGAAAATACCAATCAGATCGCGGATTTTGACGGTGCCTTGATCGCCGTTTGCGGAGAGGGCCGCCTTGTTTGGAGCGAGAGTTAAACCCTGAGAAAAGAAGTAAAGAACTACTTCGGAGTGGTCGTCGGTGTAGACTTCATGTGTGGGAGAGGAGTTGAAGGGTGTATTAACTCTACTCTCCTACCATTGGAGTGATGAGAGCCTTTGGCTCTAGACTTAAGAGCTATGTGTGCTCTATTAAGATGTGCCCCAAGAGGCAAGTGCACTTTTGTGTAGGACACATGCGCCGCTGCCTGTCCGTCCGGCTCGGCTTGAGTTCGAGTTTGAGTTGTTAATTACTATTAATTTTTAGACAAAATTTCCTTAAGAAAGTAAGCCATAATTAATTCTAATTTTCATTTATTAAGGCGATTCTGGAATATTCCAGTGATCGTGTGTGAACGGAGCGAGATTAGATTAAGACAGCTTAATCAACACGCCTAATGACTTTTCTTTTGGGAAAAGTCACCCGACTAATGTTATCCGGCCTATAAGAATTGAGTGTTGGCGCATAATCTCCACTATATAAAGGACCCCTGTGAAAAAGAATTAGACATCGAATTCTCTCTTGTTTTCCACCACAAAAGAGTCTCATATAGTTGTAGTTCTTGAGTCGTCGAAGAGAAGTCGGGACACTCAGTAAGCTCGGGTTGTTGAAGTGCCTCTAAATCCGAGATGTGAAACCGTTGTATCTTGGAAGACAATTCTTGCAACCATAGACACGAGGCCAAGGCGATTTATTCTTAAGGAAATAGTGTTACTGTTCTCGCCATTGACGATGTATTTCGTTAGTTTATGCATCGTGCTTTCATTTTATTGTTTTTTCATTCCGTATTTCCTACCCGGTTATTACGGGATTGTTCCGTGAATCATTCCACACACGATACTTTTTTTCCAACACTATTTGTTTTGTTTTGTTTTCCCCGCAGTTCCTTTTGAAGGCAAAACTAGGTGATAGTTAATTATATATGTTGATATACTGCTTCATATTATTCTTTGAAGTATAAAGCCGACTATAGGGCAGCGGTGGACCCACATGAGCTAGGGGAGGTCATGACCCACTCAATTTTTCGTGTGAATTTACTAATATACCTCTCTGATAATATTAAATATTGTGCATATATATTATTTCAGACAATTTTTAGTGTAATCATCCATTTAGTTTAATTCGTTAGAAGCATCATTAATGACCTATGGTCACTGGTTCGAAACCCAATACCTATTTGATTTTTTTTTTTTTTGAATTTGGCCCACTGAAAAAATAATCCTGAACCCGCCACTGCTATAGGGTATTTGACATTTTTTTTCGCATTTGACCCCACTGAAAAAAATCCTGAGTCCGCCACTGTCCACCGCTATAGGGTATTTGACAACAGTTGACTTTATGAACTAAGGACGATCCGCATTGAGAGCTTGATTGACTCGACGAAGCTACATGCCGAACCAAATCTTTTCATTAAAATAGTCCCCGAAGAGAAAAGTAAAACCATGTCCATCCTCGACAGTATGGTGAGTAGGGAGAGCTCAACAATTGACTTTTGGGACTAAGGACGATCCGTATTGAGAGCTTGATTGACCCGACGAAGCTACATGCCAAACCAAATCTCTATCTCTGCTATAGGGTATTTGACAACAATTGACTTTAGGGACTAAGACGATCCGTATTGAGAGTTTGATTGACTCAACAAAGCTACACGCCACACCAAGTCTTTTCATTAAAATAGTCCCCGAAGAGAATGATAACCTTCTTTTTTTTTTGATGAATTCATAATCCCCGTATGGGAATATCATTATGAAATTCTTTTGATCGGTTTGAGTCTTACTGTTTGACATTAATTTTTGTAATGTTTGCATCATTGGTGTAATTAGGACAATATTGATAAAACTTTATATACTTGTCATGTATCTTCGATTCTTGATGACTTGTAGGTGGTGGTTCAGTATAATATACTTGGCCTGCAGATGTTAAGGAATTGCTCAAAAAATAGGATTTTCTTTTAATTCTATGTAAAACACTTGAACACTACTAGTGATTAATTATTAATAGATGTGTAATTGCACAACCCGGCCCTAAGAGAAAACTGTATTCAACAGGAAATGAAAGGGTCGATGGTTTGTAAAGAAGGAGGAGAACGGGGTCGGTTTTTAGAATCGAGGAAAATGAGGGTTTGCCAACTTACGGAAGCGGTTATACTCGAGTTGTATGATTGTTTTCTCAGTGTAAGAGACACTGCAAGAATGTCCATACTTAACAAGAGTTGGTATAACGCATACCATCCAAGTTTAAGGTTTTTAATTTCAGCAACCGGCCGTGAACTTTCGTGATAAGTTGCATGAATAAGGGGTTGGCGGAGCCCGGTGACTTGATGAGATTCCATATCTACTGTAAAGTCGAATACAATGCTGATTTTTTTACAAACACTAGATAAATGTGTCCGGCATGTCGTTGTTTATAGGAATGCAACACAAATAGTCCTCCACCCTGTATTAACACCACAACATTCCTTTTACACAATTACGAGGATAGGTGCGTGATTCAAGAGACTTACGATCTTCTTTGTTTGGAGAAGCACTCCTTAGTTAATTACTCGATAACGAACGAAATATCCGTGGAAATCTTTTTGTTACACCGTGGTACGGTCAAACACGTCGAGCTGATTAAATGTGCATCGATAGAGGTAGATCTCTCACCCAACAATTGCTTAGAGGTAACCTATTTGAAATTCATCTCAGGTGGGGAGCACTATCTTGTGTCATTTCATATCGATACCGCGCCTCCAATTTTCTAATTCTAGCTGTACCAGATTGTGTTGATTCAGAATCGGCACAAGATTGTGCTCCTTGCTTGAGATGAATTTTAAATAGGTTAGCTCTAAGCAATTGTTGAGGAGAGATTTTCCCCTACCGATGCACATCTAATCAGCTCGACGTGTTTGACCGTACCACAACGTAACAAAAAGCTTTCGACGGATATTCCATTCATCATCGAGCAATCAACTAAGGAGAGCTTCTCCAAACGAGGAAGATCGTAAGCCTCTTAAATCCTACACCTACCCAACCACATTGTAACAAGGTTTCTTTCTTGAAAATGTGTAAAGGGAATGTTGTGGTCATTTGTTAATACCGGATGAAGGACTAGTTGTGTTGCATTTCTATCAACAAAAGCATGCCAGACCCAATCATCTAGTGTCGGTAGGAAATCAATATTGGAATCGACTCTGCAGTTGGAACCCCATCAAGTCACCGGGCTCCGCCAACCCTTATTCACGCAGCTCATTGCGAGCGCTCGCGACTGGTTGCTGGAATTAATACTTTTAAGGTATGCGTTATACCAACTCTTGTTAAGTACGGACATTCTTGCATGCGGCGCCTCTTACACTGAGAAAACGATCATACAACTCGAGTATAACCGCTTCCGTAAGTTGGAAAACCTCGTTTTCCTCGATTCTAGAAACCGACTCCCGTTCTCCTCCTTCCTTACAAACCCTCGACCCTTCCATTTCCTGTTCAACAATAATAATACAGTTTTTTCTTAACTAGGGACGGGATATGTCATTATTCATTTATTAATAATTAATCAGTACTAGTATTCGAGTGTTTTACATAGAGTTTAACAATTTTCTTAAAAAATTATCACCCGATATTCAGCCCTAGAAGTGGCGGAAGAACAAATCGGGTTCCTTTTGGCCCAGAGATTAGATTAACCAAATACTGCATGCAATGTTGAGCTCTCCGCCTGATGACAACTTGACGAGGACATCTTCCTGTGGGAGTTGATACGTGACGCATCTAGAGTACGTAATTTCTCTATTCTATCTATTACTCGCTATATATATATATATATATATATATATATATATATATATTGTTGAGTTTTTTTTTTTTTTTTTGGCTCGAATCACATATCCGTATGTCATGTGATAGTTCTTCAATTATGCGTCATATTTGTGGTGATATGTTTTTGGATAACAGTTTTACGTGTTTAATTTGCAAACGGGAGAAAGTAGAAGGTGTTTTTTTGGGATTATTTCTGGAATGTCACCATTGTAAATGTGAAAATACCACTTTAGTGCAATTTTCATGATTTTGGTTCGCGATTTTCTCCCATTTTTTCTATAAATGCCAACGCGATCTTAAGCAGACACAAATCCCTATCGTGCCTCCTTCCTAATTAGGGTTTAGTTTAGTTGCAAAAACACCTAAAACACGAAAAACGGAATGGTAATCCGAAAATTGGCTTGCCTCAATAGTGGTAAAAGGTCCCCTTTTTTTTTTTTTTTTTGGGTGTGTAAAAAGGTTACTCTTCACATTGCATTAGAGACTAAAAATTGCTTCTCAAATTCAGGAATTACATGTCTTGTCACAAGCATTATCTATTTGTTTTGTTTTCCTGTTGTTCCTTTTGAGGCAAGATAGCAGTAGTTAGTTTTTTTTTAATTAATTATTTTTAACCTTGTAATTTATTAAAATAAGAAAAAGGAGATTACAAGGTTCTTGGGTCTTCCTGGCATCCTTCAAAAGACATATATCCTTAATGTATTTTCCCTATCTCTTTAAATTCTTAATCCGAAAAACCTGATGTGGGAGAAACCGGATGCTAGGAAAATAGCGTGGACCTCCGTACATTGGTATAAAAAAAAACCAAACCAAAAAGAGATTACTCCAAAAACTAATACTTGGAGATGCAACTCCATAGCTAATGAAAGCAATAATAAACTAACAGCTAAGAACAAAAGCTAGTCTTAAAGCACTTTCCTGCAACTTGATTAATTAAACCCCATTTTCTAATAGAAAATTAAAGACCCTGTTAGCCTCATGAAACTCCAATAGATAGTAAGTGCCAATTCCAATTAGCACAGCAATAAATTAAGCAGCCTGCATTTTCCGTCTTGCACCTCCAAAGCTCCAGTAGAAGCAAAATCATCCAGCATCAAGAAAAACATGGAACATAATCTCAGCAGCCAAATAGGAACTCCTCTTATGTACGTGGCAGCCAACTAAGCAAAAACCTGTAAAAGAAAAGAAAGCAAACACCAGAGAGCAGAACCATGCATTTGTACCAGGCTAAATTTAGAAAGAGCAGAGCACAACCTTTTTGAGGAGCATGCTGACATTTCCAAACAGAGTCGATCATTAGCAGCACAAAATACACATTTGAACGGCCCATGTATACCAAGCTTATATAATTGTGTAGGAAAAGGAAGTAAATTGTTATACATACGCCAAGTAGCATATTAGCCTTTCGATCATACTGGTTGTGATTATATATTTTATCATTGTTCTTTCTAGCTAGTTCATGTTACTCTTTGATTTCTTCTAGTTTTCATGTTATAACTCTTTGAATTATTGTAACTTCTAGGGACTAAGGGGGATCCGTGATGAGAGCGCGGGATTGACATGAGCAAAGCTGGGTGATGAACCGAATCTTTTCATTCAAATTGTCCCTCACAACAATAGTAAAACCGTGTCTATCATCGACACTGGCATTGGAATGACCAGGAATGATGGGTAGCTAGCTAGCTTGGGAGACCTCTATATATAGTAAAAGATGCATTTAATTAATGATTTTTGTGCTTTGCTGATTTTCTTTTCTTTCTTTCTTTCTTATATATATTTATATTGCAAAATTGGTGAATCTTGGTACATTTCAGAGGGTCTATATACAAATCGACATGTATAAGAGAATCTTGGATGAATATTCTGAATCGGATGATCCTAATTTTCTCCAAAAGAAAGCAATTGATGATGACCAAAAAAAGGAGCTGTCTGAATGCGATACTTGGCTGAGATTGGTGGTTTTGGTTTCTATTCAGCTTACTTGGCTGCTGAAAAGGTTGTGGTCACTACGTACGAAGAATAACAATGAAGTGCAGTATGTGTGGGAGTCTCAAGTAAGAAGGGAACATGGATTGGTGGTTCTTACACCATTAATACTAAGGATAGTACCTCTGGTAATTAATAAACTAGTTACTAGGGGTAATGCATATCAACCCAACTCACCCTACCCTTGAATTGAAGACTTGAGGAAGAAAGCTGAGGCCAACAAGGATGACGAGTATGTGTTCTCAAGTGTACCGTCCATATATATCCTTTTCTATGTCTTGTAGTACAAAACATCTCCATAATCGGGATCTTCAGTCTGACGTTCTTCTAGCTATATTATTTCTATAATCGGGATCTTTAGTCTGACGCTCTCCTAACTGAACACGCAACCTTCATTATATATCCACATGTATGTTATTACTTCCATAACCGTAATGAATTGAAAATGAAGTGGCTTATAGTTGTCGATACTCACTGATCAAGCTTTGTTTAAGTTCACCCTCTATTCTAATTTTTTTCCCACGTAAATCGTTTTAACGGTAGAGATTATGAATTAAAGTCACGCACGTTGATCCATGGCTATGAATACGATGACAGTTTCTTGTGTTGTTAATATTGTTAATTTGGAGATGTAATTTGTTTTAATATTTTCTGCGTTTGTTTGGGTCTTGGGGGATTGTGGCTGGCACATACGATGCTATACTCTTTCCTATAATGATGGATTTTTTCACATTGGGTTATACACACGTAGTAGATACGTATAAATGCGTGTTTTGTCAACCACTGGCTCTTTTTTTTTTTTTTTTTTTCATTTTAGATAAAAAGCGATCTTTATTTAATTTTAACCTTTTTTTTTTTTTTTTTTTTTTTTTTTGGCCGAAAAAAAAAATAAGGTAACATTATTGATGTTTGCAAAATTATTACTCAAACATGTCCCACCAAACTTTATTGTTGTTGTTGCATATATGGGACGGCGATTGAAAACCAGCTGCATAAAGTGAAATTTTGAGATACTTGGAATTATAAATTTAATTATACTTCAAATAGATCTCATCCGTGTACACCATGAACTGTGTATTGTATAATATTATGTGCCACAATGTTGATTCTTAAAAAAAAAAATGAAGATTTTGAAAAGGAAAAAGAAAGTAGTTTGTAAAACGATGAAGTTTATCTACAAGGTGATGGAAGCAACCATTATCAAACACTTTTTGACAGGATATAAAGCATATATGGTGACATATTTTATATATAACCAAAAGGAAAGATAGAAAGAAAAAAAAAAAATGACAAAAGTTCTGTTGGATGGTGACGGATTCTAACCCCAACAAAAACAAAAGGGGATGTAGTATAGCATAGTATTGTATTCATTCGAATGAGGTACAATATAATAGTACAATTTATAAAAGAGAGATGCCCTTATTTTTACAGAAGTCTAATCTAATCTACTCTCTTTTATGCAATTTTGCTTTTACATAGTTTTTGTGATTGTGATGTAAACAAGAAAAAACACCCCCTGCCCCACCCTCACACAAAGATATATACTTACATCCATGATTTATTTGATAGATTATTAATTTATGTTTATTATTATTTTTTGTTAATAAACGCTGCTGATTATTTAGAAGATCAAGTCATGTCAAGACTTAGTCTTTAGAAGATTGAATCATGCTAGCCTATTTTTCAGGAAGTAGTTGGGTTGATCCCGCAGTTTGTAAACAGCATTATTTACTATTCCCAGTTGTTTTTCGCCTATAAAAGGCCTTTATTGTAATCTATCAAGACAATGAAATAACAATTCCTCTTTGGTATTTTTGCATTCAATTCTGTGAGTTTTACAGTGGTATCGGAGCCAAGTTTAGCAAAATACCGAATTGTTAGTTTCATAAAACATGAATTCAGAATCAAATTTTGTACAAGCATCCATTCCTCGGTTTGATGGTCACTATGATCACTGGAGTATGCTTATGGAAAATTTTCGCAGATCAAAAGAGTATTGGTCTGTTGTTGAGACAGGAATTCAAGAACTCCCCACAACAGGGACGATCACTGAAACACAAAGGAGTGAATTTGAGGCTAGGAAGCTCAAAGACTTAAAAGGGAAGAACTATCTATTCCAAGCTATAGATAGAGCCATCTTGGAGACAATCTTATGCAAAGATACATCCAAGGACATCTTGGATTTTATGAAACAGAAGTACCAGGGGTCATCAAGGGTGAAGCGTGCACAGCTTCAAGCACTAAGAAGGGACTTTGAAGTGCTGCAAATGAGAACTGGTGAGTCCATAAACCAGTATATTGGGAGAACCATGGAGATTGCTAATAAAATGAGGTGTTTTGGAGAGAAACTCCAAGATGTGAGCATTGTGGAGAAAATTCTGAGGTCCATGCCTCATCAATTTAACTACATTGTATGCTCCATTGAAGAATCAAATTAAAGGACATAGATACCATGACCATAGATCAATTGCAAAGCTCATTGTTGGTCCATGATCAGAAAATGCACAAGCAGGTCAAACCATCTGATGAACAAGCACTAAAGACAGTTTTTAACCCTAGAAACTCAAACTCTAGGGGTAGAGGAAGGGGCAGAGGAAAAGGAAGGGTCATAGACAAAGGTGGAATGTTTTAGATGTCACAAGTTTGGACACTATGCATCTGAGTGCTATACAGACCTGGCAAGCATCAAAGAAAGAGAGGAAAACTCAAACTTTGCAGAAGCAATGGAGGATGAACCTGAGGCTGAAACTCTCTTGATGGCAGTACATGAGGCAACCAAAGCAGATCCCTCTACCTGGTATGTTGACTGTGGATGTAGCAACAACATGAGTGGCAGTAAGTCCCATTTCTCTTCTTTAGATGAAAACTTTCATTCAATTGTAAGTTTTGGAGATCTATCAAGTGTGCTGGTTAAAGGAAAAAGGAATATAAGCATAAAAACCAGACATGGATCAATAGAAACAATTTCAGATGTTTTATATGTTCCTGCCTTAAGAAGCAACCTCCTAAGTGTAGGACAATTGTTAGAAAAAGGATATGAGATCAACTTTAAGAAGGAAACCTGCAAAATTCTTGATCCAAACAGAAATTGTACAATAGCTATTGTTCCTCTAAATGCTAAAAGATTATTTCCAATGAATCTTGAAAGCATTCAGTCATGCTTGATAGCTGAAGAGAAGGATGTCTCATGGTTGTGGCATTATAGATATGGCCATCTAAACTTTGGAGGCTTACAAACATTGTAGCAGAAAAATATGGTTACAGGTCTTCAAAAAATCAATCCCCCATCAAAAGTATGTGAGGAATGTATTTTGGGGAAACATCATAGGGATCCTTTTCCAAAAGGAAAAGCTTGGAGAGCAAAGTAAGCACTTGGATTGATTCACCCAGACATATGTAGACCACTCAAGCCTGTTTCAAATGGAGGTAAAAGATACATTCTTACTTTTACTGATGATTATTCAAGAAAAACATGGTGTTATTTTTTAATAGAAAAATCAAAAGCTTTCTCTGTGTTTAAGACATTCAAAGCTTTGGTTGAGAAAACAGCAGGAAAACCAATCAAAACTCTAAGAACAGATTAGGGAGGAGAGTATCTATCAAATGAATTTCAAGAGTTTTGTGATCAACAAGGCATAAGGAGAGAACTAACAGCTGCATATATACCACAACAAAATGGTGTCTCTGAGAGAAAAAACAGGACCATACTCAATATGGTAAGAACGTTGCTGTCAAGAGGAAGAGTTCTTAAATCTTTTTGGCCAGAAGATGTCCTGTGGAGTACTCACATTTTGAATAGAAGTCCAACTTTTGCTGTTCAAAATGTTACCCCTGAAGAGGCATGGAGTGGGAGAAGACTTGATGTAAACTATTTCAGAGTCTTTGGATGCCTAGCATATGCTCATGTACCAGATGCAAAGAGAACAAAGTTGGAAGACAAATCAGAAAAGTGCATTTTCATTGGTGTAAGTGAAAACTCTAAAGCTTTCAAATTGTACAATCCTATTACCAAAAGATTGATAACTAGCAGGGATGTGATATTTGATGAAGAGGCTACATGGGAATGGGATTCAAAAGTTTAGCAAACTTCTGTAGATCTTGAATTTACTGAGGGACAAGAAGATCACCATACTGCAGATGTTAATCCAACCACAGACACAAGTCAAGAGGTCCTCACTGATCCAATACAAGATGTGACTGATCCTATCATCCAAGTATCTCCCAGGGGCAGGCAATCAGAAAGAAGAACAAAGAAAAGACACAGTGGATGGATGATTATGAGGTAACAGGTCTAAGCAATTTCACATATTATGCCTTATTAACAGACTGTGATCCTACTTCCTATGATGATGCATCAAAAGAAGAAAAATGGAGAAAGGCAATGAATGAGGAAATTGAAGCTATAGAAAGGAATGACACATGGTAAATGTGTGAGCTTCCCAAAGGACACAAAACTATTGGTGTCAAGTGGGTTTTCAAGACAAAGCTGAACATGGATGGAGGAATAGACAAACATAAGGCTAGATTGGTAGCAAAGGGCTACAAACAGGAGCATGGAGTTGACTACAGTGATGTATTTGCACCAGTAGCAAGGCATGACACCATCAGATTGATAGTTGCACTGGCTGCACAGAATTCATGGACTATTCACCAATTAGATGTGAAATCTGCATTTTTGCATGGTGAGATACAGGAGCAGGTATTTATTGATCAACCACCTGGCTATGAGAAGGATCCTAAGAAGGTTTACAGACTCAAAAAGGCTTTATATGGACTTAAGCAAGCCTCCAGAGCTTGGTACAGTCGTATAGAAGCATGTTTCATCAAAGATGGCTTTCAGAAGTGTCCCTATGAACATACTCTATTCACAAAGATAGGACATAATGGTAAAATACTGATGGTTTGCCTTTATGTTGATGACTTGATATTTACTGGCAATTGTTCCTCTATGTTTTTGAATTTTAAGAGATCTATGATGAATGAGTTTGATATGTCTGACCTTGGCAAGATGAGTTATTTCTTAGGCATGGAAATTGTGCAAAATACAGCATGGATTTCTATGAGTCAAAAGAAGTATGTCCAAGAAATACTCAAAAGGTTCAAGATGGAGAAGTGCAATGCAGCCAATACTCCTTCTGATGCAAGTGTAAAGTTAACCAAAGACTCTGAAGGGAAAGAGGTGGACAGTACTCTGTACAAACAAATTGTAGGCAGTCTTATGTACTTAACTACTACAAGGCCATATATTATGTATTCTGTTAGTGCAATAAGCAGGTACATGGAATGTTCAAAGGAGAGTCATCTGTTGGCTGCAAAAAGAATTCTAAGGTACTTACAGGGAACAATGAATTATGGACTGCTTTACAAGAAGGGTGAAAAAGATGAGATTGGTTGGATACAGTTACTATGCTGGAGATCAAGATGACATGAAATGCACTTCTGGTCACATTTTTATGATTGGTTCAACAACCATTTCTTGGTGCTCCAAGAAACAACCAATTGTCACTCTATCAACAACTGAAGCTGAATATGTAGCAATTTGCAAGTTGTGCCAATCAAGCAATATGGTTGAGGAATTTCTTTGAATGATCTCGCACATATATCAAGATAATACTACAACTATCTATTGTGATAATAGCTCAACAATCCAATTAACTAAGGATCCAGTCCATCATGGGAGGAGTAAACACATTGATGTCAGATTTCATTTACTGAGGGATCTTACAAGAGATGAAGTGGTAGAATTTGTTCACTGCAGGAGTGAAGAACAAGTTGCAGATATCATGACTAAATCATTGAAGGTGGTGCTGTTCCAGAAACTCAGAGGATTACTTGGAGTTTATGAACTGAATTAAGGTTAAACTCAAGCTTCATCAGTTTCAGTTTAAGGGAGGAATTGATAGATTATTAATTTATGTTTATTATTCTTTTTTGTTAATAAACGCTGCTGATTATTTAGAAGACCAAGTCATGCCAAGACTTAGTCTATAGAAGATTGAATCATGCTAGCCTATTTTTCAGGAAGTAGTTGGGTTGATCCTTAGTTTGTAGCTTCCACATTATTTACTATTCTAAGTTGTTTTCAAATTTATATAAAGAACTTTCTTTATTATCAGAATCTATCAGTACAATGAAATAACAATTCCTCTTTGGTATTTTTGCATTCAATTCTTTGTGTTTTACATTATTTGGATTATAGTTATGAACGAAATAATAACGTAAAATAGAAAAGAATAAGAAAAAATAACACAAAGACAATTCATTAAAATTGTCGTGGATGTATGTATGCATGTCAGTTAAATCGAGCCATTTAACTTTTGATGTCATCGACTCTGTGTTATTTTTTTTCTGTTTTTTCTCTTCGTTTATGTTATAGTTGTTAAAAGTTATATCTCAAGTTTGTTTTCCTAACAAATCGGTATTATCTTTAAAAAAAAAAATGGTATTAGAATATGATTGTCCGAGTTTCGAATGATAGCAATCACTGCAATAACTAAGTATTGTTTTTGGAGGTTTGATCAATGTGGTTAATATTTGCATGGGGCAGGAAACGTGTCATTTGCTTGTAATATACGTTTTATAGGAAGAAAAGAAAATAAAAGAACGGACGACACACTGTCCTTAAAAGTTGTTCTATTTTGGACGTGACCTTAAAACATGGATACCACATTACAAAATATAGCTGTCTGGCGTTTTCTTTTCTTTTTTTCCCATTCTTTCTTTCTTTTTAGTCTTTTTTGTGATGATAACTGATGACTTCTTTTCAACGGCAAACACAACTTTCATGAGTATGGACTAAGGATTACTTGATCATTTTTAGAGACAAACGGTTTGAAAGGAACTCCGGTCGCTTAAGCAAGATGTTTCGGGTTTGAACCTCTGTGGATACAATAAAGCAAACTTTGTTGGGAGAGGTCTCACCTTTGATGCCCGACAGTATATACCTCAATGAATTAGTTTTAAACAATTGTCTGGGGATACTGTCGGACACTAAAGGTGGGGACTAACCCAAATATTTAGATTTCATAAACGTCATATGTAGTAAAGTCATTGTTTCATTAAGATTCGAAGAACGGTGTAATTTTTGTTGATAAAATATATAAAAACACTATTAATGTATCCACTCGATCTTCGCATTTGTTCCATCCCACTAAGAATAAGAAAAGTTTTTGGATCCGCCACTTATTCCGCCTTTATAAATGATGTGAATCGATGATTACACAATAATGATACAAAAGATTGTGTGAACACTTTGTACAATAATCAAGAATTGAGCATATAAGATAGAATTTAGAATAATTGACATGTTTAATTACGAATTCACCTGCCACTTTAAATGAGATGCATGATTGATCTTTCCATTGAAATTACATGATCTAGCTAAATCAAAAAATGAGATATGTGTGAACATAAATGCATTCAAAATACTCCGTCCCTTTTTTTTATATATGTCGCAGAGAGAAAATTCATACAGATTAAGAAAGTAATTAATATGTCTCAAATATAGTGTTGAAAATGTATTTTTTTATTGGAGATGTAAATACTTTGTTGATAAATGTGTTTTTAGTATTGAAAATGATTTTTTTTTTTATTGGAGATGTAAATATTTTATTGGTAAAGAAGGAAAAAGTAATAAATGATGCATTGAAAATATACAATGACATATAAATAAAAAAAAAAATTGTGAAATGTGACAGATAAAAAAAAACGGAAGAAATTTTAGAGTAAAAAATTTACGTGGTTTAATAATTTCTGAAGTAAAAAACATTTATGTGGTTTAAGAATTTCTGACTCTTTTCCTGAAAAAAAAAAATGAATTTCTGACTCAGTCCTTACTAATATGTGTCTTTATCACAAATAAATAAGAGTGGAACTCTACCTAAAACATCTTAAACTGTACTCTGAATCAGACAAGTTGGTTGTTTTCAGACAACAATACTCAAAACATTATAAAAAAAAATAAATTTGAATATGCAATTTTTAAAACCTCAATTAATCTCATATTTAACTTTACATCACATTCCCGTATACGGTTATAATCACTTTGTTTTGTGTTTTGTGTTTTTTTTTTTTGTTGTTGTTGTTGTTGTTAAATTTGTTATAACAAATGTCCGAATGATTACGGTAACCCATCATAATTACAGATAACATTTTAACGTTTGTTGAATTAGACGGTAAAAGCACCAAAAACTAAGCAACTAATTTCCCTAAGCTCACAGTTAAAATTAACTTCAAAATTTATAAGTTGATCGAGTCTACATCATTCAATTCTCAAACTTCCTCAATCCGGTGGGCGGCAGCTGCAGCGGCGGCGGTGACGGCAGAAGGCATTGCTATATAAGTAGGGTTGTGATCTCCGGCCATAATCACAAGAAACCTGGGCTCCATTTCAAGCTGCTGCGGCGATGTGTTGGGTTTCTCATCATCATTATCATCATGATTTGTTGAAGGAGAAGAAGATGGGTCTGCAGATAAAGTTTTCTTGAAAGAACAAGCCAACATGATTAAAGCTAAAGCAATGAGACCAAGCATAAGAGCTAAGCCACCAAAAAGATAAGGGATTGGTGAATTCCATTTATGGAAGCCTGGGTACTCTGCTGTTGAGTTGTAAAGTGATGAAGAAGGTGGGTGATTCTCTGGAATCATTCTTCTTTTTTTTTTCTTCTGCTTTTCTCTGTTTTTTGGAAATTGGAATGTATAAATTGTTGGGGTGTGACACAATTTATAGGGAAGGGAGATGACAGAAGAAGTAGAGTATCAGAGTATGGCATGGATGAGGACAAAGACAAGATTAAGATAATTTTTTGAAGTGTATAAAAACGTTAATTATCTACAGTTTTATCATCTTATGTTATTAAAAAAAAATGGTAATCCAAAAAGAAAATGTATTGAGTTCAAACATTTCTGTAGATACTGTTGTCTCATTTATACGGGGCGTATCGAAGAGTATTGTGTTTATCTATCTCTTTACCGGGTTAAAAAGTATGTAAGTTATTGACATCTCAATCAACTTAATTAACATTTTACAAGAGATAATAATTCAAAAATGAAATCTACGGCCGTGTCATATCGAGTGACGCCACAACACATCATTTTACTATTGATTATGATGAGTCTACGTCAAGATCAATTAAGGATGTAAAAAACGTGTTATTGTCACTCGTTATCAGTGATGATGGTAATTCGAAACCATGCATTAGGGTTGTGTCATAACGAATGACATGATATTATTTTTTACTTTTGATTATGAGACGAGCATGTATTATTATCAATCAATGATATAAAATGTGTTGTGTTACTCGTTATCACTGTGGATCCATCTAGTGGGCAACAAAGCACATTTAAAGATCCAATGAGGACACCGGTAGTTTTTACATTTTTTTAATCAGCAGAATTACATCGTTTAAATACGAAAAAGAAAAATTATCATTATATATATATATAGGACCATTGTGATAGTAGTATTTCACATACAAGAAAAGTTGGGATGTTTTGGATGCTTTATTGTGCTTTGTTTTTATCATCATGATACCTTAAGTATCGTGTGACAAAGTAGACCAGTGTTCAATGACGACAACGGGGCCAGTAAATTATGTCTGAGTAGTTTTTTTCTTCTTTTAAAAATTTTAATTGAAGAATGATATTGGGTATTATATATTAATTGAACATAGATTAGAAAACGAACTATGATTGTCACTATGAATTACAATGACTTTTAATTTATGAATAGGTCAGATTCATTTCTCGTGTTAATTTGTGGAAGTTGTTTGACTATATTTCTAGTATTAAATGGACTGAATTAAGATTGACTTATTGAATTTGATTAGATTATATAAGTTTTTCATCATACATAGTAGTATATATACATATTAAATTTGCATACGGCTTTTTGCGACCTTTTTGGTCGTCCGCCTTTAGCGGCGTTTTCGTCGTCGCTAAAGTCTGTCCTTTTGTTTTTTTTTTTTTTTTTTTTTTTTTCTCCCAGGCATATGACACGTACCCCCCACCTCAGCACATATGTGTCCACCACCGCCCCACTCTGCATATCTACCGAGGTTATCTGATTCTTCTCCACTTCTCCCCCATCTCGAATTAAAACTCCACCGCCGCTTCTTTCTCCACTGATTTCGTTTGCATTCCGGTGGTGAAATCATATCTGAATCTCTGCAACATAGCTGTTGAGCCCGATGGTTCCATTTTCGCCCCACTCTGCATATCTATCGAGATGATCTGATTCTTCTCCACTTCTCTCCCATCTCGAAATAAAACTCCACCGCCGTTTTTTTCTCCGTTGATTGCGTTTGCATTTCGGTGGTGAAATCATATCGAATCTCTACGCAACAACATTGCTTGAGCCCAATGGTTCCATTTTCCGAGCAAAATCTGGGATCGCCGTGGTTTAAGAAGTCGTGAGGTGGATTTCGAGTTTATCCGGTGAAGCGCTACCTCTCTCTCAATTGTTCTCCGTTAAATAAAGAAGCTCTTTCATGCTTCAATTCTTCCATCATATCGTTCGAATGCGAAATTGTATCCGACCGCAACACGCCTCCTGAGCCCGGTGGTTTTCTTTTTCTAAGCAAAATCTGGGATCTACGTGAAGAAAAAGGCATCTATGATGCTACACTACACTGAGGTCGATGAAAGCCCCGTGCTGAGACCGATGATGTCCAAAATGTCTTTGACAATCAACCACAAAAAATGTGCCGGGATACAAACATTGAATCCTTTTAGCTCATATCTTGATTAATTCATCTTCTTTTTGTTCTTCATAAATGTAATCTAAAATGTGCTCTCTTTGACCTAGGCGAATTTATTTACTTTATCCTGGATTTAATCAGTTTACTTGATGTTTGTTTAGTATCTGGTTGAGGTTGAATTTCTTGATAAGGTGTGGATTTTCATTTCTCATTCTCTGCTTTTACTAGCTTTGCAATTACAATTTCGGATCTCATTACTGTATGGCGGAGATTGGAAATTTTGTTTTTTTGAGTCAATTTTGCCTTTGGTTATGCACAAGGTGAATTAATTTACACATGTTGGTTGTGATCATGAGAAATTGTAACACGGGAGTGCTCGTGGCTTTAGATTTCTTTGTCTTTGTCTATTCAGTTGTTGTTGAGAGAGTTGTCATGGAGAAGCACATGATTGATGACTGAACCGTAAGTAGCTTAGACTGTATTGTAATTTATAGCATACATTGATTGATAGAATAAGCTGTATATCGGGTATATAATGCAATTTAAAGAATATTGATAGTTTCCCAATTCGGCTTAGGTTTGATTTTCAGGTATTTAGTTAGGCTCTCATATAATTACATTTACTTTAAGAGGTCTTTATCTGTTGTAGGCTATTCCACTTCTGCTTGCATTGTTGGGGGTGTATAGATAGGAGTGAAATCACATCAAAAATCAGGTTTGCTTCTTCTTTAACCTCCTTCTTCACTATACATTTCAGTTCATTCAAGAATCAATAAATTTCGAGCTTTGCATCGTTTTGCGAATTATGTGGTAATAAGAAATTTTGATTTCCATTCTGAAACAGGGTTGCTGACCATTGGCCCTCAATTTGGCGGGGCTATCGACGATGCTGCTCGGTACTTTAAGGACGCTTACGACAAGGTTGGTTCTTGTGACTCTCGCTCTTACTTGCATAAGATCTACGTCTTCGATGAATGCTAAATTTTAGTCTTACTTAAGGATAATGGTATAGATTTGCTGTTTATGCTTTAATGAAAAAGACTACAAAGATCGTTAGAAAGCAATGAGCCAATGACAGGCTCCAGAATTAAGAGAAATAGAGCTAGGGCAAAACTGTAGTGGCATAATGTGTATTATGATGCCAAGGCCACCCCAAAACGATTAGACTGTTCGATATGATAACATTCTTCTTACAATATGTAAGCGTATGGTGCTAATTAATGGCGGTTGCAGCCAGGTTTGACATGGGGTAGTGGAGATTCATATGTAAGGCATATGCTGTTGAGAGCTACGAATAATGGCTGGCGAGTTGTTGTGTTCAATAGCAGAGGATGTGGAGCTAGCCCTGTCACTACACCTCAAGTACCTAAGCATTTTTGAGTATTTTACTATCTGAATAAAGATTTTGATGTATTTCAAACTGTATACTTCAAGTATTTTACTTTGTGAATAGTGATTTGGATGCAAGCAATGATACGGGCACGACCATTTGGATGACACAACCTAATCTTTCATACTTGGTCATGATGAGTCTACATCATGACCAATAAGTCGACTATAATCAACTAATAGTATGTGCGTTTTATAGCTTGCATTATTTGTTTGATTTTAGCTTGAGCATCATTCTCTCTGCATAGTTACTTGACAGTGCAGTGTAAACATTCACTCTAAGTTACGCTTAATGTAACTGGCGCACGTAGAGTCGATGTGCAATCTTTGCGTTTGTATACATGTCATTCTTAAAAGCCCTTTTCGCAAGTGCACGGCATAGTATGATGTACAATGCTACGTTTTATGAGATCATTCACGAAAAGTTCTTGTTGTCAATGTACGATAGGGTACGCCATGTAACTTCCTTAAAGATGAGGGCCAAAAACGTGCAACGCACGTTGCCCCCACTAGTAGTAGTACTATTAAAGTTGCATCTTCGTCGTCCTTTTGTCGTCTTGTGGTTTTTTTTTTGTTTTTTTTTTGGCTTTAGGAAAACGACGTCGTCTTGTGGTTCTTTTATTTTTTTATTTTTTTTAGGGTTAGGTAAAACGACGTCGTAAGATTTGGTACGGTGTTATCACATCAACGTGTTTATCACTAGGGTTTTGATTTGGAGCATTCGATTCTCTGTTTCGAGTTTGGAAATTTTTAATTTTGTTGTTATGTAGCTTTTATTGCTTCTCAAACTCGCTCGCCGTTTTTTACACTACGAAGGTGCATTTCGATCTTCAATCGTTTAGATGCTTTTCTAAGCATTGAAGTAGGTTCGTTTTTTTTTTTTTTTTTGCTAAAGTGAATTTATTGCAGACATAAAACTATAACCTAGGTTTATAAAAAATGATGGCAACAATAAATCATCGATGGTGTGCCTTTAAGTATGCATGTATGCTTTTAATTTTGATGGCTAATATTAGTTTTATAAAGATAACAATCGAAAAGGCCAAAGGCGCGTCGTGACGAGCGCGATCCCCACTAGTATGTTAATAAAACGAGTGAACATTAAGTCCATGCTAATGTTTAATTATATATGTTAATTAGCTGGGGTTTTAATAGCCTAAAGATTTAGAGTTAAGATATTATAACATAACATAAAGTTATACTGCTCAATCTTTAAGTAGAAATGGTAATTAGCATACGACTTGTTTTAAATAGAATTCCCACTTTGGGATTCATCATGATATATATCCACTATTTAATCTAATCCTTGGGGAAAGGAAGCTTAGTGCCCTAATAACATATATTATCTTAACTCTGCGTATTGTGTACAAAATATAGAAAGAAAAAAAATAAAAGCATCAAAAAATTTAAAATAGGCCACGAAAATTATATAGAGTTTTTTTTTATTTATATATAATTTCTTAACAACAAAACGAGATCATTTTATAATAATAAAAAAAAAGGTTACAATAAATTCACTAGAAGCGTACGTGTTCCTCTAGTAGAGTGTATATACGTATGCCTCTGCCTTAAACCTTTTAGCTGTTTCAATGATTATGGAGAATATGCATTCTCTTGCGTGCCCTTTAATTGAAAGAAGGTTTTTTAAATACGGAATCAATATCGTAGTCGAAGGTGTTTTGTGCTATGGCCATTTAAGTGACAATAATATAAGGGTGCATTTAAAGACACCACATATATTTAATTTTACTTAGACATCAAAATTAAAAGACACCACATATTCATATATTATTCTACCTAATGCACCACATTGATTTTTAAAGATACCCCAATGCATCATTTTGGAAATAATATATTATCATTTCTACCTATATCACCACGCTTTTTAAAATCTTCCACACCAATAATATAACTACACACATAATACTAACTTACCCCAAATTTCCTTTTAGCTACCACCCTCTCCGTCCTGCCAATCCCATCAGTACCGCCACCACCGGCCCCGCCACCTCCCACACCACACCCAGCCCAGCTGTCCTTTCACCCATCTTCATCCACCATTACCCAACCCCATCGCCCGTTACTGTCACCATCACCTTCAAGTTGGAGCTTTTTTTTTTTTTTTTTCAAAGTTAAAAATAATACAAATTATAGGTGCTAGAAATTAAGGAGAAAAAATGGATGAATTGAATGAACGGTGGATCTATGGTAATTGAAAGTGGTGGTGGGACAATACTACTATGGGTAATTCCTCCTTTCTAAAGCTGCAACCATGGACGATTATTTTTTGTCATGAGGGGTGTGTGTTTTTTAGTTTTTTTATTTTTGGATTCAAAACGTAACCGTGTCTATCCTTGTTTGCTCGATAATATAAGGTACGATGTTCAATTTAATGGATGAGTTTTGAGAGAATGGTGTATTTTTTTTTTCTATGGTAAGAGGTGGTGGAAATGGTAATGTGGGTGGTTGAAGGGTGGAGAAATGATGGTGGAAGGATGGAGAAGATGGAGGTTGAGGGGGAAGGAAAATATGCAATTGTTTATGGGTATTAGGCTATTATTGTAATAAAAAAAATCTGGAAATAGTAAAAAAAACTTGGACATAATAAACTTAAAAATTAATAGATGTAGTGTGATTAGTAGATTTATCATTTAAAATATTATTGTGTGGTAATTTTTAAAGTGATGTGATGCATCAAGTAAAAATAATGTGGTGTCTTTTAAATAAATGTATAATATTACTAAAGTTATAATTTTTGCTTGTGGGCAGAGGCCGACGTCGCATTCTAAAAGGTTAGGGGTCTCCCGATAAGAATGGGTATGAAAGCAATGTGGACAAGCCATAATTAATTGTCCAAATTTAATCTTATTATATATGGTTCTTTACCTTGGTTAATGATTGGGGTGACCGGATCGGCGCGTGTCGAGCAGAACGGGCGACCAGACGAGCAGGGCGAGGACAAGACATCGATCGATCGATCGAGCAGTCCCCACGATATAGAAGAAAGGCGACTGGACTCGCGAGGCGGTCCCCGATCGCTGAAGCAGATCGAAGACATCCTCATCTGAATCAAGAGCAGTTATTGAGCGTGAGGCGTGGGGTTTATACAACCGCCCACTAACCCCACTATCACGAATAACCGCTTTGAACTACGGGGGACTTGATTCCAAGTATATACTTGATACGTAAGCATTTTATTGATTAAGTTCGACCCAAGAAGAAAATGCCACTACTCTCTAAAAAAAATCAGCCAAGAAGAAAGACCGATTAATTGTTCGTTTCATTCTTAGTTCGATCATTGGCGCTAGAAGGAGGGTTTTTTCTTGTTTCTAGCGGGGAAATTGCAGAGTAATCGAACAATGCCACCAAAAAAGAATCAACAAAGGAAAGAATTAGCAAGTTCTTCACACGATCCGGAAAATGTGGACCGTAACCAGGATCGAAACCCGAAAGCAAATCGCAAGATCAACCAAATACTAAGGAAATGGCGAAACAACTCTAGTGGATGCTCAAAAACCATGGGAGATGAAGATTTTGAGTTCTTTTTGAGAGTGTGAAAAGGAAAGGAAAAAGTAGATACTTTTGGAGAAGAAAAGCGATTATCTTCCGAGAACGAGGGTGGTCATAAGGAAGTTGCGAATCCGGTGATCAAGTTGCAAGAGCAAAACCCGTCACGCTGATGAGGTGCAAGAGCCGAGTTAGATGCAATGTTGGAAGAGGCGAGGAGGATGAATTTCATCTTGCTTCGCTTTCGCAGAGTATATTGAGGCATGCCTCGTCCCTGAGAGGGTTCAAAATACCTAAAATCAGTCCCCTATGATGGAACCAATGACCCGTATGATCATATGCACCAAAGATATAAGCGCATATGCGATTATACAACGCCGGACGAAATGAAATGCAAAGCTTTTCCCGCGCTCCTATCTGGAAGAGCTAGGGACTGGTTCAACAAGTTGCCGTCCAGATCTATTACCAGCTTTACAGTTTTAACAAAGAAGTTCATGAGCATGTTCATTGCTGCGAGGCCGTTTCAAAGGAATGTACTCATTTGCTTACTATTAAGCAAAAATCCGACTAAACGGTTTCTGATTCATAAAGAGGTTCAATGCAGAATCAACCCAGGTGGCTGATGTGGATGACCGATTTCTGGTAGCCTCATTCGTAGCAGGACTACGAGAAGGGCGTTTACACGCTAAGTTAAATGGGAAAAATCCCAAAACTATGGAAGAATGCTTAGCCATTGCTTTTAAACATTGTCAAGGGGAGGAAGCTAACCGTGCCAAGCGCGAGTTAGAGAAAGGAGATCACAGAAAGGGAAAAGCAGAGGAGAAATCCGATAAAAAGCGTAAATCAGTTTGGGATAGGGTGCAGGCACCCATAACCGACAGATTGGGGAAACGAGGCGCTCTGCAGGACAGAGACCTGATCCCGTTGAATAGATCACGAGAGCAAGTTCTTGCTATTATGGAGCGTAAGGGCATAGCCAGAACTCCATTTCCTATGAAGGGACCAAGAGAAAAGAGAGATCAAGCGAAATTTTGTAAGTTCCACCAAGATGTTGGTCACGATACAGAGTCGTGCAGGGAGCTAATCAGGGATATAGATGCAGCCGTCATGGAAGGACAACTTGATGAGGTGGTGGACAGATCTCGTAACGAACAGCCCAGGGGGCGCAGGGAATTTAGGAGAGGACCATACCAGAATGACAGGGGGAGGAACAGCGAACAGAGAAGGCAGAGACATCCATCACCAGACCAGGACGGACAAATCGATAACCGTCCTATAAACACAATTAACACGATCATGGGAGGCCCTAAGCGGACAGATCATGAGGAAGAAAAAGGTTTAGCGGGTCAAACGGGTCAAAACCAAAGTTCTGGTAAACGTCAAAAGGTATCGGGAGAAGTGAGGTACGGACCAGAGGATCCACTACCGCTGGTAATCAATAACGAAGGGTTGGTCATTGAAGCCGTGATCAACAAGAACTGGGTGAAGAGGATTTGCGTTGATACGGGAAGTGCTGTTAACATATTATATCACAGGGCTTTCCAGGCCATGAAGTTAAAAGATTCTAATTTAACACCAGTATCTGCACCACTTTTTGGATTTGCCGGTCCACCTATTCACCCTATGGGTATGGTCACATTACCCACAACTTTTGGTAAGCTACCTCAGGCGGGACCTCGTGGTAAATTACATCGTGGTTAAAGCACCCTCGGCGCATACAATGTCATCATGGGAAGACCGGCCATCATCGATCTGCGGCGATTATCTCACCGACCATCATAACAGCGTGAAGTTCCCGATCGGCTTGGGATCGGTCGAAATTAAAGGGATGTGGAAACGGCCAGGAGTCATTACACCTCTCGTGGTTGGTGAAAGCAGATTGGTTCAACGGTGACTCTTGAAGAGTCTGTTGCGGAGGAAAGAAAAAAGACTGGATAACGGCAGACCGGACCGAGTCCTGTTGAGATAGGAGAACCAGGAACAGAGTCAAGTGTGAGTATAGGATCATGGATTCCAGAGCCCCATAAAAGAACGTTAACAGATTTGCTCAGGGAATACCAGGATGTCTTCGCATGGAAGACGAGATGATATGCCTGGTTTGTCACCGTAATTCATAGTGCACAGCTTGAATGTGGATCAGAACAGACCCCCAGTTCGTCAAAAGAAGAGACATTTTGCTCCAGAAAGGATCTCAATCATCGAACAGGAAGTTGCCAAGTTGAAGCAAGCAGGAATTGTCAAGGAGGTCGTTTACCCAGAATGGCTCGCCAATCCGGTTCTAGTAAAGAAATCGAGATGGATCATGGAGAATGTGTGTAGACTTTCTGATTTAAATAAGGCTTGTCCTAAAGATAGTTACACCTCACCTGCACTGACAAAGTTAGTGGATTCAGCTGTGGGTTTTGAGATTTTGGATTCTTGGATGCGTATAAAGGTATCACCAGATATTCATGGACCCAAAAGATGCAGAGAAACGGCATTTATCACGAGAATTTGGCACATATTATTATGTGACCATGCCGTTTAAATTTGAAGAATGCGAGTGCCACATACCGAGAGGCGATTAATCGAATTTTCCACGGGTCGATAGGTAAGTCAATGGAGGTCTATGTTGATGACTTCTCGATCAAAAGCGTGTCTTTAGATCAATACTTACAAGATGTAAGAGAAGTTTGCAAGGTGCTTGAGCGGCTAAGATGAAATTGAACCCCAAAAAGTGCACATTCGGGTCAGATCTGGAAAGTTTTTAGGTTATATGATCTCTAAAGATGGAATCCGGGCCAATCCGGACAAGTTGGATGCCTTGAAAATGATGCCACCTCCTACCAATATTAAAGAGGTTCAAAGATTAACAGGAAGATGGCAAAGATTGAAGCAGATTCCTTTCACGTTCAACCTGGCGTGCAATGCGCTTTCTTCAAGATTTTAAGGAAAGCTTCACCATTTCATTGGGGACCGATTGTCACGAAGCCTTTAATGATCTCGAAAAAATATCATTAGAGTTATTAACTCTAACCTCTCCCAGGAAGGAGAGGTTCGTGCACTTTATCTATCGATTTGTAATGAAGCTATTAGTCAGCATCTTTGGTTAAACAAACAGGACGCATTTCAGAAGCCGGTCTATTACATAAGCAAAGCGTTACATGGACCTGAAGTGAGGTACTCAGACGCGGAAAAGTTGGTACTTGCGTTGGTACACGCGACCAGAAATTGAGGTCTTACTTCCGAGAGTCACCGGTCATCGTCTTGACCGACCGACCACCCTTGAAGCAAATATTGAGCGAGACGGATAACTCAGGTCGTTTAGCCAAATGGGTGGTAGAATTGGCAGGCTATGATCCGGAGTATAGACCACTAACACAATTTGTGAAAGCACAGCCTGGCGATTTTCTGGCGGAAGAAAAATCAATCTCTATCGATCATCAAGTGAATCCGAAAGAATCAGGTCAATGGAAATTGTTTGTTGATGGAGCGTCCAGCAAGAATGGGTCAGGAGCAGGTCTCCTCCTCATAAGTCCAAAAGGTGAAGAGTTCCCCTATGCTTTACACTTTAACTTCCAGGCAACCAACAATGAAGCTGAATACGAAGCATTAATTACCGGTTTGAACTTAGCTCTAAAGCTAGGGTTAAACAGCTCAAAGTTTACAGTGACTCTCAATTGGTGGTAAACCACATCAGGGGAGATTATGAAGCAAAAGAGGAACCTATGAAGAAATATCTATCTCTGGCCCAGTCACTCATAAACCAGTTTCAAGAATTACAGGTGGAGCAGGTCTCCAGATCGCAAAACACCAGAGCAGATGCCCTGTCTAAGTTGGCCTCCAATTTTTATCGACAAAAAGTTCTTATTGAGCAGCTTAAATCAAGATAGCTATGAAATCCACGAGGTGCAACCGGTTACACAAAGGGAAACATGGATGGATTCCATTGTATCATACTTAAAACACGGCCAGTTGCCAGAAGACCGAGGTCAAGCTCGCAGAATTCAGCGCCTATCTGACAGGTATGCCTTATTCAATGATATCTTGTATAGAAAATCCTTCATATCTCCTTGGCTACGTTGTGTTACTGTGGAAGAGGGTAATTACCTATTGAGAGAAATTCACCTTGGGATTTGTGGAAACCATATGGGGTCAAGGGCATTAGCTAGGAAGTGCAGGTTGTTCGGCTATTATTGGCCCAAAATGCAACAGGATGCAGAGGAGTTAGTCTTGGCGTGCAGGTCATGTCAGGTTCATGGTAATCTATCCCATCGACCATCTGAAATTTTGACTCCAGTCGTTGCAGCCTGGCCCTTTGATCAGTGGGGTGTCGATCTGGTAGGCTACTTCAAAGCAAAGACCAGGAAATTATAAGTTCTTAGTCGTGGCTGTTGACTATTTCACTAAATGGATTGAGGCTGAACCATTAACCACTATCACAGCCAAACAGATCCAAAAATTCTTGTGGAAAAACCTGATATGCAGGTACGGAATACCAAAAACCATTATTTCAGACAACGGTACTCAATTTGAAGACAGTGGAGTTCAGGAATGGTGTGCAGAGTTGGGCATTAAACAGCATTTCACCTCTGTTGGTCATCCCCAGGCAAATGGTCAAGTGGAACAAACTAACAGGCAGATCAAGCTCGGATTGAAAAAGAGGCTAGAGCAAGAGGGAAAGCACTGGGTAGAGCATCTACCAAACATCCTTTGGGCTTATAGGACTACCCCTAACATGTCTACACATGAAACCCCATTCTCATTGGCTTATGGGTGTGAAGCTGTTATTCCGGCAGAAATTGGACTGCCATCCCCCAGGACAACGTTACATAACGACCAGGTCCAAAAAGAGGAAATAAGGCACACTAAGGATGAAATTTGGAAGAAAAAAGGGATATTGCCTTAATCAGAATGGCTAAGTATAAGCAGCAAGTCTCCCAGTATTATAACTCCAAGGTAAAGCAAGGTTATTTTAAAGTTGGAGATCTGGTCCTACGGAAAAATGAGATCAGCAGGCAGGAACCAAGCGGAACTCTCAGTCCTAACTGGGAGGGTCCCTATCATATCATCAAAGTACATGGAAAAGGGGCATATCAATTGGCCGATAGCAAAGGGAAGACCATTCCTAGAAGCTGGAATGCAATTAATTTGAGGAAGTTTTATGTTTGAGGCAAGTGCTTGTCATCTTATCTTGTAAACTATTATGCACTATGACCTTTTAAAGTTCTTAATTATGTTGAATTGCTGTATTATGTTACTGTTGCAAAACTCTTTAAGAGAGAAAAATTTATTAAGTCTGAAAAATCAGATCGTTCATTGACCTCAGGTCAGGTCAATTATTTACACCTCAGGTCAGGTCGAAAACTCTTTAAGAGAGAAAAATTTATTAAGTCTGAAAAATCAGATCGTTCATTGACCTCAGGTCAGGTCAATTATTTACACCTCAGGTCAGGTCGAAAACTCTTTAAGAGAGAAAAATTTATTAAGTCTGAAAAATCAGATCGTTCATTGACCTTAGGTCAGGTCATTTATTTAGACCTCAGGTCAGGTCGAAAACTCTTTAAGAGAGAAAAATTTATTAAGTCTGAAAAATCAGATCGTTCATTGACCTCAGGTCAGGTCAATTAGTTAGACCTCAGGTCAGGTCGAAAACTCTTTAAGAAAGAAAAATTTATTAAGTCTGAAAAATCAGATCGTTCATTGACCTCAGGTCAGGTCAATTAGTTAGACCTCAGGTCAGGTCGAAAACTCTTTAAAAGAGAAAAATTTATAAAATCTGAAAAATCAGATCGTTCATTGACCTCAGGTCAGGTCATTTATTTAGACCTCAGGTCAGGTCGAAAACCCTTTGAAAAACTAATTTGTTAAGTGTGAAAAATCAGATCATTTATTGACCACAGGTCAGGTCATTTATTTTGGACCTCAGGTCAGGTCGTATACTTTAGACCTCAAGCCAGGTCGAAATCTCTTTAAGGAGAATAATTCACTTCTTCAAAATCAGATTAAGTCTGAATCAACTACAGTATGACGTGTGCTACATAGCAAATCACACTTCATACTGGGGGAGGTGAGTATAATAAAGGAGTGCATTACAAGGCAGAAAGGCAAACAATACGCAGATGGAACCAAAAATCAAAAACTTTCATAAAGATAACCGAGTTGGAAAGCAACGCAACAACAGCAAAAATATAATGTTATACAATGTTTGAAATCAAAAATAAACGAGAGGATAGGCTGAATGTCTTCACTTGGAATTCGGAGGAACTTGAGATTGGGACGAGGAGCCGGTTTGAACAGGTGGAGGTTTCTTGCCATACTTAGAGACCAAGTCCACCCCATCTCTAAACTCCTTGAATCTGGTCTCGTAGATTTGAGATCCGCTGCGTTCTGCTCCACCGCGTGGGGAGCTTGGTAGCATCAACATTAAGGCCGGGTGGCTTTCATGTCCTCAATGGTCGAGGAGTACCCAAACCAAATTATTGGGGCAAACAACATTTTGATATTATCACCGGTGATCGGACCTCCTATAGCTATCAAGGGCTTCAAAGAATGTGCTCAGTAGCCTCGCTTCTTCATAGTGTCTCTCTCCTTCTCAAGGGTAGCTACTATCTCTTCCAATTTGGTTCTGACTTGAGTAGCCGTGGCCAGTTGAGTCTGGAACTCGTCATTTTTAACTTTCAGCTCGTCATTTTTAACTTTCAGCTCGTCGGATAAAGCCATTTCTCGCCAGAAGAGAGGTATTCAGTAAATCCTCATACTTAGCTTTCCACTCCGATAAAGAGTTGGCTAAGTTTTCCTCAACCTTACCCGAGTTCCTTAGTCGGGTCAAAATTTCCTTCCCCAGTTTAGCCCCCTAGCAAGGAAAGCAGGGTACACAATTAAGTTATATATTCTAGAGGAAACAAGTTATTGTCTATGAAACAAAACACTTACAAATGTCGATATATCTTGATTGGACCATTCTTTCCAATCATATCTTTCTCCCCGATGGCGCTCGAGGTCCCAAAGATCCTTGTCACTGATCTTGAGATCTAATGCGCTTTGAGGCACGTCTGGTTTCATCTCAGTATTCTCTATCAAAGCAAAGGCGAGGAACCAACCGATAGTCATTGGTCTCTTTGAATCGCCTCACCCCGATCAATCTCGTTTGAAGGCTCAATTGGATGATCATCACAACAGCTTGGCAATCGATCCGGTACATCTTGATTGATAATGAGGACCAGGCACGCGCCCTGGCCTCGGGAGGTGAAGCCTCATCGGCCGATTTGGATGATGTCGGTGAAGCTTGCCACCGCAAATAACAACAAAAAAAAATTAAATAGGCTACTGAAGGAAAACATAAATGCTTGAATAGAGGCCCTACTCAAATTATATCTTTCATCCGGTAGTTCAACGTAAGGCTCTGGGCCGCCAGTCTCCAAATGAGCAAAGATCAATCGATTAGAATCAGAATGTCTCAAACCCAAATATATCGGGACTCACCGATATCCTTTAACAACTTTTTATACGCTTTGCTCTACAGCACATCGCTATTCTTGGTGGCGGTGTTCCATTTACCCAAATCCCTAATAGTGTTGTGCCTAATGAAGAAAAAGTGTTTCTTCCAGTCAGAGAAGGACTGATCGGTTTTCTTAATCAAACGGACACCACTCAGGCTATCAGTTCTCCTACGAAGCTTGATACCGGCCAGGGTTCTTCTTAATTTGTTTGCACCTTTGGTAAAAGGTCCTAAACAAGAATAACAAGGAAAGGGTCACAAAACACCTACACCAAATTAAAAACCGGTAATGGCCCCTTATACTATTGGGAACTATCTCGACCAAGCCCTGTGTCGTAATATCAAGTATTTCCAAGAAAGCCGGAGGAAGAGGAAATCGAGACCGCATTCAAAAGCTGTTTCTTATAAACAAAGCAAGACTCAGCAGCAGAGGAGAGCAGCGAAGACTCTTTCCAGTGCGGGGACGGATAGGGGCATAAGTATTCTTGTTTATCCCAAACCTATCGCAGATATCTCGTGATATCTGAATCCTTCGTGATTGGAATCAATTCCGTGGCAAGCCATCATTTTCTTAGTCTCGTAGTCCTCCTCAATGCTCTTATGGGCGCAGATAAACCGTAAATGTTGTATTCGGTCGGAGGTGATTCGACAAGGAAGGAACAATAGAGGCAATCAAGTGCGGGGAAGAATAGAAGAGAGGATTTTCACGGGATTGGAAATCTCAGTGATTTGGATTCATAAGGAGCAAAAACAAAAAGAGAATAGATTTCAATGGCGAGAAAGATGAAGGACTTACTTGTTAATTGAGGGAGCGAAGTTGTCAAATTGAATCTCCGTGTCTTTAAATAATGATGGATTTTGCGTAATCCGATAGATTTAACAAGCTTTTAACCAAAGGATGGGGACGCTGGGCGCTGCGATTGATTGAAGTGGCAAAGCGTGCACTTCGAGGGACGTTTGAGTTAACCGAGACACAGGTGGAGAGGCCATCTGGGACGGTACACGTGGAGCGACTTTGGAATTCAGATCTTAATCTATAATAAAGGCCGACTGATCGAATAAGATCCGGGGGCTTTGATTCGGGGTGACCGGATCGGCCCCACGTGTCGCGCGAACGGAGCGACCAGGCGAGCGGAGGCGGACAGATCGCGCCCGATCGATCAGGCGGTGTCCCCGATATAGAAAGCCGACCCGCCAGGGCAGGTCCCTGATCGCCTGAAGCAGATCGAAGACATCCTCATCTGAATCAAGAGCAGTTATTGAACGTGAGGCGTGGGGGTTTATACAACCGCCCACTAACCCCACTATCACGAATAACCGCCTGAACTACGGGGGGACTTGATTCCAAGTATATACTTGGATACGTAGGCAGCTTATTGATTAAGTTCAGTCCAAGAAGAAAATGCCACTACTCTCTGTAAAATCCTAGAGCAAGAAAGACCCGATTAATTGTTCGTTTCATTCTTAGTTCGATCAGTTAAGATACCAGCCCCCAAGCCCTCATACCAGCCAACAATATGTTTGCTCTCTTAGCTCAAGTATCCTCTGTGTTCTAAGATTTTATGACTATATCAATTGACGTGCATTATATTTATATATTTTTATTGGATATACATTTCTTACTTAGTGAAATAAAATATAACTATACAATTATAATTCTATGTCATATGATATAATTTTACAACTGTTCTATGAATGAAAAAAATTCTTGGGCTCTGTTTGGTTTCGGGTTAGGCTGGGGTTTAATGGGTTCAGGAGAGAGAAAGTGAAATAATGGTTATAAAGTTGAAATCTTATTTTGAAATTTGTGTAGTTTAAGAAATGATTGCTGAGAGAAATTTTAATTAAATAAAATAAGGTGAAATTATGATTACAAAGTTGAAATTTTGTATTGAAATTTATGTAGATAAATAAACGATTGATGAAAGAAATTTTAATTAAGTATTATATTGATAAAATAATAGTTAAGTAGTGTAGTTGAATAAAAGGAATTGATTAATACTATTTTATTTATTTATGGTGAAATAATTTATGAACAAAAGTATAATAAAATAATGGTAATAAAATAATAATGAATTGAATAAAATATTGAGTTGAATCCCGAACTTCAAACCCAAACCGAAACCAAAAAAGGGCTTGGGGTTCTAGCTCTTTTTCAATAAAATAAAGTAAAAACAATTTCATATGACTTAAGGATTTCAAGTCCTATCACTTGACACATTATAGGATACGGTCAGTACCTTCACAGTACCTTCACAGTAGTATGTTATATTTTTTACCACCATAATGTACACTTACGCGTTAAATTCTTTTCTAGTTATTCTATTTATGAAGTTAAAATATTTTGATAAGTTTTAACAGAAATTCAAACTGTTTGATACTAATTTACACAATACAACTGTACTAATGAAGTAACCATGTAAGAATTACTCCACTTATGGGGCACCATAAACTATGAAATAAAAGCACAGAGTAACAACACGTATAAAAAACAATTTCCCATTCCCATTTTTTTTATGAGTATGTGACACGTTACCCTTTTGAAGAACTTTTAAGTGCAAAATTCATTCAATAAGCGGACACATGTAACGTGTTTATGTTTTCAGATAAAGTAACTAAAGTGTCTTGGATAAAATAAAATAAAAATTAACTAAAGTGAAACATATATAGTAAGTAACACATTATCAAATCAACCACAACCCATCATTTCCTGAAATTATAATAACTGCCACCTCCGTCTTAAAATATAAGTTCATTTAGATTTTTAGTTTTGTCTCAAAATGTAAATCCATTTACAAAATCAATAAAGCATTTATTACATATTTCTCCTTATACCCTTCATTTATTATATATTCAACCACTTTTTACTACTTTGCATTAATACCAATGCAAGGTCATTTTAGTCATTTTAATCAAAATTAATGACAAATAACAAATTTAACTAACTTTTTTTAATATGTGTGAAAAAATCCTAAAAAGACTCACATTTTAGGATGGAGGTAGTATATGTCAAGTTATCATTTTTTTTTTTCAAATTTTTAAGATGATGAAAGGTTAAAAAAAAATTAAATTTCAAGCTGATGGGAGGTAAAATCTATATACTTCAATGTATTTTTTATTTATTTATCGAGAAAGCTGGTAAATAACATTTTAAGTTCATGGAAGACAACATTTTATATATACTTCGATACGTCATGCTTAAATGTGAATTTATATTCAAGGGTGAAAGAAAAAGAATCAAAACTTGTTGCAACTGAGATTGAAACTCAGAAAATTTAAGAAAAGAAGAAGAATTGCATTTGCAGATTTGAAAGAACAAAATGCGGGAAAATTGGTTTATTGATTTTCTTGTGAAAATGATACAATTGATGCTTTCTTCTACTACAAATCACCTATATATAGACTCCTAAGTACCAATCAACCGCCTGATTATCAGTTGGGGTTGTTACAACAAACTTAACAAACTTAACTAACTCCTAGTCTAAGTGTTCGACGGAATGACCGAGTGAGACTTCAGCTTGCAACTTGGATCAACTTCAGCTTGCAACTTGGAATCAGTTCGATTGGATTATTAACTGTAACACCCCCCCTCAAGCTGGAGTTAGAGTTAACTTCAGCTTGCAACTGGGAATCAGCTCGATTGGATTATTTTGCAGACTGAAATATATTCTTGGTAGGATATCTAGGCCATAATCTAGTAGTAAAACAATTTTTTTCAACAGTTTGTGTTAGAATATCGCATTTGATTGTCTTCACTTCTTACTGGCATTGGTATTAAGATCTTGTCTTGATACTTTTCCCTTACATAATGGCAATCAATCTCAATATGTTTAGTTCTCTCATGAAAAACAGGATTTTCCACAATGTATGTTGCACTCTTGTTGTCACAGAATAGAGGAACAGGCTGTATGTGCTTAATGTGAAAATCTGATAGAAGATAGATAAGCCACTGAATCTCACATGCTGTAAGAGCCATTGCTCTATATTCTCGCCTCGAACTACTACGCAGCAATGAGTTTGTTTCTTACTTTTCCATGAAATCAATGAGTTGCCTAGGAAGACTGTATAGCCACTGATTGACCTTCTTGTTGTAGTGCAACCTGCTCAATCTGAATCACTGAAGGCTTTGAGTATAGGACTTCCATGAGATGGAAAAAAGATGCCTTGGCCTGGAGCTGTTTTGAGGAATCTTAGTAATTTGTGAGCAGCAACTAGATGGTTTTCTGTAGGTTTGTCCAAAAACTGACTCAATTGTTGAACAGGAAATGCAATGTCTGGTCTGGTGTTGCTGAGGTATAAGAGTTTACCAACAAGGCTTCTGTAATATTTGTTGTCAGCCAGAAATGGGGAATCTTTTGGTTCCAGTTTGATCTTAGAATCCATAGGAATGTGTGAAGGTTTTGCTCCTAAATAACCAAATTCTGACAGAAGATCCAAGCAGTATTTCCTCTGGTTCATAAGTATTCCAGAATCTGATCTTGCAATTTCATACCCTAGAAAATACTTTAGTTGACCTAAATCTTTGATGGTGAATGCTTTATGCAAAAGATCCTTAAGTTGTTGAATTTCTGAAAGATTTGAACTTGCAACCACTATGTCATCAACATAGACTAAGAAAGCAATAAAAGTAGAACCCTGCCCCTTTGTAAACAAGCAGTGATCATACTTGGATTGAATATATCCTGCTTGTGTGAGTGCTTCAGTCAGTTTGGCATTCCATTGCCTGCTGGCTTGTCTTAAACCATATAAAGATTTGATGAGTTTGCATACTTGATTTTTTCTGGTAACAGGAAGACAGGTGGGGGCCTCATGTAGACTTCCTCATCTAGGTCTCCTGGAGGAATCTTTGTATTAACATCCATTTGATGCAGATGCCACTTGTTTAAGGATGCCAAAGCGAGAAACAATCTTATTGTGACATCTTTGCCACTGGAGAAAAAGTTTCCAGAAAATCTATCCCTTCTGTCTGTGTATATCCTTTGGCCACAAGTCTTGCTTTATATCTGTCAATAGTGCCATCTGCCTTCCTTTTTATCCTGTATACCCACTTGCACCCTATTGGTCTTTTATCTTTTGGTAGATTAACAATGGTCCAAGTATTTGTCTTGTGTAATGCTGCAAGCTCTTCTTGCATAGCCTTTTGCCAATTCTCATCTCAGAGTAGTGACTTCAAAGATATGTTTGAGGTTCTTGATCATTTGACAAATTGCAGGAAAAGGCTTTGTAAGATTCTGACAGATTGTCATAAGATAGCACTTTGTCAATGGTATGAGGAGTAATAGTTGTTGCTATGACTGTGTGAAAATCTTGTAAATGAGCAGGTAATTTTCTTTCTCTGGTTGATCTCCTCAATCCTTGATTAGAAGTAGGAACATGTGGTGCCTGAGATGTTTCATAATCTGCATCACCTGCATCTCCAGCATACAAAGATTCATCTGCACCTAGTTCATCTCCAGGATGAGAATTTGAGCCTTCAACCAGACTATTTGAATCCAGCATATCATAGTTTATATTTGAAAAACTGGGAACAGGTAAAACAGATTCATTGTTAGGAATGTAATCTGTAGTCAAAAATGGGAAAGTGTGCTCATGAAAAATCACATCCCTAGATGTGAAAAACTCCCTGGTTTTTAAGTCAAGTAAATTGTAGCCTTTTGTATGTGGTGGATTGCCTATATAGACACACTTCCTGCTTCTGCTGTCAAACTTGCTTCTGCCCTGTGCAATTGTATTTGCATATGCTAAACAGCCAAACACTTTTAAATCAGTATAGTTAGGTTGTCTATCATACAATAGAGAATATGGTGTTTTCTCTTCTAACAAGGGTGTTGGTGTGATATTGATTAACATGACTGCATGCTTAATACACAGACCCCAGTAAGACATTGGAAATCCAGATTGGAACCTAAGTGCTCTTGCTACATTTAATAAGTGTTGATGTTTTCTTTCCACCACACCATTTTGTTGTGGTGTGTGTACACATGATGTCTCATGAACAATACCCTTTTGTGCATAATAATCACTCATTTTGAATTCAAGTCCATTATCAGATCTTATTCTTTTTACTTGTTTATTAAATTGAGTAAGTACTGTATTGCAAAAAGTTTGCAATAAAGATCTTGTTTCAGATTTTGCTTTCATTAAATGTGCCCAAAGAAACCTAGAATGATCATCAACAATAGTCAAAATGTAGTATTCACCATTGTATGTACAGAAAGTATTTGGACCCCATATATCAACATGTAGTAAATCAAAAACATTATTTGTAACAGAAATACTAGTAGGAAAACTATGTCTTTTCTGTTTTGCTAAAGGACAGACATGACAATCAGAATCTAAACAAGGTTGGATAGCAGGGATGGACTTGTGTAAAACTTGTAATCTTTGTTTAGAGGGATGGCCAAGCCTGTAGTGCCATAACAAGGAATCAGGTAAGACAGCAGACTGACAAACAACAGATGAAACAGTGGAATCAGCTTGTAAAATGTATAATCCCTTCACCAAATTATTTGAACCAATCATTTTCTTCAAGACATTGTCTCCGCACAATGCAACCATTAGCTCCAAAAAACATAGAATATTTGTCATTACTAGTTAATCTTCTAATGAGACATCAAAGTTATAATTGAATTTTGGAACACATGAACATTTTCTAAAATGAGATTCTTATTAATCTTTACTTGTCCTATGTGTGTGTGATGTGTTTGTTCACCATTAGGTAAAGTAACACTTAGATTAGTGGATTGGTTTAGGATTAGTCATCAAGGATATTGAATAGATTACATGATCAAGAGTTTTTGAATCCACTATCCAGTCATAGATAGTACCTGATGAAGTAGTTGTGGGATGAACATTTGCAGTAAGTGCCACTGGTTGTGCTGAATCAGAAGGATCTGCAATCTGTACATGTCTTAACATGCTCATGATCTGCTCATACTGAGATTTAGTCATCATGTTAGAAGCTTGTACTGACTCTTGCTGTTGTGAATCCATATATGTACTTTCTGATTCTGGAATAAAGCCTTGTTCAAAATTGACATTATTGGCTTGAATTTGCCCCCTTCCTCTGCCTTTTGAACCATTAGGGAAGCCATATTTCTTGTAACACTTATCAACTGTGTGGCCTTCTTTACCACAATATGTGCACTGTGGTCTCTTGTAATTTCCAGAAAAACCTCTACCAGTTCCTCTATTATTGCCTCTACCATATGAGCCATTACTTTGTGAAAACAGAATTGCAGGATCTTGACCATCTGTTCTGATTCTTGTGACTTGGGCATTCAAGATAGTCTTATCTGTTCCTGTGTCTGCATAATTCAACTGACTTTCATCTTTGTCAAGTGCCATGTTAAACACAGTGAGCAAGATCTCGGGATTGGTTTTGCCATCAAGACTTGGGATCTCACATTGCTAAATACATCATTAAGACCTTTAAGAAACCTAATAACCCCCGCTGGTTTCATTTTGTTCTCTATAGATCGGTAAAGCATCACAAGTACAGGTGGAACAGCCTCAAAATCACCAATCTGATCCCATGGACCTTTCGACTTTGTGAAATCTTGAACAACCGACATTGTACCTTGTTTTGTAGCATAAATCTCTTCCCGGAGATTGGACAAACGATAAGCATTACTAACTCCAAAACTCGTGATCAAGATCAACCCAAATCTCTCGAAATGTAGTCAACCAAAAATACTTTCTTTGAATTGATGTATCCACCGAATTAACCAACCAATTTGAAACCATGTCATTGCATTGACACCGATTTCATAGTTTCGTGAGTTTCTCTTTGGTTTTGGTAGAGAACCATCAACAAATTTCGATTTTCCCTTCATTGACAAAACCATGGAAATGGCCTCTCCAATATAGTGATAATTCTCGATCTTTTAACACACAGTGCATACAATTATCGCCGAAGGATTTTCACCATGATGAATGTGGTAAGGATTCACAACTCCTTCTCCATTTTCTGCCATATTTTCCAGACAATCGCAAGAAGAAATGCAAGAATCAACAAGAAATTGAATAAAGATTGTAGTTCCACACTACAATTTCAATACGATTACAGCTCCACACTGTAAACAAGAAAAAGATGTTACGCAGGTAAGAAAATAATCTCTGATACCATGTTGCAACTGAGATTGAAACTCAGAAAATTTAAGAAAAGAAGAAGAACTGCATTTGCAGATTTGAAAGAACAAAAGGCGGGAAAATTGGTTTATTGATTTTCTTGTGAAAATGATACAATTGATGCTTTCTTCTACTACAAATCACCTATATATAGACTCCTAAGTACCAATCAACCGCCTGATTATCAGTTGGGGTTGTTACAACAAACTTAACAAACTTAACTAACTCCTAGTCTAAGTGTTCGACGAAATGACCGAGTGAGACTTCAGCTTGCAACTTGGATCAACTTCAGCTTGCAACTTGGAATCAGCTCGATTGGATTATTAACTGTAACAAAACTTGAAACAATATAAAATCAAACAACAATGTTTGCAGAAATTTTTAACTCAAATTATTTTCTAAAAGTTTAAGCTAAGATAGATAGTTAATATTTTATATACTTCAATACGGCTGATCAGTTTACATTTTTTTTTTGTAGGAAAATGTTGTGAAGTATCACTTTTAATCTAAAATGGGAAAAAAGGATAAGAAAAAAAGATTGTGGTTGAGAAAAGACAAAACGCGCCACATTACTACGTGTGGTTGTAGCGAATACGTAGTAATACAGCGTGTAATAACGTCTGGCGTTTTGTCCTTCTCAACCAAGAGATCTTTTTCGTCTTTTTCCCATTTCAGATCTTATTTTGTCATTCTTCTACAGCGCGCGATTTTTTTTTTTTTTATAATAATGTGAAGCGTGTTCGTAATGAGAAATTCCTAGGTGGTAAGTATTACCCACCCTCAAAAAAAAAAAAAAAAAAAAAAAAGAGCATTGCCCCATACGGGAGAATGTGAACATAGGCATGTGGACGGCCCAATTAAAAATCCATACGAGTAAATTAAGACGATACTCTGAATTCCGTAGCCTTAAGGAGTAGATTTACAATTAAGAAGCTTAATCAGGTTGTTAGTGTTTATGCTTTTGTTTTTTTCTTTACGTATCAATCAAATCAAATCAAATCAAATATAAATTAAGGCAGCAGCCTATTCCTCACGCAAACAAAGTCCTTTTAATCCCACTAACTCAAACTGATTTGATTTTAGGTTTAACTAATTTCTCATTAATATGTACTTTGATTGTACGTACGTACCCTTAATGATTATCAGAACAATCTTCTTTTGGTGATAATTAATCCTGTTGTGTAACGTTGTTCTTCTTCTATATTCACAATCACAAAATCTAAATCATTATATTAATTTGGGAAAACCTCATCATGCCCATACCTACTTTATAATCAATAGCGTAAGATGTATTGTGTTTTTCGTTATGTCCTTTTTTGTTAATTGAGTGTTGTATAAATAATACCTCATTGATTAAATAGCAATGAATAGAGGATATATATACACAAACGCAGTACAAACGTTTGTTAGATGATAAGGTTGGTGCCAGAAATATATCATTGACATGAGTGGAATACTGACGAACAAGTGTCTAGATAACTATCAACCTTGTCAAGTCTCTGCTTAGCAGACGTCCAACTTTCATTTTCGACATCCGTAAAGTTGATAAACAATCGTAAATTAAAAGTCATTGGTTAAATATATCAATTACGGAAAGTTATTCGTCTTGGCATGATATACGGAATCGCATTTCATATGATTGAAATGTAATCCTTTTATTTCTAAGCCCGAATTCAAATTGTGTGATCGCGTTTGTTTCACATCGATTTGATACATCTGAAGATAAGACACAAAAACTTCCCATCAATTACTAGGACCCATGGTTGTCAACATAAGTCTACAGTATTGATAGTCTTGTCCAACTACTTTGTACTTGCTTTTTTTCAGAAATTGAAAAATCAAGTCGTGTCAGATCTGACACTTGCAAATAAGGTCATGTCTTTTCTGACATGGAATGGAAAATAAGGTAAGGAATCCTTACGTTTAAACGTAACCTACGTCCAAACGTAGGGAAATTCTTGTCCACATGATCTTTGGTAATTTTGTACCTGCTTGTTCCCAATGTGATGCAGTTGATATATATATTTTGTAACTAGTTTTTAGGTGTGTTTTTGGTCTAATTCTGCCATCTTCACAGGGTCTTGTTGATTCTGATACCTTGCCACTTAATGTATCAAGAGAGATGCTTCAACAACATAGCAGCTTGAAAACAATAAAGAAGAAACTCATCAGAAAGGCTCTAGATTTGACACGCAAACTTGCAGAAGAGGATCCAGATGAAATATCTGACAAGAAAGGTACTAGTGTTAAATTATTTTTCTTGTTTTGGAGTTCTTAAACATCATCACCAAAGATCAGTATATTTAATGAATCAACCTAATATCTGATTTGTAGAAGATATTGAAGAATTAAATGATAGTGATGAGCAGAAGGGCCAATATACAAAGTTCTGGAATGAATTCGGGAAGTCGATTAAACTTGGTAACAAGCAGGTACAAAATTGTGAACAAGCAGGTACAAAATTATCAAAGATTATGTGGATAAGAATTTCCCTACGTTTGGACGTAGGTTCCTTACATTTAAACGTAAGAATCCTTACGTTTACCTTATTTTCCATGTCAGAAAAGTCATGACCTGATTTGCAAGTGTCAGGTCTGACACGACCTGATTTTCCAATTTCTGGCCTTATTTACAAGGGCTGCCCAAGAAGATAAGAGATAGATAGAGGTACATCAAAACTGACAATAAGTCTCTAAAAACAGTTACATTATTAATGTAATTCAATCCAAATACAAAGCATCTACATCAAAATCTATACTCAGATGTCAGATACGTAAAATACAGAATCTTTAAATCCACGCTAATCCTAACACACAAAATGCAGAATCTTTATCCAAACTATATATGCATAGAAGAGATTCTGATGCGTTTTATTCGGACTAAAGATTCTATGCAAATGGAAATTAACGGTCTTTGAGTAATCAGGATATTCACGGTTTTGAACCATTCAGAGTAAAAAGAAAGTAAGCAGAGCCATTTAAAAGATACAAGAGCAAAAATGATTACACAATAATAATAATAAGCCTCCCTAAAGCTTTGTTACAAAGCTGTGCTTCCTCCATCGGACATCAACGACGCAGCAGCTGCAGCAACTGTAGAGACGACACCTGTTGACACCCCCGGTTTTGACAAATGCAGTAGCCTGGAAAACCAATGAGAAACATCACATCCTTTTTGTGGTTCATGAAACCGCTTAAAAAAGATTCAATTTCACGGGACAAATAGAACCGTCCATATCTTTAAGTTGGATTGAGTTTGACAAGTGTTTATGTAAGAGAGGTAAAAATGCATGAGATCTTCACAATTTATTGTAATTCTGTTATGAGTTACTATATAAAGACGTGATTGTGTGGGTGACTGGGTTGCAAGGGTACGGAAACATAGATACATGGATGCGAGATTTTTGAAAAATATAGGATATTAGTAGTATGTAAGGCATATGTATGTATATACATGTGTTAAAAACACAAGGACCAAATTGTAGATGATAAAACTGTAAGGACAAAATAGTAAACATTTACACAAATTTCGGTAGTTTTTCATCATTTTTGGACAGCTTTTCATTCATTATCTGGAGGTAATTACTCAAAATTCAACATCGTTCTTCGTTTCACGTATCCGAGTTATGGATATGCATATACGAACCTCGTATCCAACTTTTCAAAATTACTTATTCGTCCCTAGGTGGTGTGCATCCTAAGTATCTTGTGCATAATTGTGACGGATACGTATCAAATACGGGACACACTACCAAAAAAGAACTACTTTAGTATTTGTGCATCATAGGTGTTCGTTGACCAAAATGCAACAATGGAGCCTAGCCCTAACCAAGATCTTCTCCAGTAAGTTTTGGAGGATACATATGCCATATATTATGAAAAATAACCGCGAACGAAAAGAAAAAAAACGGTGTGCAAAACTTACGGTGCAAGATATTCGCAAAACGACGATACAGCAGCAACAACTTCATTGTAATTTTCGGATGAGGCCGGGGCAGTAACTTCAACGAGCTGTATTCCAGGTGTTACAGGAACTGCCTCATCAGTAGCATGTAGTTTCAGCATTTTATTAATGGAAGACACGGTTACAGTTATCTCGGCGCCTCTTTTGAAATGGAAAGCAAATCCTACTCTCAGTAGCTCATGGTCTAACTTGTAACCAAGAGCGTAAAATAAGCGTAGCGCGTTCTTGCTTACTTTGCTTTCCACGGTGGTTCGTACGAGTACTGCTAATTGCTCAGCCCCAGCACCTTTTAATGCACCACCGACGTGCCTCATAGTCCTATGGTTTAGATTAAGATTATTAATAAAGAAACTCTAGTTTTAAATTTCAAGAAAAGATTTTTCCCTTTATTTACCATGTCGGTTCGGGTTGCTCAAGATCGCAGAGAAGTCGAAACTCTGAAGGAACTTGGCCTTTACACATAAGAGCAGAGAGTATGCTTGTTAGAAAACTACTGAACAAGAAAACGTGGGGGACATGAGGACCCGAAACGTAGACGTTTTACAAGGGCGCCTTTAGTGGCATCACGGTGTTTAGACTGTGGTGCGACTAAAGACGCCTTTTTTCAACGGTAAAACATGATCAGATTGATCTAAGAACCTTTTCAAAATCACAGAGACATTCAAATGAGACAGTAATGAGGGTCGAAAAAGAGGAAAAAAGATTTCAGTGCACCTTGATATGTTTGTAAAGTAATTACAACATATAAGTAACCTCCAAACCCAAAGACAACTGCATATATTGTGAGATGTTTGATAAAAAGAGATCACATACCAAGGTTTGGACCACTTTTAAGACATAATTCATGAATCCGTAGACGATTTCTATGGATGCCACAAAGTCCTTGCAGGAGAATCTCAAGGGCCTCAACATGCTAGAAACAAGAACACTAAGTTAGTTATAAGAACCCATTGCATTGGTAGAAGATGCACTCTCAAGTGTCAAAACACAAAACTAAACAATCAGCAAAAACGCTGTCGCATCCCTGCGATGGTTGACAGCAGACTAGCATTCATTATTTAGAATGTTATAATTGCATTCCTCATTCAGGACAATCATGTCCTAAATCGACGTAAACATTAACATGATCCAAGCAACATTCTAAAGCTGAAATCAAAACGTCAATGACCAGAAGATAGCAGGAAGCATTTAGGTCACACGGGTTCAAATGCATGAATACGCGATAAGCAGACACGGGATACACGAGTACGGGTTTTTGAAAAATATAGGACAGAGGTACGGAGGACATATGTGTGGACATATGTGTAAACAGACACGGGATACACGAGTACGGGTTTTTGATAATCTCCCCCGGCGATCTCTCAACCTCAACAACGGCGACTGCTTTTAGGGTATCTTCTTCCAAATGGCTACACCTCTCACGGAATCTCCGGTAATTGTCAATAGGTCTGAAAAATCACCCCCTCATGGCGTCTGTACGGAGGAACCCGCACATCCCCCACCTCCCGATCAAAATTCCGGCGGGGCAGCAAACCTTATCTCTGCGTCCCTCCGTCCTTCAATTTACAAGGGTGAAATGGCAATTTCAATTCCCCGTGAGATTGAAGAAAGCATGGCAAAATCTTTCGGTAAAGCTGTGGTTGGAAAATTTTCTCAAGGAAACCCAGGTATGGAAGAAATTAGGAAATTTTTATCACTTCAAAATTTTGAAGGCACCTTTACAGTGGGATCTCTAGATAAGAAGCATACTCTTATTAATTTTGATTCTGAGTTTGATTACATTAGACTTGTCTCTCGTTCGATTTGGTATGTGGCAAGCAAGCCAATGCGAATCTTCAAATGGACCTCTGACTTTCATGTTGATAAGGAATCTTCAATTATCTCTGTTTGGATTACGCTTCCGAAATTACCAGTGCACCTGATGAATAGAGATTTCATTTTTTCCTTGGTATCAATGTTTGGGAATCCACTGCGTTTAGATGCAGCCACTTCCACTATTAGAAGGCCCTCAGTGGCTAGGGTTCAAGCTGAGATTGATTTATTAAAACCCCCACCTCATAGAATCTGGGTTAATCGCGATGGGAATCGTAGTTTCTGGCAAATTATTGCAGTTGAAGGGGCTCTCCCCCCATATTGTAACTTCTGCTGGCATGTTGGACATCAAGAAAATTGGTGTACTCTAAAGCATCCGTCTCTAGCCTCTGAGAAGCAGGCTCGAAGACATCAAGAATATAAGGTAAAAACGGGTGTTGGTGCAGCAGCCAAAGAAAGCTTTGCCAATTTGAAGCAAACTGATTCTCAGCTTAGTGCAAAGCAAAACACACCCATACAGCAAGATTCAACTCAAGATATGAAGGTAAATGATGAAGAACATAGAGTTCCAGCCCAACAAGAGCAAACAGAAAATGAAACACATGAAGAACTCAGGACTGATAAAACACAAGGACAAGCAGAACATGGAAAAATCCTTCAAGCTATAGATAAAGAAACGACTCCTGCTAGCTCAGAAAATACACCGCAGGTTAATGTTGAGACAAGTTTTGCTGTTCAAATGGATCAAGAGCTGGTGAGTAAGGAAAAGCAAGAATCTGGTAAGAATATGTTGAATTCAAATGCGGTAGATACACCAATAATGCAGCTGGACGAAAAATACTATGTGCTTGAAGGTTTACACCAAGAAAATGCTGAAAGTACAAGGCAAGTTGACTCTGTTTTGGAGCTTCTGGACTGCTTGGGAGATAGGAAAATGCTAGAAAATCTGGGAAGCAAAGGATCAGGTTCAGAGGATAACAAGCCAATGGATGACACTCAAAAAGTTGAGGTCGCAGCAAGCCAAATAACAAAGAGGCCTGCTGCACCTGTGAGGGAGGTCGTATTTCAAGTTGCACCAACTATTTCAGACCCAATCATAAGCAAGGAAACAGCAGCTCCTATCCCCCATAAGCATCAGCAGATTAAGAGTCACATGGATGGACAGAACGGGCCACAGCTTAAAGGGAAGGAGCAGCTTCATGAAGGGAAAACATTTGAAAAGGTCTCTAAATTGCCCTCGGTTGCACACTCCAGTTTGAATCATAATGTAACCGAGATTTCAGAAGGATACACTACAAGAAACCCATTTGCAATGCTTTCTATGCCGGAGACGGAACACTTGAACCAGTTGGGTATAGAAAGTATTCAAGCTGAACTTCAAAATTTGAGCCTAGACGGCCCTAAGGTTAGATCGGGTGGTTATACTTCTGATAAAGACTCCAAAGTAAAACTGACACCCACACAAAGGATAACTAGGACTCGAAAGAAAAAGAAAATATTTGACCAGTAGTTTTTTTGTTTTACCTAAAGCTAGGAACTCGGCTATGTGAGTTCCAACATTTTCTATGAAATAAAACTTTTATTGCCAAAAAAAAATTAAAAAAATAAAAAATAAAAAATACAAGGATTTGGTTCCCTTCAATTTTGGTAGTTTTTTATATATATCATTTTGGACGACTTTTCATTCGTTACTGGGTGGTATTTACTCGATTTCCAACAGGTTCTTCATTTCATATATCCAAGTTATATATCCAGGTTATGCATATGCACATACAAATGCCATATTATCCAACCTTTGAAAATTACAAATTCTCCCTTAGGTTGTATATCCTATGTATCCATTATGTATCTCTTTCAGTTTCAGCATGCTACCAAAAAAATCCATGCATCATCATAATTCACAGGGAAAGCATAAACATCAATGAGCCAATTTGGGGAGCAACTGAAATTCACAGAAAGTATGCAGCTAGCTCCAAAAGGCTATGAAATATCTAAATTGCAAACCCTTGGCCCAAAAATGACCTATAAATCCTAAATTCATAGCATTATTTTAATAGGGCACAAGTATATTACAGAAACCCCCAAATCACCCACCACCTCCACCCCCAGTTCACCCAGATTTTTTTTTTTTAATTTTGTAGTTTTAAAAAAAAAAAAAAAAATCCAACCCCAACACAAAATAGTGAATCAAAGTACAAAAGCTACAAAATTTGTTCAAACAAAAGGAAAGTGCTCAAGCGAAAAGTATTGGCACCATTGAAAACAGTCGGAATTGAAGAACTTACTTGAGTCTCAATAATTCCCTGAACCACGCATTCCATTCTTTCCTTTTTAAACTGCTACGGAAAGATGGAGGGAGTGAACAATTGAATGATGCAGGTGGAGTCTTGAATCTTCAAAGTCCTTTTGCTATATGTTACCCAGAGAAAATTTTACAATGACAGAAGCAAAGAGACAATTGTGCTTAGGAATAGAGATGGTTATACTGAAACAGGAAATATGACCCGGCCCGTGTCTTGAAAATTAAAATCGGGTCTTGATCTGGCCCGGCTAGACGTGGCCAGTTTCGGGCGATCCGGCCTCTCAGCGCGACCAATTCGGTTGCCCAATTTATTTGGCTGTTCTCGGGCGGTTCGGGTCTCACTATTCATGGTCAGGAGCAGTTCGAGATCACTGGCCAAAAAAATCAATATCTGATTACTTTTTTTTATAAATTTGTATAATTTACGTTAAAATTAATAATAAATTGTAATTGGTTATTAAACTATATATAATATTTCATAACTATATTTAAAAAAAAAACACATGGCTTGTATAATATTTAATTTCATAACAATATATAATATTTAATTTCATAACTTATATTCTAAACTGTTATATATTTTTTCATAAAGTAACTATTTTATAATCGTTTGCATTCGAGTTGTCGTACGAATTAATGTTATCGCAACAAAACGGAAACATACGTACATTCATGAAGGGTTTTATGCATTTTCAGTATGGATTCATGTATTTTCAGATTCAGTCATCATTTCCGAACTGATGCACCCTTACATGAGTGTATGCATCCGGTGAACAGTGACAATTTTTTCCACAAAAATAATTTGTAAGTAAATTAAAGAATAATGCATAGTTTTCTAATTGTTTATTTTTTATGAATAATTTGTAAGTAAATTATGATAATAATATTATGATAGATAATATAGTTTATTATGATAATATGAGAGTTAGAATAGAAATGTGGGTAAAAAGTGATCAAAATTGATATGGATTTATAGTGTGATATTTAAAAAAATAACAAATTATTCAAAAAATTTGAAAAAATATACGTTGGACTTGGAGACTTGGTCCACTTGGAGGGAATTTTTTTTTAAAAAATATAGAAACAGCCGGTTTGGGTCCTCCGGGCCGGTTTGACACATGGGTTTTCGTCAGGTTCATTTGGTTCGGTCCATGGAGCACAGGACAGGTTGGGACCCGTGGATCGATGACCGGTGACCCGTGGAACCGCCGGTTTGGAACCGAAAACCGCCGGATCCGACCCGAAAAAAGACCCGAAACCGGCCACCTCTAGGCCCGGCCCATTAAAAAGCCAACGGAAAAAGCCAAGTGTCAAAAACTGGTTCTGGATATTGGACAGAGGAATTTTATTTGAATTTTATTGGGACCATAATTGTAATTGACTTTCGAAAGTTAGAATTTAGGGTCGTTTTTTCCCCCTCTTTTTTTTGAGTGAATTTACGGTTGTTTTTTCAAAAAGGTAGATCATCACAATAGACTCTTAAAAAAAAACAATTTTTGACTGTATAATTTATCTTTAATTAGTCGATTTGGTTAGTGTGTAAGTGGTTAGTGTGTAAGTGAAAGGTGTCACGGTAAATTTACGGTTGTGCAAATAAAATGCATCTATCGGTTGGTATTGATTTAGTTACACTTTTCATCCTTAATAATCAAAAGATAATTGTTATTTGATGATGTTTGTTGTATCATGTCATCGTCTTTAATAAAATAAAAATACGATAATTAATCCATGCGACATATATTAACGACAAAAGACACACATGCACGAAGAGATGAAAAAAAGGAAAAAAGAAATTTTATTCAATCAAAAGAAGAAGTGCATGATCAAAGAGGGACGATTGTCTCCTATTTTCATGCCTTAATCTAGTACAGGGACCAGCAAGCATACTGCTGATTTATATTAACTAAAAACAAAAATAACAAATAATTAAATAAATAAAGAAAAAAAATTGAGAACATCGCCAAACAATTAAATCATGAATGCATGAATTGAATAATGGCATTGGCGGGGGTTCAATTGTTCATCCCAGTAGCATTCTTAACAGCTTCAGTTGCACCTTGTGCCTTTGCCTTCATTTGCTGTCCAGCCTATATTTATTCATTCATGCACCACATATTTATAAGGACATACATATGCATATTGTCATATTCATTTATACACTGTAAATTCTAGTTTCACAACAAACAAACAAAAAAACGTTATAAAATATGACATGTATATAATTTATTATGGCGAGATTCGTATTAATCGGTAGATACATATCATGATTAATAGCGTAAAAAATTAGTTAAGTACGAAAAAGTTGTTTTTATCAATTTGTCTTCAATATTAATAGTAATTGTTCTTTCCAAGAATAATATATATATATAAACAGGTATAATTCAAATTAAACAATTACGTACCTCCTGCATGGATTCCTTAGCAGATTGGGCGGTATTGCTTGCTTTGTCCATCATTGTACTTGCCTTTTCCTGTAAATAAATATTACAAACAATTAATTAATACATACAACTTATAAGTGTACGTTAAAACACACAAATGAAATTTAAAACATAAAGATATGCTTCCGCAAAGAAATTAAAGTCACGATACAATAAGTCGTAGCAAGGTATCGCGCACGGTGATGTGTCAAACCACGCGGGGGTTATAACTAACGATCGATGTGTGCACGAAACAAAGTGTAATAAATAAAACATCATAGCGCGCGATTTTCGCTATGCATGCATGACCCACAATGTTTTGAGATTTCGTGACATTTTAATTTAATTAATTATTGTAGTAGAAGAGGGTGATATGAGTCGATCGATCATGTACGTACCTGGGCTTGGCCCTTGGCCTGACCGGCTTGATAACTGGCATTCTGAGAATCCATCTTAATTTCTTATTGATAAAGCACAACAGTACGTTTGTCTTTTTAATTTTGTTGTGTTTGATTTTGAATGTCTGAAAAGTATAGACAAAGAGGGCTGTATTTATAGTAGCAGAGATGCAACAAAATCCCTGTTTTAAACATACATACATTATATGTGAATAATGTGCTGGTGGTACGTAGTGAAAAGTGGAAGTAATAATCCCCACATTTCTTGCCTTTAGACTAGGTACGTACGTAATTACCAGACAAATTCAACTATTTTTTCATTCGGAATATCCGCTACTACTCATATACTTGTTCAGGGGCTTATATATTCAGCTTTAATTGTGGTGTTCCCTTTTCATTCTCCATTTTTTCAAACCCAAAACAAACAAAAAAAAACTAAGAATTTCATTCTTTAATTGCATTTAATTAGGGTGTAAAGCGATTGAATCGAACCTAATGACCTCTCTCGTAAACAATGATATTTGGACTCAATCATTTCGAGTTTATTCAAGTAGGGAAAATTTGATTAAGTTTTGATGATACTCAAGTTCGGCTAGGTTATGTTTGACAATATTTTGAGCACTTTCAAGCTCGAAAAGATTATTGAGCTTCAGAGTGCTCAAGTTCGGCTCGTATGAAATATACAAACTAATATATCTATTTGATACTAACTCCGTCCCAAAATATAAGTCATCCTATATTTTTTGATTTGTTTTCCACAATATAAGTCATTTCACTTTACTAATGCAACATTTATTACTCATTTCTCTATCTCACCCTTAATTTATTATGAATCCAACAACTTTTCATTACTTAACAACTATTGCACTAATGATAGTCAATGGGTACTTTAGACATTAACCTTCAAATTAATGAGATTCAACCACTTCCTTAATCTATGTGAAAACTCGTAGGATAACATATATTTTGAGGCGGAGGTAGTACAATTTAATAATGCTAAACATTTTGAGTTAATCAATCAAGTGCTGCTCGAATTCGGCTCGTTAACCTTATTGATCACTACAATTTCTTCCAAAAGCTTAATCTTAAGAGGAGGAGGATAATATATATTTTATAAATTTCAACAATCATATATGAAATGCTCGAGTTTGGCTCAAGATAAATTATATATGTCATATTTGAACAAGCATTTCGATCACGAGCGAGTATCGAATTTTGCTCGTCGTCGAGGCTCAACTCGTTTCAAACCCATAGTTCCACAGATTAGGGGTGTAGTCGGGCGAACATTGTGTTAAGCGAGTCAAGCAATTTTAAAATATTCTAGAATTCAAGTTCGAGTGTGAATATTTCAAATTCGAATTAACTACAACTAAAATTTAATATATCACATGATTATGGAAAAAATGTCATTCGGGTATTATATGATTTTTTTAATTAAAAGCATAAATAATATTTTATTGCATTTCAAACAATATTTTTAATTTTGATATACGAAAGATACAAAATACATAAATCAAAGAAACTTCAATATTTGAAATTAATAAATTACATTGACTAAAAATATAAAAATACATATATATGCCTTTTATCGTATATAAATATACATTAATGATTGTCATGAGAAGTCGAGTTGAGTATTGCATTGACAGTATATTGCTTGTTCAATATTCAAGTTGAGCAGGCGTTCGTTTAATCTTCAAGTCGATCTTGAGTTCAACCAGATTTAAAACAAGTCGACTTGAGTTCAGACTCAAGCTGATCATGAGCTACTCACAGTATCTTGAGTCATTTATACCCCTGACACCGATTAATAAGAATGAGTAAATGATAAGTTTGTAGAGAGCGATTTAAGTACACACTTTATCCATACAAAAAATCACATAAACTTAATCCAATGGTTGGTATTAATTATTTTTCCTATTTTCTTTGTTCATTAAAACCATTAAATGGTTTGGATCATTTGTATACACGCTTTTTGTGGACAAATTCTGTGTACAAATGCTTTATCTAAGTTTGTCATTTCTTGTACACAATAGATATTCCGGCAATTCCTACGCGAAATTTCGTCGGAAATTGGTCGGAAATGCGCATTTCGACCAATTTCCGATTTAAATATGGGCTGTTGGAAAAAAGCCCGTTGGAAACGCGTTGCGATGAAATTTCCGACTAAATTTCCGACGAAATTTGCGACGAATGTTTCCAAACGAACTCCGACAATTTATTCCGACAATTTTCCGACAAAAATTTGCCTAGTTCCCGACTAAATTCCGACGAAAATTTTCGTAATTCCCGACTAAATACCGACGAAAATTTGCTTAATTTCCGACTAAATTCGATTTAAAATTTGCTTAATTATTCGACAAATTTCCGACGAAAATTTGCTTATTCCGACTGCAAAATATCTTCAAGGTGCTTCTCAGCAACATCATACTGTCTCTTTTTGTCCTCTATCGCTAAAGCAGCCAACGCTTTGTCCTATAGAAGCATTTGAGAAGGGGAGAAAATAAGAGAATAAAGCAATATATTTCTGCTAAACACGACAAATGTAATGGTGAGAAAGTGCATATATTTCAAGTGGATAGAGACTTACAGGAGGCAAGTCTTGGTAGCTTCTCAATGTATCCAAGATAGGCTTTGTTTTCTAATCCTTCTTATGCACTAATCCAATATATATAAATGTACATGTGAATATATAACCTGCACTACAAGAAAATCGGCTATTAATAAAGGTATTTCCCGTCATTAATTGTCCATTTCCCCTCATAAAAACCTTTTTATAACCTTTTTATGCTAAATATAAGTTTGTTGAAACAATGACAAACTAAAGTAATCAAACAATTCAACCTTATAGACGGATTGAAGAAGCAAAAATAGGCCAACTTAATTAAATGATTACTTATAACAATATTAGACCAACTGTATATAATGCAGACGGCAAATGTCTACTGAGTTACAAAAACAAAAAAATCAAATTGTTCAAGTTCAAGTAATCATTAAGTTGCAGGTATAATATTTTACACAAGGCACAAAGACTTGAGAGATTCAAGAAATGTACAATACTAAATTGCAAAGGATCAACAATTCAATTACAAGTTACACATCGAGATACATATATAATCTACAAAGACTTAATCTTTATCAAAAGAGCTAAACTTTTAGTTGAGTTTGTAGTGATAATCAAATTCCAATGATAAGATTATCACACAAGAACCTCAATCTTTGAAAAACAAAATGTTCAACAAAACTAATGTAATTAAAACAAGATCAAACGAAAGCCTATATTCCGTTACAAACCGGTCAAAAGCTTCAAGATCGATTACTGAAAGAACCACGTAAATGCAAACAAGCAAGCGGTGGTACAACAAAGATCGGTGATACTAAGCGGTTCAAGAACTCAAATAGCAGAGATATGCAAAGACAAAGTGAGTGCATAAAAAAAGCGATTATAAGGCTATAGAGATGCGGAGAGTTGATTAGAAATACAGGATCAACAAGATCAAACTCAACACAAGCACAATGAGTTAAAGCGATTTCCAGAATCAAGCAATGATCACGAGTTTATGAACGGCCGATTCAAGCAAGAAGGGTGCAAACAAAGGCACCAAAGAATGAGATATCAACACAGTAAAATCAAGATAGCAAATCCAGCAGATTCTCAACAAATGCAGCAAGAATAAGGCAGATCTCAAATTAGATACACAGAGGGCAGAAACTCAAACAAAGAAGGCTATAAGAGTTTTCGCAACAGTTTATAAGAGGATAAGCAAAGCAGGACTAGCCTTGAACCGAGAAAGCAAATCCTTGCGTGTGATTAAGGATTCATTTGGTCAAAACCTTTTCGACTTGGCGGTGTGTAAGTATTCTAACCAACCACACTAAAGAGAAGTCACGAATCCAAAGATCACACAAGTTTGAGTTCAGTATCAAGACTACCACAGATTCGACCTTGAACTTGGTGATCAAAAAGCGATCAAGTAGGTGAAATCCGAAATCTCAACCTTATGCTCAAGGTGATGATCTTGGTGATACCACCAATTCACGGATTCTCGATTTCACAACTTCTCGCAAATTGTTCTTGAATGAAAGGACAAGCAGACAAACTCTCAATCTGAGCAAAGAAGCTTTTACGAGTTCGGATTGTCTCAAATATGGATTTGAATGGCCAAAATCCTCACAGGCCTATATGCCGCTTCAACCTTTCAAGGACAATTCACGAACTTAGATCTTGATGCTTTTGATTAGAGTTCAACACGGATTGTCCAAATAGCAACACACATAAACACACAAAGGAGTTCAAACTACACACAAACAAAGAAAATCAAACAAGTATGCCACCTAAGATTAATTTGTTTAACACTTACTGGAACAAGATATGTGATTCGAAATATGGTCCCTTGCAAAACCAGAATCACCACTACTACTTAAACCAAACCAAGTTTTTTTCCTTCAAGGAATCGAGAGAATTCGATACTGATCTAAAGTGCATATAAAAGTGAAAAATATAACAAAATAAAAACAAGGCAAGATGACTGAACCTCCAAATAGTGCATATAAAAGCTCAAACTTTGTGGGTGCATAATGCAGACCTGTATAGCCTTACGATGAAAAGGAAAGAAACTTTGTTGGCAAAAACATAGAAGCTCACCAGCAGTTAAATTAGTGTTTCTTCCTTGACAACAAGCTTTTCTAATCGAGTCCAAATACACTTTCACACCACGAGTGGCACAACACATTTTCACACCACGAATGGCACAACACATTTTCACAACTTTGATTCAGGAAAAAGGAAAAAAAAAGTTGATGTAATGTCCGTTTCAGAAAATGAAAATGATAAATTATATGTGCATTGCCAGCACATTGGTCTTTAACACAAAGAAGAAATAAATGGTACAGATCAACAAGCTATACAAAGTAAACAGATCGAGATACAAAGGTGAACTTTTGGTGATCTTGAGAGAGGATAATCAAGTCCAAGAGATGAGATTATCCAAATTGAAACTCAATGTTGAAAACAATATGTTCAATGACATGAAACCACACACACCAAGACCTACTACATGATTAAGCTATACAGAGATATAGAAAAAGTCTTTCAGATCAGCATGTTGTTCAACAAATTTTCAATGCAACAGGATATGGATCAGCAATGAGACACAGCAGATCAAAAAGAGCAAGGCTCAACAAACCAACATAGAAGGGTTAAGTGCACTGACATGTTAAGCAAGGTTTCTTTATGGCGATTTAATACTTGCAATGTGAGTGTATGAATCATCAAACTTATGAGCACAAGAGTGTAGTAAAAGCAGAGATAAAGACTCAGCCTACTAGGATCATCACCAACATAACCAGAATAAGGTGCAGCATTAGGAACTTTAGGCAGGTTTGCAGTGTCAGTAGTAGAGCGAGACTAGTAGAGCCACCCACAGTGTTGCAGTTTAAACCCCCAGCACCTACATCTTCAATATTAATTGGAACACAGGATCCCTTACCAACATTTTCATTATCCCCATTATATTTATTCCCAGTAACTTTAATGAAGCAATGGAACCAACAACATTCAAAACAACAAGGGGGGACACAACATTTTCAGTAAATGCAGCATTGACATCCGAAGATAACTGGGTCGATTTTTCAAGTGCAACATGCTTTTCATTCAAATTAGCAACATCTACAGACTTGGGAGGGGGGCATTTGGAACAGCACCATCCAAAATCGATTTCTCAGAAGCAGTTTTATCCAAAGGAGTTACCTTTTCAATCGAAGCAGTGGCATTTGAATCCTGTGAGCCCAAATTCAAACCAGGGGGAGATTGAGCAGCATTCAAGACCTTAGGATTCGATGATAAGGGAGCAGGAACCAACCCGCAATTCTACTCTTTTCGACATTCGAACATCATCATTTGCGGACTCAGTATTAGGGTTCAAGCTCCTCTTTTCCGCCATTAACACCTCCAGGGTTCTTCGCAATATCGAGGAGGAGGGCGTAGCAAAGCATCTTTGATGATGGTAGGTAGAGCTACAATTGTAGCAGCTCCATCAACAATCTTTGATTTTGAAGATGAACCGTTCGCATTTTTATTTTTTGATTTATGTCCCATTGGGACAAGAAAAATCGAAAAAAACAATCAGCAAATTCAGCGAAATGGAAGCAGGTTATGATTACAGAGATTTGCAGAAGAAATTTGTAAGAAAGAAGAAGAAGAACGCATCAAGAGCTCAAGTTTTAGTCGAAAATGGCGGCTGGAACCCTAGTCGCCCCAAAATCGCCAGGAGAGTGACCCTTTCTCTAATAGGGATTGACTGCATATAATAATAATGATAATAATAATAATATCTATCTGAGAGACTTTATGGTGCAACGGTTGTAAGAAGGTTGTATCAAGTGGCATGTATTAGAGTCTCTCATTTTTATTGAGTAAGTGATTTTAAACCCTATATTTGTTATTCAGTGAGTGATTACAAACCGAGGTTTGTTATTGAGTTGGTGAGTTCAATCACAATAAGGTTGGTTATTGAGTAAGTGATTAAAACTCGTGGTTCGTTATTGAGTGGCCGATTAAAACATGATGCTCGTTATTGAATTGTGATTTTAGTATTGAGGTTCGTTATTGAGTTGATGAGTTCGGTCTCGAGATTTGTTATTGATTAAATGATTACAAACCGAGGTTTGTTATTGAGTTAGTGAGTTCTATCCCAAGGTTCGTTATTGAGTAAGTGATTAGAACCCGAGGTTCGTTATTGAGTAAGTGATTTCAAACCCGAGGTTCATTCTTGAGTAAATGATTAGAACCGAGGTTTGTTATTGAGTAAGTGATTTCAAACCCGAGGTTCATTCTCGAGTAAATTTCTCTTTAACCCGAGGTTTGTTATTGAGTAAGTGATTTTGTGGGATATTTAGCATATCAATCGGTCGTTAATGAACCCGAGTTTCAAATCAATCGGTCGATATGAATCGATGATATATATCGAGATAAGTACTTATCGAGAATGATCTGTAATGAAATATATCGGTTTGAAATCGCTTAATCGACTTTGAATCTCGGGATTAAGATCAATCGGTCATCAACGAACCCCAAGATTCAAATCAATCGTTTCGATAACAAGCGACGATCTATAGCGAGATAGTACTATCAGAATGATCAATAAGGAAAGATATCGGTTTGAAATCGCTTAATTGACTTGAATATCGGGATTGAGATCAATCGGACGTTAATGAACCCGAGATTCAAAACCCTATATTTGTTATTCAAGTTGAGTGATTACAAACCGAGGATCCATCTAGTCATTTATGAAACATTATTGCTTTTAAAATTTTTATAAATTGAATATTATATATAACAATTTTTATAATATTCAAATCGATCGCTCGATAACGAACCACGCATTGTTAACTCATTCGCCGATAACGATCGATCGAGCAATAGTAGATAAGTACTATCACAATGATCGATAACGATTTAACTCATTCGCTCGATAACGAACCCCGAGATTCAAATCGATCTCTTAATAACGATCCCCGACTCTTAACTCCTTCGCTCGATAACGATCGATCGAGACAATGATCGATAATGATCTAACTCATTCGCTCGATAATGAACCCGAGATTCAAATCGATCTCTTAATACGCGATCCCCGACTCTTAACTCCTTCGTTCTATAACGATCCATCGAGACATAGTTGATAGTACTTTCACAACGATCGATATGCGACTCAATCATTCGATAACGAATCCGGAGATTCAAATCGATCGCTTCGATAACGAACCACGCATCGTTAACTCATTCGCCGATAACGATCGATCGAGCAATAGTAGATAGTGCTATCACAATGATAGATAACGATTTAACTCATTCGCTCGATAACGAACCCCGAGATTCAAATCGATCTCTTAATAACGATCCCCGACTCTTAACGCAATGTTTATTAGAATATGTATATTAGAATTTTATAATAAATGAATATTATATATTAACTCAAAGTTTTATATTAAAAAAATTAAATTCCTTTAAAGGAACAAAATTTTATAAAAATTTATGTACATAACATGTTATTTTTTCGAAAAGACTTATGTTAAAGTCGGAAATTGGTAGGAAAGACTTATGTTCGTCGGAAATTGGTAGGAAAATCTTATTTTTAGTCGGAAATTGGTAGGAAAGACTTATTTTCGTCGGAAATTGGTAGGAAAACCTTATGTTCGCCGGAAATTGGTAGGAAACACATGTTCGTCGGAAATTCGTAGGAAACGCCCTTAAACAGTAGGCGGGAGACTTTCGCGCGCTAGGTTTCCGACCAAATACCGACGGAGACTTTGTGACAATTGAAATCCGTCGGAAATTGGTCGGCAAATCTTATTTTTAGTCGGAAATTGGTAGGAAAGACTTATTTTCGTCGGAAATTGGTAGGAAAACCTTATGTTCGTCGGAAATTGGTAGGAAACACATGTTCGTCGGAAATTGGTAGGAAACACCTAGCGGGAGAATTTCGCGCCCTTAAACAGTAGGCGGGAGACTTTCGCGCGCTAGGTTTCCGACCAAATACCGACGGAGACTTTGTGACAATTGAAATCCGTCGGAAATTGGTCGGAACTATTTTTTTCTTTTCTTAATTATTTTAGTCGTCGCAAAACCGTCGGAAATTGGTCGGAATTTTCCTACGACCATATTTCGTCGGAAATTCCCGTCGGAAAAACAGAAAATTCTAGTAGTGATGTGTGCACGAAACAAAGTGTAATAAATAAAACATCATAGCGCGCGATTTTCGCTATGCATGCATGACCCACAATGTTTTGAGATTTCGTGACATTTTAATTTAATTAATTATTGTAGTAGAAGAGGGTGATATGAGTCGATCGATCGATCGTGCACAGGCTTGGCCCTTGGCCTGACCGGCTTGATAAGCTGGCATTGAGCTTGGTCCCAAAATTTGAAATTTTTTTAGTAGTTGGTTAATATTAGATGTTATGGCTTGATAAACTGGCTATATACTAAGACCCACCCCAAAAGAATCCATCTTAACTTTTTTCTTATTGATAAAGCACAACAATACGTTTGTCTTTTAATTTTGTTGTGTTTGATTTTGAATGTCGAAAAGTATATAGTACAAAGAGTACCATGTATTTATAGTAGCGAGAGATGCAACAAAATCCCTGTTTTAAACATACATACATTATATGTGAATAATGTGCTGGTGGTACGTAGTGAAAAGTGGAAGTAATAATCCCCACATTTCTTGCCTTTAGACTAGGTACGTACGTAATTACCAGACAAATTCAACTATTTTTTCATTCGGAATATCCGCTACTACTCATATACTTGTTCAGGGGCTTATATATTCAGCTTTAATTGTGGTGTTCCCTTTTCATTCTCCATTTTTTCAAACCCAAAACAAACAAAAAAAAACTAAGAATTTCATTCTTTAATTGCATTTAATTAGGGGTGTAAACGATTCGAATCGAACCTAACAGCCTCTCAGAAACAATGATATTTGGACTCAATCAGCTCGAGTTTATTCAAGTAGGGGAAAATTTGATTAAGTTTTGATGATACTCAAGTTCGGCTAGGTTATGTTTGACAATATTTTGAGCACTTTCAAGCTCGAAAAGATTATTGAGCTTCAGAGTGCTCAAGTTCGGCTCGTATGAAATATACAAACTAATATATCTATTTGATACTAACTCCGTCCCAAAATATAAGTCATCCTATATTTTTTGATTTGTTTTCCACAATATAAGTCATTTCACTTTACTAATGCAACATTTATTACTCATTTCTCTATCTCACCCTTAATTTATTATGAATCCAACAACTTTTCATTACTTAACAACTATTGCACTAATGATAGTCAATGGGTACTTTAGACATTAACCTTCAAATTAATGAGATTCAACCACTTCCTTAATCTGTGTGAAAACTCGTAGGATAACATATATTTTGAGACGGAGGTAGTACAATTTAATAATGCTAAACATTTCGAGTTAATCAATCAAGTGCTCGAATTCGGCTCGTTAACCTTATTGATCACTACAATTTCTTCCAAAAGCTTAATCTTAAGAGGAGGAGGATAATATATATTTTATAAATTTCAACAATCATATATGAAATGCTCGAGTTTGGCTCAAGATAAATTATATATGTCATATTTGAACAAGCATTTCGATCACGAGCGAGTATCGAGCTGCTCGTCAGAGGCTCAACTCGTTTCAAACCCATAGTTCCACAGATTAGGGGTGTAGTCGAGCCGAACATTGTGTTAAACGAGTCAAGCAATTTTAAAATATTCTAGAATTCAAGTTCGAGTGTGAATATTTCAAATTCGAATTAACTACAACTAAAATTTAATATATCACATGATTATGGAAAAAAATGTCATTCGGGTATTATATGATTTTTTTAATTAAAAACGCAAATAATATTTTATTGCATTTCAAACAATATTTTTAATTTTTGATATACGAAAGATACAAAATACATAAATCAAAGAAACTTCAATATTTGAAATTAATAAATTACATTGACTAAAAATATAAAAAATACATATATGCCTTTTTATCGTATATAAATATACATTAATGATTGTCCGCGAGAAGTCGAGTTGAGTATTGCATTGACAGTATATTGCTTGTTCAATATTCAAGTTGAGCAGGCGTTCGTTTAATCTTCAAGTCGATCTTGAGTTCAACCAGATTTAAAACAAGTCGACTTGAGTTCAGACTCAAGCTGATCATGAGCTACTCACAGTATCTTGAGTCATTTATACCCCTGACACCGATTAATAAGAATGAGTAAATGATAAGTTTGTAGAGAGCGATTTAAGTACACACTTTATCCATACAAAAAATCACATAAACTTAATCCAATGGTTGGTATTAATTATTTTTCCTATTTTCTTTGTTCATTAAAACCATTAAATGGTTTGGATCATTTGTATACACGCTTTTTGTGGACAAATTCTGTGTACAAATGCTTTATCTAAGTTTGTCATTTCTTGTACACAATAGATACATGAAATGATACATTTAAAAAAAAACACAATAAAACAATGTGCATCAAAATGATATACCTACAAAAAAAAAAAAAAATTGAAGGCAAAAAGAAATATATTATTAATCAGCTAGCGTATGTCTTCCAGTGACGGACCCAGAAAAAAATCTCAGTGGGGGCACCGGAGTAAATTCGAAAGGCGAGGGGGGGCATCAATAGTGTTTTTACATTTTTTTACCTATAAAAACACGTCGATTTTCGGATCTCAGTGGGGCCAAACCCCCCCCCCCCCCCCTTTTGCTGCTGGGTTCGTCCCTGATGTCTCCTGCACAAGCACAAGGGTCTCATTCCACACATTCGACTTAAGACAGAGACTTTTTCTAGCTAGAAGATGCGCATGCAAAAACATTTTCTGGTCTCTTCACGAAAAAGAAAAAGAAGTATACAAAGGCTGACAATAAAAGAGGACACTCAGCAATGATGTTTCCGACTGTGGATAAATCTTCCGACCGGTCTTTGTGGTGATGATGGATCTTGCGCGGATTGGAAGAATAGGCATATAGATTTAGGAAGGGCCGAAATTAAGGGATTCCTCCGCTTTTGTTTGAGCGTCTTAAGAGATCGAGAATAATAAATGTAAACTTCGGACCCTTCGAATGTTGCATGTCAGGAAAAATATGTCAGCTCGTTCAATTCGTCATCTGTCGCAATATTATATAATTAAAAAAAAAGGAAGAGATCTCAATCGGAGGGTGGTGATAAAGCTTCTCCAAGTGATCGACGGTGTTTCCAAGTAGCTCTGGAAATTGTTATTAGAAGATATAAATCAAAGATAAAAGATAAACGTCAAAGAGATAAATAGAGTTGCTATTAAATATGAGTTTAGTTTAAAATAAAGTTTGATAGTTTGATTTAAATTTAGGTTAGGATTATATGAGATTTTATTAATATTTTTCATTTATCTTGAATTTAGTTTTTATCTCATTTTCTCTCCTATATAAAGAAGGAGAAGTGTAACAAATCAGTTAATCCAATAAAAAAACAAAATAGTTCTGAGTTTTTATATTATGTTGTGCTTCTGACTTTCTTTAATTGTACAATAAGAAAAAGGACAGTGCCACTCGGCCTCTTCTTATACAATTAATTTATGTCATATCTTATTTATGTTGGAGGATAAAATCATTTTAACTTTGCTGTCTTTTAATTATGGTATCTAATGGTTTTGCTCTAAAATCTTCTCTTTTGCCGTGGATATATGCCAACAGGATCGAATTTCAACCTTTTATCTAATGGTTAATTGTAAAATCCCGAACTTGTATTAAGAGTATTTTCGCCACTTTAAGAAACCTACGAAAAGAAAAATAGAATTGGGTAAAGTATTAGGCTATTATATATAAATACACGGACTACAATGCAATTGCATTGTCACGAAGAATAGAAAGCTGCGGCTACCCGTCCGCATCTATGTGAAAAGATTTTGCTTATAACCGGTTTCGTCGATCCGTTTTGCAGATACAAACTATCAAAACAATCACAACAACTAGATGAACAAATTTATCTAAGCCATCTAATATTATCAGCAAAGGCATTTTCCCCAATCTGCTCCCTTCATGTTAAACCGCACGAACTAGACATAATTATATGATGTCGGGTATTTGTCAAACTGTGTTTTAAGAAAGTTTTTTGTTTTCTAGTTACTTTCATTTTTTATGCATTTGAGTTACGAGTAGTGGAGATAGGATGGGATTTCGGTGTTGGTATGGTCTTTGAATGCTCTAGTAGGTTGGATATGGACTTTGATTTGAATCTATGTGCTTTATGTGCTCCTACTTGTTTATAGTTAGTGACCTTGCGACGTACTGAGCGAAGTACCATGGTACTGAGTGTAGGACCATGTCGGATGTATGGCTAGTTGTATTACCTATGTCGTCCTAGGACGCTGTACCGAGCGGGGTACCGTGACCCAGATCCACGTTGGATGTACGCTAGTCATATTACCCTTGTTGCACAAAGACCCAAGTCAAGTCAGTAAAGAAACATGAATAGAACAGTCAAGACAAGAATACAGAGACATGTTAAGTAAGAGACATAGACAACTAAGACAAGATAGACAAGACACAAATGTGTTATGGTTAGTAGACAAGCAAAGTATGGGTTAGTACGTAGAAGCTTACGTAGGTTTGATCAGCAGGCAAAACACGACGAGTAAGTAATTAATGTAACGAACAAGTACGTGCAAGATGAACTAACGTAGTTTAATCGACATGTTTTCCATGCATTGTTGTGTAACTGCTTCAAGGTTTCTTTCCTTTACGTTTTAAGGTTATGCTTTAAAGACAGTTTTCTTTATGTTACAAGTATTGTATTAAACTGTTTGTGAAAGTGGATAAAGTAGATTAATGTCATGTCTCCCGGCTTCCGATATACATTAATATCTCTTTTGATCTTCTTTCTCCTTACTGAACATTCGGCCGGTGCTCACTCATTTGTTTGCAATAAGAAGGTTGCAGGTACATGTTGAGTTTGATGGTGAGCTTGAAGTGCTAGCTTAAGATGGAGCATTGGAGTCTTTTTATGCTATAGTTTCCTTTTATAGCTGTTCTTTCTAATAAGACATTGTTGCCAGTGGAGTTGTCCTTTCTTTTTAGACATGTCTGTTGTAATGGACACTAGTATCTCCTTTCAATTATTTATGATTTAGTTTGACAGCAGTTATTTCTGGTTAAGTTGTTGTTAGACCCTGAGGGTCTATTCCCCGAGTCTCCAGCTTGTTTTTCTTCCGCGTAAAACTTTAATTACTCTGATGTGACACGAGACTTACGTGAGATTTAGGATTTACTCTAAATGTTACGTGTCGAACGTCCTATGTCCGGATAAGAACTCGGTATTCGGGACAGGTGCGTTACATTAATATATGATTTGCTTTCTTTTATGATGCTTTCTTCATTGTTGGAAAGAAATTTTAAAAAAAACATTAAAAAAAAAATCACATTAGTCGTATAAATTAATGAAAAAAGAAAAACCAAAAAACAAATTTTATTGAATGAATTGAAGAAGTACAGGATCACAGACGAGTGTCTCCGATTTTCATCCCTCAATCTAAAACAGGGGACTAGCGAGCAAACCGCTGATAATCAACTAAAAATACTAACCAAAAAACAAAAACAAAAAAAAGATTAATTTCTAAGAAATTCCCAAAGAGAATTGAAAAACAGCAGCAGCTTTGCAAGCTAGGTATAAATCATGCAAGCATACATGCATGTGTATACATGCATCATGCATGCATATATATGGGGGGGGCTTCATTTGTTCATCCCAGTAGCATTCTTAACAGCCTCTGTTGCATCTTGTGCCTTTGCCTTCATTTGCTGTCCAGCCTGCACCATGAATTTACATTAATTAATTTTACAGTATGTATATCACTATATCACTCATTTATTATAACATTCTCTATATTCAATTCAATATATATATATATATATATATCATATACAATTCAAATTAAACAAACCTCCTGCATGGATTCCTTAGCGGATTGGGCGGTATTGCTTGCCTTATCCATCATTGTACTTGCCTTTTCCTACAAGCAAAATAACAAATGTCGAATTTTGTCTATATAACAAATTTTGTCGAATTTTGTCAATAATAATAATAATAATAATAAAGAATTGTTGGAAATAATGAAAAATTAATGAAATTAAGGAATAAGGAAAATTAGAAGCTTCAATTAATGAGTCACCTGGGCTTGGCCCTTGGTCTGACCGGCTTGGTAACTTGCATTCTGAGAATCCATCTTTCTTTTTGATTAATTACGACAAAAAAAATTCAAAAGCAAAACTGTCCTTTTTTTGTTTCTGTTTAATTGTGAGTGTTTGTTCAAAAGCTTTTACCATTGGGTTGTATTTATAGTATTAATTTGGAGTAAAATCCATGTCTTACCTTTGTAATTAATGGTACGTTGTGAAAGATTAATGTAATAATCGCCACATACTTTGCCGTTAGACTAGGTAAAACTTGACATATTCATCTATTGGATTGGATGGATCCTCAGAATTCGCAAATATTTAGTAATTTGACCTGGGAACCATTGATCAAGACGTGCATACGATAATCGAAAGTGTAAAAATGTGTTAAAACGTACACTTGTTGTGGATTTTTTTAATTCTACAACCGTTGTAATTAAGTTATATTAAGTGACAATATGCATGATATCCGTGCCTACTCTCTTAATTTGGGGTGTGTATAGCGAAAGAGAGTAAATATATGTGGTCAGAATACATTACACTTGGTAGAACAGTCGTACGATAAAATCTCTTCTCGTTTCTAACACTATACTTGGATAATGATGTAGTTAATCTTAATAGTCTACATAATGTATATACCATGTCGTCTCACGTACCAGACATTTTTTTTATAAAAGAAATTCAAAAAAAGAAAAACCTAAACTATAAACTCAAATCCACAAGATGACGTTAAACGTAAATATTAACATTTCCTCTGAAGTGCAACTTTTAAAGGCTTAATAATAAGTATAATGTTTAAATGTTGTTACGAGCTGTAAACAACAGGCAAATGGAAAGATAGACTTTCGTTTGGAGAGATTTGATGGTACACTCGTTATATGAAGGTTGTATCAAGTGAAATGCACTATACTTATCTATAGGTGCCCTATTTCACATAATACAAACTATTGTGTGTGAGAAGGGTGGGTGAAGACGTAGGGTGCGAATGTGCAATAGATTGATAGCTAGTCATCCGTGCATAGCTTGGTCCGAAGGATAAAATGGATATAAACATGAATATTAGTCACGAAGACTCCTTAGGAAATGTTAATGAAAGGTAAACGTTAAGGTAAAAGAATTGTCGAAGATAGGTAATTACTACAAGAAAATATGTTTTTCGCAGCATGCAAAATGCTTAATGGCAGCGCTCAACGCACGCTGCAAAGTTAGGTGCCGCTAAAAGTAGAAAGCAATTGCAGCTTACAAAGAGCGTTGCGGTTGTATTTATGGCAGCTTACCGAGCACGCTGCAGTTATAATTATGGCAGCTAACAAAGCACGCTGCGGTTGTATTTACAGCTGCTTACGATGCATATTGCTGTTGTATTTATGGCTGCTTATTATACACACGCCGTTAAAGTGATGTTGAATATTTTTTTACATCACTCGATGATCGCTGTTAATAATTATATCAACAACATATTAACCTTGCTGCACACCAAAAAGGCTTAGAATGCCATTGATGATTTTTCTAAAAGTATTTATGCACTCACACAACATTATATAGCTAAATATATGAGTACTCAAAATCTAATACGAACCCCCAATTATGTATAGCTCAAATTGCAGTTCTAAAATCTAATGACAACCATTTACATAGTATCAAAATCTTACATGAACAGTCAAGTACAACAAAAATCACAACACCTGGAAAGAAACTCTTACTTAACACAATCAATGTTTTCAAACGAAGTCATAAACTTTGTCAAACAAAAGAAACAGAAACTACATATACATATCAGTCATCAAGAACGATGAGTTATGATAACATTGTGACCGTACTTCCCCGTAGATGCTCAAGGAGAAACATTTTATCTTCCGGTAGAATCAGCTATCAAAATGGATGTACGAAAATAGATGTCATGCACCTTAACTTTAGGATCGGTAGATGCAATTAGGACTCCACCAACTGACAAGTGAAGAAGTTTAAACTTTCTTGATTTGAATCTGTATATAAACATCACACTAAGAATAGTCATTCTGAATGCTAAAAAATTAATATATTCACAACAATTAGTCTCCTAAAGAAAAAACAATTACTAACAGAAACTATAAAAATAAATGACAAGGTAGTTTGAGTAAAGCCATGAGAACATTAAAAGTTCATGGCCTCATGGGTAATGCAAAATGTGGTGATATTGAGAAGATGGTGAATGGGAGAAGTTGAACACATGAGCCATGTCGTGTTAAAAAAACGACCAATTATACAAGATTTCATCAATAGTTACTCACTTTACTGGACTAAATATACTTTCTAAGTTTGGTCCATTGACTCCATTTGCTCCAAAAAAAAAGTTTGGTCCATTTACCTGGCGTGCATATATATTTCCACAGGATGTATGTGAAGCTTTTTAGAACACATGCAAATTCACTTTTATTAAAACCTGAAATCCGTAAAAGAGAGACAGAAATTCAGTGATCAATGGACCGTCAATTCGAGAAGAAAAGACATTATAACAGCAGCACTAATTACGAAGAGAAGTAATGTTTCAAGTATTAGTTAAGATAAAGTGTACTGCATTACATGTTAAAGATAGAAATGATTAACCTACCCATGACAAAGCTTAGAATAGACGGTACTGTTATATGAAGTTCATCGGGCAAGACTCCAAAAGAGGGAGCAATGGTTGAAGTTGTGACCTTTTAAATGAAGTAGCTGGCAGACAAGAAAAAAGTGAGTGTATAGCATAAAAGAGTACTTCAAATATGACTTAATTTTTCAAATTAAATCACAGGCTTTTGTAGTCAATTAATTCTACCTGGATTTTCCAGAACCAGTACAAGGTCAATGTTAGGATTACGAGCAGCAACGAAAAGTGCTAAACATCCGCCGAGTGAATCCCCGACAATACATATAGGCCTCTTTCGATTCAAAGTATTATGTATCCTCACAGTTTCCTCTACAAATTTTACTAGTCATACACACAAAATAAATGCTTTTGTCAAGCGATAACAGAACTTAGGATCTGTCTATGCAGGAGTTTATCCACTTTATTCACACCATTGCTCCAACAAAAGAATCACCTGCTCCAGTATTTTCCACTATGGTCATGTGGGACACGTCCACTGAACCACACAAACTCTGTTTTTTCGAGGAAAAAAACAACTTGATCACTACTTTAGCATAGATTAGTGTCACTAGCATCCTAATTAAGCAATTAACCATGTTAAGGCATGACAACAGAACTCCAGCAACATTCAAATGTATAACACAAACAGATCTTTTTGCGTTATTGGTAACTAACCTGTCCTCTTTTTTTTTTATTTATTATGTTTGGCTTGGACTTGGACCAACATAGACTTCAATTCGTGCAATCCTTGTCTCAAAGTACCAAAAGCTTCCCAACAAATTATCAATGTAGCATTTTTGCGGAGTGAAATCAGAAAGATTCTTTCAACGACATCTACGGTTGTTGAAGATGAAGGGCAGTTATACATAAGTCCAAAAGTACCAAATTGTGAATTTTTTGAGACACCTAAAGCATCTGAGAAGACAGTAAATAAATATCACCCAAACTATCAGCTTTTCAAATCCACGATTCAAAATAATACCAAAGATATCCAACAATTAAGAAACGCCGATATTCAGGGAAAAAAAATGTTGTGACCAGATTTCTACTTCCATCACTAGTTGACGACTAAAATGATTTCCCAAATAAAAAGATAAAATTCGTTCAATTTCTGAAAATAAGAAATACAAATCAACTAGTTTACCTATAAATTCTTGTGTAGTAGGCCATAGCAGAGCGGAGTGATGGAGAACAGACCTGCTACCTTAACCGGGGAAGAGAATAGCAGGGGAGTCATCTTTTTTTTTTGTTCAATGAGGTTTTTCTTTAGTTTCTGTGAAGAGGTTTTTCGATTCACGCGAGGTCATTTTCATTTTAGCCGGGGAAATTGGGGGAATAGCGGGAAGTGGAAAAGTTATGGGCATTTTCAACAGCGCGTTATGTTAGTCGTGTATGCGCATTATTTTGGCAGCGCATAAAGTAAAGCTTTGAAAAGGATTATCAACAGCGTGCTATTTCGGTACGCCGTTCTTGGTACTAAATCTCAACTATTCGCAGCGTAAATCGCTAAGCATGCTGCAAAATAGGGCATTAGAAGCATGTTTTAAATGCACGCTGCCAATATTGCGCTGCCAAAACATAATTTTCTTGTAGTAAATAGCTTTAAGACATCAATCAAAAGATTTAAGTTATAAATTAATGTTATTAGGTAATATTGTATTACCCTATGGATTATGACATATTGGCAAGTTTCGAGGACAAGACTTTTATAAGAAGGGAAGATTGTAATACCCCGAGTCAATTTTAGTATTTAACCCGAGTTGAAACCGAAACCAAACCCGGTTCAAACTTTTTCTTTCAAAATACCATTGTTATGACGGATCGATCAAGAAGTGATGATGATTGTAAGTAAAGATAAAAGATAAACAAGTAAACAAACACATAAACAAGAAGAACACAGATATAACGTGGTTTTCGGCAATGTGCCGACTACTCCACGGATAAATGGAGATATTTTATTATCAACAGAAAGTTACATCATCAAGTTACAATTAATACATATGGTATTTATAGCATTGGGAATCCAACCCTAACTGACAAAACAGTCAACCCAGTAAATGACTAAAATACCCCAGAAGTAGCTTTACCGACTTAGAAAACCATGTAGACATGTTCCATAAGTCTGCTGTGGATCAGCAGACTTCACTCCACCGTTCACCAGAACCAGCAGACTCCATTCTGCTGTCTACCAGGATAAGCAGACTTCACTCTGCTGGTACCCTGTACCAGCAGACACATCTTCAGCAGACTGATCAACTCTGCTGCTGCCCCAAACGAACACCACATCTCAGCTTTTATCCTAGACTTCAGTAGCATAAGTTTAAGTCACCATTACAAATCTCCACCTTGACTTCAAATTCATGCAAACTGATCAGATGCATAACCAAGTGCCAGAAATCCTCTTTGTCTTCAGATTTGAATAATTCAGCAGACCCCCATCATCATCTGAGTATTCCCAGATTCAGATTAACAGCTTTGGATATTTAGCAAGTCCAGACACAACTGAAACTTGCCCCTTGGAACTGGTTTAGTGAACACATAAGCAGGATTAACATCGGTGCTGATCTTCTCCACTTTAACCCTCCTCTCATTTCTTAAAAAAATGATACCTAACATCAATGTGCTTGGTTCTCTCATGATGAACCTGATCCTTAGCCAAACATATTGCACTAAGGCTATCACAATACACCTTGGCTTGATCTTGATGCAGACTCAGATCATTGACTAGCCCTCTCAACCAGATTGCTTCCTTTGTTGCTTCTGTCAGTGTCATGTATTCTGCTTCAATAGTAGATAAAGTCATTGTACCCTATAAAGTTGCCTTCCAACTTACCATAGAACCACCCAAAGTAAACACATACCCAGTCATCGATCTCCTGCTGTCCACATCAGCAGCATAATCAGAATCACAGTACCCTGTGACAAAACATTGAGTATCACCTCCATAAATGATCCAATATCTGATGTACCCTTAAGGTACCTGAATATCCTTTTTACTGCTTTCCAGTGTTCCTTTCCAGGTTGAGCCATAAACTGCGACGACAACACCGATCGCTGAGCCAAATCAGTCTAAGATGAGACCATGGCATACATCAAACTGCCCACTGCACTAGCATATGGAACCTTAGACATGTATTCTTCCTCTTCAGCTGACTGTGGAGCAAACACAGTAGACAGATGTAGATTTGGTGCCATAAGAGTATCTATAGGTTTGGCTGCTGACATGCCAAACTTGGATAATACATTCTCAATATACCCCTGCTGAGACAAGAACAGCTTCCCCTGCTTCCTATCTCTATAGATCTCCATCCCCAAAATTTTCTTTGCATTCCCCAAATCTTTCATCTCAAATTCAGCCTTGAGCAGATTCTTCAGATCTTGAATATCAGACTTGTTTGTAGCAGCTTTCAACATGTCATCCACATACAGCACCAGGTAGATGATTGAACCATCCATCAACTTGTTGTGATAAACACAGCAATCATATGAACTCCTGCTATAACCCTGCTGAATCATATAGCTGTCAAGCTTCTTATACCACTGCCTTGGGGTCTGCTTAAGTCCATATAAGGACTTCTTTAACTTGCACACATATACTTCCTTGCCAGGAATTTGGAAACCCTCTGGCTGAGTTATATAAATTTTCTTATCTACATCTCCATGTAGAAAAGCTGTTTTCACATCAAATTGCTCAAGTTCAAGATTCTGATGTGCCACTATTGCTAACAGCACCCTGATGGAAGTATGTCTGACCACTGGAGAAAATATCTCTTTATAGTCCACCCCTTCTTTCTGACTACCCTCTAGCAACCAAACGTGCCTTATATCTGATATCCTCAGCAGATGTCATTCCTTCCTTTTTCTTGAATATCCACTTGCAAGTTACCACCCTCCTATCCTGTGGTTGTTTGACCAAATCCCAGGTCTCATTCTTCTGAAGTGACTCCATTTCTTCTCCCATAGCAGCAAACCACTGGGATGCCTCAGAACATGTCACAACTTCCCTGTAAGTGTTAGGTTCAAAACCATCCACTTCCTCAGCAACCTGTAGTGCATATCCAACCATATCCTCCTCAAACCCATATCTTCTTGGAGAAGTCGATATTGGTCCTCCTAGCTCACTGAGAGCTATACCTGTGACCAAAGACATCATTTATTTGAGTCCCCTCTTGACCTTGTTGGCCAGTCGGCTTGATCCTGCGGATCTGGATTGATTGTTGACTGTCATATGCCGATTCTTTTAATCCAACAGGCTCTGAATGAAGCTCCACCTATTTGTCAACCTTCTCAGCCTCAGATCCAATTTCAGACTCAGATGTGGCTCTCACAGATGAGTTAAACATAGAATTTTCATCAAAGACTACACTCCTGCTGAGTATAACCCTGTTTTCAGCTGATGACCAGATTCTATACCCCTTAACTACATCTCCATATCCAACACACACACCCTTCTTGGCCCTAGGTTCCAGTTTACCCTCACTGACATGATAGTAGACAGTGCTTCCAAAAACCCTAAGTCCAGAGTAGTCTGCTGACTTACCGGTGGTGGAGTTTTATAAAATAGAATAATTTTGTAAGTTTTAAGATAACAAGAGTTTGGTTCAAGATTATTCATTTTAAAGTGTTTTCCATAGTATTTAACAAATTGGATTGAATTTTAAGGAGTTTAAATGTACAACGATTTAAACAAACAAACAAATACAAGAAAGAAAAACGATTTAAACAAACAAACAAATACAAGAAAGAAAAACACAGGTCCAACAACAACATAAATATATTACCGCAACATAAATTTACGTCGGAAGGGTATCGTATTTGGGCTCAAATTAAAGAGGAAAAAAAAAAGAATTTTGGTGAAATTTTTTCGATGATCGGAGTTCTAAATCAAAAGTTACGGTTGTTTGAAAAGAAAAAAAAAAACAAACTTGAAGCGGAAGCACATTTATCGGAAACTGAAGGATATGCGCGCCGGTTGTTATTAAAGGGGTAATTTTGTCCGTCTGAATTTTTTTTGTTATTTTTGCAACTAAAAAAGGAGGTGTCATATTTATTAATTTTGTAATTAAAAATGGATTTTTCCCTCGATCATCCCCTCCCCAATTTTTTTTAATATAACACTATTTAAAAAAATTATACACTAATATGTACTAACTGACACGCTAATAAATTTTATAAAAAAATTGACCCTTGACCCAATCTTACATGATTTTTAAAATTAATACTTATAAACTTATTATGATATACCGTTGTCGATTTCGATTCGTCGCGTAAAATTCGCATTGCTTTCCCCGATACACCCAATTGCATGTTCAACAAGTTATGTTGTGATTGGCATGCAGAATCAATCAATCGTAGCTACTTATTATATTATACTTGGATTATTATAATTTTATTTTTTTTGACATTACCATTTATTTCTTAGTTTCTTATAATCAATTTAATTACTTTCCTTAATATGATTGATAACAATATAATAAAATCACATTGTTTATGTAATTAAAAGCTTAGAATCGCTTTTGATATTCTTTCCGTAAATTATTTAGCCGACTTAATTAAGATGGCTATATATATATATATATATATATATATATATATATATATATATATATATATTATTCCTCATAATTTTTTCATTACATCAAATCGTCATCTGCCTCCGCTCTGATTTTTCCAGCTTCTAACTTGGATCAATTAAGTACTGCTGCGGTACGTTCAAGTTTTGAAGCAATCAATTAGTAATCCAGATCATCTTGTCTCACGTAAGTGTCTCGATCTTCTTGAACGTATTTTTTTTTTTTTTTTTGAACAGAATTAATAAAAACCAGCAAGATGCTGAAGTATTCAGTTACAAAAGCTTAAGCGAGCAAAAGACAATCTAAAAACTACACCAAAGCATGAAGAAATATCAACTATTAGATGTAGAACGTACTTGAACGTACTTGATCTTGTCTCACATGCATATTTTGTCTTTATATATGTGATTTAAGAACTTGATCTTCTTTTTTTAATTAGTCTATATATCCAAGAACTTTATATGTGATTCTCATCTTGTCACGTAAGTGTCTCGATCTTCTTGTTTTATTTTGTTTTTCTTGTTTTTTTATTCATTCATATCCAATAACTTTATATGTGATTCAAGAACTCGATCTTCGCTTTTAGTTAGTTGTATATTTTAATTCACCGGCATGATAAATATCAGAATTTAATTAACTACTTGTTGGAATATTTCCCAAGACAACTGAAAGCCTTCTCTCTCTTCTCTCTCGTCAAGCATGTCGATTTTTGAGTACAATGGGAGTGCCCTGGTCGCAATGGTCGGAAAAAATTGCTTCGCAATCGCCAGTGATCGAAGACTTGGAGTTCAGCTTCAGACTATTGCTACTGATTTTCAACGGATATTCAAAATCCACGACAAGCTTTTCATCGGACTCTCTGGTCTCGGTTCGGATGCTCAAACATTGCATCAACGGCTTGTTTTTCGTCACAAATTGTATCAGCTGAGGGAAGAGAGGGACATGAAGCCCGAAACTCTTGCAAGCCTTGTTTCTGCTGTTCTATATGAAAAGAGATTTGGTCCATACTTGTGCCAACCGGTGATTGCTGGACTAGGAGATGAAGACAAGCCCTTCATTTGCACAATGGATTCCATCGGAGCAAAGGAGCTTGCCAAAGATTTTGTTGTTGCTGGTACTGCATCAGAATCCTTGTATGGTGCCTGTGAAGCAATGTTCAAGCCAGACATGGAACCTGAAGACTTATTCGAGACCATCTCTCAGGCACTTATCTCATCCGTTGATCGCGACTGTTTGAGTGGTTGGGGAGGTCATGTTTATGTTGTTACATCTACAGAGGTCACAGAGAGACTCTTGAAAGGAAGGATGGATTAAATTTAGGGTGGAAATTCATCTCGGTTTTAGCATTGACTTTTGTCAACTTTTCAATCATTCGCATTTTTCTTCAGCTATATATGTTGAGATTGTATTTATACTATTGAACATGCATGTGTGTGCTAAATTGATAGACTGTTGGCTTAAAAGATGTAGGGATGATGTTGGTTTTTCGGAGACATTTTCCATTAATTAAAATATAAAATATAAAATATAAAAAATAAAAATAAAAAATAAAAAATAAAATTAACTACTTGTTTGCAATTATTGGAAACGAATCTGTAGTGATCGATATATCTTTTAATATGCATGCATGTTTTTTTTTTTTTCTTTCCCAGAGGGTTTTGCATGGCTTTTTATCCGAAAGATTTCACCTGAGGGGGGTGTAATATAACAGATTTATAAAATAGAATGATTTTATTCACACTTATAAATGAATGATGTACATTGTTTATATATATAAAATTTAGAAAGTATAACGGCAGATACAATAATTACAAACCCTAAAGATATATATATATATATATATATATATATATATATATATATATATATATATATATATCGCTATTACCACCCTCTCAAGTTGGACGAGGAGGAGACCTAACTTGCTTCGTTGTTGTTGAAAAACCGTGCGAGGCAAAGACTTGGTCGAGACGATCAAAGAAAGTGATCTTGAGCATGAACATGAGCAACACGCAAGAGGCCACGTTGTACCGATCACGAATAAAATGATAGTCTATCGCAACGTGCTTTATACGAGAGTGAAACACAGGATTAGCACAAAATTGCGTGGTGCCCAGGTTGTCACAGTATATAACCGGAACTTGCTTGGGAGGAAAACCAAGATCACGAAGAAGAAAAGTAACCCAATTAAGCTCCGCAGTAGTTGAGGCCACCGAGCGGTATTTAGCCTCGATGGAGGACTAACAGCAATCGTAGCTGCTTCTTGGAGCTCCATGAGATAGCATTGCGACCAATATAAACAATATAGGCTCCAGTAGACGAATAATCATCTCTATTCCCACCCCAGTCTGCATCAGAAAAAGCATGAAGAATCATAGGAGAGTCACGGTATAGCTGAAGGCCAAGATCCGATGTCGACCAAATACCGCGCGCGACGCTTGGCATGATCCCAATGTATATCCGTGGGGCATGCATAAAGCCGAGACGACTTATTGACAAAGCAAAGGCAATATCCGGCCGAGTAAAATTCAAATCACGAAAGGTCGCCAATAACCATGCGATCTTGAGAGGATCGAGCGGGCGTGCGGACTTAGCGATGAGCCCGAAATATCACCGGCGAGAGGAGTGGTGACTGAATTAGCACGATCCATGTGAAATTTAGCCAACAATTCAGTGGCATATCTTTTCTGAGACAAGATACACCCAACAGAATTGTAAATTACCTCAATGCCCAAAAAATAAGAGAGTGAACCCAAGTCCTTGAGAGCAAAGCGACGACCCAATTGAGCTATAAATGTCTCAAGTGCCTTGGAATTATTCCCTGTAACAATAAGATCATCTACATATACCAAGATATAAATGATGATGCCACCAGAGTTATAAATAAACAGTGATGAATCAGCATCTGCATTCCGAAACTGACTCGCCAAAAGAAAACCCTTGAGCTCATCATACCAAGCTCGAGGTGCCTGTTACAAACCATAAATTGCCTTACGGAATTTGCAAACATGAGTAGGATGAGCCGAATTAACAAACCCAGACGGCTGAGCTAAGTAAACATCTTCCTGTAAATGACCCTGTAGAAAAGCATTATTAATATCAAGTCGCGCAGGACCACCCTGCGACAGAGCCAAAGTGAGCACAAGGCGAGCAAGAGTAGGTTTAACCACAGGGTGAATGTCTCAAAGTAATCAACACCAGGGCGTTGAGTAAACCCCTTAGCCACAAGACGAGCCTTGTACCGATCAATAGAGCCATCCGGATTACGCTTAATACGAAAAATCCACTTGGAACCAATGATATTATAGTGATGATGCGGGGGAACTAGTTCCCAGGTGTCATTACGCATTAAAGCGTCATATTCCTCTTGCATAGCAGTTCTCCACCTGGGATTTTTAAGAGCTTGAGTGACAGTGGTAGGTTCAGTGTCAGAAGAGGAAAATTTGAGTATGAAGGTTGAGTTTCTGAATGGGTTTATGAATATTGTCTTGAGCCCGAGTACGCATAGGGTGAGTGGGAGGAGGATTCGGAGGTGGGGAAGGAGGCAGTGAAGCTGAGGAGGGAGAGGGTGGGGTTGGTGGTGGGGAAGGAGCCGGAGGGGGAGGAGGTGGAGAGGAGGATGCGGGCAGGTGAACATGAGGAGGAGTGGGGATCCAATCCGAGATAGTGTGTGGAAAGTAGGATGAGGGGAGATAGAGCAGGATTGGCAAAAGGAAAAATAGACTCTACAAATTTAACATGACGAGAGACATAGATACGAGAGGTAGTCGTGTCTAAGCAGTAGTAGGCATGTTGATCTAGAGCATAACCAAGGAAAACACACGGTTTGGAGCGGGGTTGCAACTTATGATCGGTGTAAGGGCGGAGCCAAGGATAACAGAGACAACCAAAGACACGAAGTTTGGTATAGTTCGGGGACGCATGGAAGATAGACTCATAAGGAGAGTGCATTTTGAGAGTGGGAGTAGGCATGCGATTAATCAAGTAAACCTGCATGATGGAAAAGGCATAGGGCGGTATGTGTTTGGAATGGAGGCATGGGTAAGAGAGCAAGATCTGTTTCAACAATGTGCATATGCTGCGTTGAAATGCCATTATGTTCGGAGTGTGAGGTGGGGTGGTGAGAAAAGAGATTCCATGTGTAGAAAAATAGTCACGGAGGGAAATAAATTCGCCCCCATTATCGGAATATAGCACTTTAATGGGTTGATCAAAGAATTTTTCAACGATGGAGCGGAAGCGAATAAAAGTTGTGTGAACCTCAGATTTTCGAGTCAATGGGTAAAACCATACATAGCGAGTGAAATGATCAACAAAAATCACATAGTATTTAAAACCATTCACAGAAAGTGATAAGAGTCAATTTGACTCAGTTTATATATACATTTTGTGCCTCGTAACGACTCATTTAGGTTATTTCCGGGAGTAATCGGCTTAGTTTTGATATAGGTTATATATTTTGTGGATCCCGAGATCTAGTTATTTATTCCGTGATTAACGGGGTTATTCCGGTAATTTTGTACACTTTCGGTCATTCTCGGTCACCCCAAAGTCCCGTGGGGGTTATATTTGGTATGTTTTTGATCCATTTTCAGGTCTTAGGTGCTCGAGAATGTCGTGGAATGTAAACCGGAGCTTCGGGATCAAGAAATCAAGTCTTTTGGTGGAAAAAAGGTGATGACGACGCTTTGTCACCATAAGCGCTCCCTTTATAATCTGACTTTTGGCTTGAGAATGTTCTTTGATACATTTTGTGAAGGAAAATTTCTGACAGGCGCCCGCCTGTGGGTCCACTTAGTGGAGAGTTGGGGGATCATGCATACTTAGTTTTTCTTCAGCACTTCTTTATTTCGTTTTTCAGACCTAGATAAGTTGTATGAACTTGGATTTCATGTTTTTGGATTAACTTCAAGTACAAATCGTTTATTGATCGTTGTATATTGTACGGATCTGAAGACGGTTTTCTGTTTCGTTGATTTTCATCAATAAGAGGTATTTCTAATCTTCATATCTAGCTCAATTACTTATGCTTAACTTGTTTGCTAGTGTTTTCATGGATAGAATGATTAGCTAATTTCCTTATAGCCGAGTTATGCGATGAATGTTAAATGCCGTAGTTCGGATCTTGGGAGAATTTGTGATGTGTTGTAGTTCATTTTGACATTGATTGTTGTCCTAAAACTTATGCCTATTGACGATTGTTGAATTCGCGACTTAATAATCGTATTTTACGTATTCTCTTTACATATGTATTTTGCGAGAGGGTGCGGGAAAAGTGGTTTTAGGATTGCCGTGTAAAACCGACTAAGTGTTTAAATTCGGTTTCGTTATATTGTTGTTAACGAGCGTCTCAAACGAACGTAGACCGTATCGAGTCAGTTAAATCCGGGTTGCGGACTGTTGAACTCGATATAGGAAGCTAGGTTGTTGAAATTGGCGCCTAGGTTCGGAATTAGGAGATGACATCCTTCGATCAATGTCGATTAAGGTTAGTAGTCCAAATTCTCCCGGGAATGAGCTAGGGTTCGAGAGTAAGCATTCGGAACATTTCTCGGCTATCTCTTTTAATCGTTTAAACCTCGTAGTGTGATAGAACCGTGATAGTTATAGTGAATTAGTTTGATAATTGTGACGAGAGTTAGTTTTGTTCTATGTTAAACAAATTGAAAGGCTGTCGATCTAAACTCGAGATGAAGCTAGCCGAGGTACTTAACTTGTGTCCCTGAGGGATACGACCTTGCTTGCCAGTTTATATTACAACCGACTCGGTACTCTGCCGGTCAAAGTTGGTTACTATATAAAACGGCCATCAAGTTTTCTGGCGCCGTTGCCGGGGACTCGAGTTAATATCTCGATGCATGGACTAATCTTTAGGATTAGGTCTTTGTTTTTGTTATTGTTTGTTGTTGTTTGTATGTGTGCAGTGTATGACCCGAAGTAGCAACAAGGAGTTGGTTGAATATAATCCTGAGATTGAAATCTTTTTCCGTAGACAGCTGGCCTTGAGAAATCGGACGATTGAACGGTTATCTACTCAACAAGACGAGTCTTTGGAATCGGATATCGAAACTTCTATGGCTACAAATACGTCGGCATCCGCTGGATACATCTCTCCATCTGGGAGGGAATCACCCGAACCTCGTGTTGATGAAGCTGAATCAACTGGGCAACATGTCGACTCGAGACCTTCGGGTGAGGCTGAAGTTCATATACGCCTCCGGGAACCACTTCCACGCCCGAGGCAAGATCCTAATCAACCTGAACCTCCACCACGTGCTCCTCAACCGATACCCCAGGTTCAGGGTATGAATCAGAATCTTAATCCTTTTGTGCAACAACCGGTACAACAGCCGGATCCGAATCAGATTATGCAACAGTATCAACAAATGATATTGCAAATGGCCCAAATGAATCCTAATTTGAATCAATATCAACCAAGGGCAGCTCAATACAATCCCGTGCTTATGAATCCGTTAGCGGGACAGTATCAGAATCCGTATCAACAACCGTATGTGCAAGTTCAACAACCGATACCGATACCTATTCCGGTACAACAGCCCGAGATGAATGATCCACCTTATCGACCGCAAGTGTTTAGACCTCCGGTTATTCCTAATGTTGTGAGACATCCTGGTAGAACGTTATGTGATTATGCAACGCCCGAGGTCGGTGAGGGGCATTCTCCTATTCGTGTTCCGCCCATTCAAGCTAATAACATAGAGATTAAGGGCCATGTTTGGACTTTGTTGAAAGATATGGCTCAGTTTCGAGGAAAACCCGAGGAGGATCCGAACAAATTCTTAAATCACTTTATGCAAGTGTGTCGGACGGTTAAGATTAACGGTGTTTCGGAGGAAGCAATTAAATTGTTATTATTTCCGTACGTGTTGCAAGACTATGCTACCGAGTGGTATGAATCTCTACCACATGACTCGTTGCATACTTGGGACGAGGTGACGAGGACTTTTCTATCGAAATACTTTCCACCGGGTCGAACATTGGATATGAGGGCCGAGATCTCTAATTTCGAGCAATGGGATAGCGAAGAATTACACGAGGCATGGGACCGTTATAAAGCTATGTTGAGAAAGTGTCCGCAACACGGTTTCGAGATTTGGAATCAGATTCACATCTTTTATGGTGGGGCGGATAAGGAATCTAGAAGAACGTTGAATTCAGCTAGCGGTGGTGATTTGATGAGTTTAGAGCCGGATGTTACTTTGGCTACGATTGAGAGGATTGCCGAGAACAATCGGCAATGGAATTCAATGAAACCGAGGGAAAGGCAAAAGGGGAGGAATTTTGAAAGAGAAGTGAAAGTCGGGGGCTACGATCAATCGATGCAAGAAGAGAATAGCAAGCTCTCGAGCAAAGTTACTATGTTGGAGAAGCAGTTGCGGGAGGTGATACTTGATCAACGAGCGGTGAATGAATGTGCATATTGCGGTGGTGCTCATAAGTCATCGGAGTGCACTAATGTCGACGCAACTCCAAAGAAAATCTTAACTAAAGCTCAAGTACATCATCTTGGTGTTGAAGAGGGGTCGGTTCAACCTAATATTGCGGTACAACCGGTATTCGATCCGAATCAGTTTAGTCAAATGTTCGCGGATCAAATCCATCAAGCGTTTGCAAACCAGTTAGCCTCGAATCCTTGGATGGCACCCCTAATGCCACCAATAGATCCGAATGTGATGTCGGGGAATCCTACGTTTGATGTGAATTATGTTCAGAATCAGAATTGGAGGGGTCAACTGAATCAGTGGCAACAGAATCAAAGTTGGAACCGGAATCCGAATCAAGCCGGACCTTCTAATATGCCATATCAGCCCCAACAACAAGCTGGGCCTTCTAATCCGAGACAAAACATCTATCAACATCCGAATGCACCGTCTCGGAATGAGAATCAAAATCAACAACCGCCAACTTTGGATCAATTGTCAAAGATAGTATATGACAATGCTAAGGAGATGAGAGACAGTAATAGAGACATCCGGAACTCAATCACCTCAATACAAGCCTCGGTACGGAACTTAGAACATCAAGTTGGACAGATGGCCGAGATTCAGAAATCGACTCCGACGGGTGGCTTGCCAAGTAATACGGTTAGAAATCCGAGAGGTGTGAATGCGGTATCTATTGAGAAGTCGACGGTTGATGATGACGATAATGATCTAGGTCTTGGAAGGGATCTTAGGCCAGCTAATCCGGTCAATGCTATCGTCACTCGAAGCGGCAAAAGAGTCGGTTTGGAAGTTGACGTAAGCCAGGGTAAGTTGAAGAAGACACCGGGTGTTGATGATGATAATGTGGCTGCGGGTAGTGATCCCGAGTTGATCAAGGTGAAGATTGAACCAATGGACAGCGATGATGATTCTGATGAGGTCGTGGAGGTCCCGAACCCCGAGAGGAAGGATCCTAGCATAAGTCAACCGGTACGACGGAGCGAGGCACGCGACAAAGGTAAAAAAGGTATTGATTCTACTTCTACTCCTATTAATTTGAATGCTTTACCTTATCCCCCTCGTGGTCCTCGTAAAGTTGCGTTGTCTAAGAGTCAGAATCGGTTTCTCGACATTTTACGAAAAGTTGAGATCAATATCCCACTTGTTGATGCGATTGCGAATATGCCTTCGTATGTGAAGTTTTTGAAGGGGATATTGTCCAACAAGACGAAAATGGACGAGGTAGTGTGCTTAAATGAGAATTGTTCAGCCGTATATCAAAATAAGTTACCCCAAAAACTTAAGGATCCGGGTAGTATTTCCATTCCCGTCACCATAGGTTCTAAGACGTATCCGAATGTGCTATGTGACCTAGGTGCGAGTGTGAGTCTTATGCCCCGTCATATTTATGATGAGCTTGGTTTAGGAAAGTTGACTCAAACCGCAATGACATTGCACATGGCGGATAGATCCTTGAGAAAGCCGTTAGGGGTAGCCGAGGACGTGTTAGTAAGAGTAGACAAGTTCGTATTTCCCGCGGATTTTGTAGTACTTGAAATGGAAGCCGGCGTACCGGACCCGTTGTTGCTAGGGAGACCGTTTTTAGCAACCGCGAGAGCTTCAATTGACACCCAAAAAGGAGAGATTATGCTAAAAGTTGATAAGGAGCATGTCGTATTAAATGTTTACGACGCTATCAAACATCCTTATGATGAGTCCGAATGCAATTTTTTGGATGTTATTATGCCTTTGGTTGTCGAGAATGCTAACACGCAGGGCTACAAAGATGATGATGCTATGGAGGAATGTATAATGAAATCAAGTACGGCTGATGATGAAAACGAAGAGTTGGCCGAAGCCGCCGGTGAACTCGAAATCACTGATTTTATTGATGCAAGATGGCACAAGTTCCTGGAACTTGATTTAAGTGATGAAAAAGCGAAGCCTTCGATTGAGAATCCGCCACGGAACTTGGAATTCAAGCAACTCCCGGCTCATTTGAAGTATGTATTTCTCGAAGATGATTTACTTCCGTTAATTGTATCATCTGTTTTAACTAACTTGCAGGAAGAAAAACTACTTCGAGTTCTGAGGAGCCATAAGAAAGCGTTTGGATGGAAAATGGCTGATATTCGGGGTATAAGCCCTGAAATTTGCAAACATACAATAATCCTTGATGATGAGATGAAGCCGGTAAGGCAACCGCAAAGACGGTTAAATCCTCATATGCAGGAGGTCGTGAAAAAGGACGTGATCAAGATGCTCGAGATGGGGATCATTTATGCAATCAGTGACAGTGAGTGGGTTAGCCCGACACAAGTCGTTCCGAAGAAAGGAGGGATGACGGTTCAGCCCAATGAAAAGAATGAGCTTATTCCGACTCGACTCGTCACCGGATATCGCGTTTGCATCGACTATCGGAAGCTCAATGACGCAACACGTAAGGATCATTTTCCCTTGCCTTCGTTGACCAAATGCTTGAACGTTTGAGTGGCCATGCTTTCTATTGTTTTCTAGATGGGTTCAGTGGATATTATCAGAATTTAATCGACCCTAAAGACCAAGAAAAGACCACCTTCACGTGTCCGTATGGCACTTTTGCTTACACTCGAATGCCGTTTGGGCTATGCAATGCCCCAGCGACATTCCAGCGTTGCATGACTGCCATATTCTCTGATATGATTGAAAACTTTCTTGAGGTGTTTATGGATGACTTCAGTGTGTTTGGTGACTCGTATGATGATTGTTTAGATAATCTGAATAAAGTGTTGCAACGTTGTGAGGATACGAATCTAGTGTTAAATTGGGAGAAATGTCACTTCATGGTAGAAGAGGGTATCGTGTTAGGGCATAAAATCTCGAGGAGAGGTATTGAGGTAGACCGAGCGAAAGTAGAGGCTATCGAGCGATTACCGCCTCCCGTGAACTTGAAAACGCTTAGAGGTCTTAGGACACATGAGGTTTTATAGCGATTTATACGGACTTTTGAAGCGTGTTAAACCTCTTACTCATTTGCTTTCAAAAGATGTGCCCTTTGTGTTCGATGCTAAATGTTTAGATGCTTTCTTAGATATTAAGCGAATGCTTGTGACTGCCCCTATTTTAATAGCACCTGATTGGGACCGGGAGTTTGAAGTTATGTGCGACGCTAGTGATATGGCTGTGGGGGCCGTGTTGGGCCAGAAATGCGAGAAATTGTTTAAGCCTATCTACTATGCGAGCCATACTTTGAATCCGGCTCAAATCAACTACGCAACCACCGAGAAAGAGTTACTTGCGATCGTCTACGCCTTTGATAAGTTTAGGTCGTATTTAATTGGTTCAAAGGCCGTAGTCCATACTGACCATGCTGCGCTGAAGTATCATTTGAACAAGAAAGACGCTAAACCTCGACTCTTGCGATGGATATTATTGCTCCAAGAGTTCGACGTTGAGATAAAAGACCGTAAGGGCTGTGAGAATGTGGTTGCGGACCACCTCAGCCGCTTAAGATTGACCCCTGATGTGCTAGCACGAGAGAGAGAGATACATGATGAATTTCCGGATGAACATTTGTTTGCTATTGATACAGCTGTTCCGGAGATGAAAGAGAGTCCTCTAGTTCCCGGTAAGTACGGGAATCCGTGGTTTGCTCCGTTTGTGAATTATCTTGCGTGTGGTTATTTAGAACCTGACCTAACTTACCAACAACGTAAGAAGTTCTTTAGTGACCTTAAATTTTACCATTGGGATGATCCGTATCTTTTCCGTAGATGTTCTGACGGCATTATTCGTAGATGCGCTCATGATGGCGAGATACCGAGCATTTTGTCATCTCATCATGACAAAGAGGCCGGTGGCCATTTTTCCGAAACCGAACAGCGTTAAAAGTTCTCCAAAGTGGTTTCTTTTGGCCCTCAATCTTTAGAGACTCACACAAATACGTAAGTATGTGTGATGCTTGCCAAAGGTCGGGCAGAAACTCGAGACGATTTGAAATGCCTATGCAACCAATTCTCGAGTGTGAGATCTTTGATGTTTGGGGAATCGATTTTATGGGACCATTCCCGTCTTCCTTCAATAACAAGTATATTCTTGTGGCGGTGGACTATGTTTTAAAGTGGGTCGAGGTTTTGGCTTCTCCCACAAATGACCGTAATGTAGTAACTCGTTTTCTTAAGAAGTACATTTTCACCCGTTTTTGTGTCCCCCGGGCTATAATAAGTGACCGTGGGAGTCATTTTTATAACCGGATATTCGATAAGCTTCTGAGTAAGTACGGAGTTCAACACAAACTTGGAACTTCGTACCATCCACAGACTAGCGGCCAAGTCGAGGTCTCGAATAGAGGAATTAAGCGTATTTTAGAAAAAACGGTGAACTCCAGTAGGAAGAATTGGGCTAAGAAGCTCGATGATCTTTGTGTGGGCACATCGAGCGACTTTTAAAACCCTGATAGGAATGTCTCCCTATATGCTAGTGTTCGGTAAAGCTTGCCATCTACCTGTAGAACTAGAACATCGAGCTTATTGGGCTACTCGTTTCCTAAACTTTGATGAGGGCTCTGTAGGAGAGAAGCGATTGTCCCAGTTGGCTGAGCTCGATGAGTTCAGACTTCAGTCTTATGAGTGTGCTCGTACCTATAAAGAGAAAACAAAACTTCTCCACGATGCGAAGATAAAAAACCGTGAATTCAAAGTTGGAGATGATGTTTTGTTATATAACACTCGTTTGCACTTATTTCAAGGGAAGTTGAAGTCCCGGTGGATGGGACCATTTAAAGTTTTAAAAGTTTATCCATCGGGAGCAGTCATGGTAACAACCAAGACCAAGGAGACGTTTTTGACAAACGCCCTACGGTTGAAGAAATATGAAAAATCGTACTTCGATGCAAAGACTGTGATAGTCCACTTAGAGGACCCTCCTTCTTGTCCCGAGGGTTGCGAGTCATGTCGTTGACTCGTTTCTGAATCTCTCGTTTCAGTTTTGTTTCCCTAAGTATCCAAATTTCTCGTCTCCCGTTAAATCCAAAATTTCCTCGCCTGACGTTAGCGGAATCATCTACGTTAACGTCCGTTTTAGTCATCCCATCTTTCTCTCTACCGAATCATCACGTCGAGCTAACGACGTTAAACAGCGGCGCTTCGTGGGAGGCAACCCACGGTTTTCCTTTTTAAGTCTTAAGGCTTCTCGGGGATATTTCATAGTTCGAAAACCCCAGAAAATGATTTTATTTTTTGAAACTCCCCTGTTTTTGTGACAGGCGGCCGCCTATGGACACATGCGCCCGCCTGTGAAAGCCCTTTTCAAGCTCAAACTCTCTGATCCAGTTTCTTCACGTTTTTTTTTTTTTTTTGGCGCCCACTGCTTATATACAGCGCCCACTGTGAGAGTTAAAAAAAAAAAAAAAAAAAAAAAAAAAACTGAGGCCCCTGTTATTTCTCCTTCTTCCTCTTTTCGAAAAAACCTAAACCTCCCCCCCCCCCCCCCCTGCAATTTACAGCCCCCACCTCCGTTAACCACCCCAATCACTCCTTTCTTTCACCAATATCATCTCACACCCTCTACAATCTTCAATTTCATTTTTTTTTCTGGAGTTCCAACTCGGCACCACCACCACCAACTACTCCGGCCACCTTCTTTTTCTTGGGTTCTTCCCTTTAAGACTTGTAAGTTTATATTCTTTGTTATTTATTCCTTTAAATTTTTGTTGATAAACAAAACAAAAAAAAAAAAAAAATATATATATATATATATATATATATATATATATATATATATGTATTTATATGTATATATATATATATGTATTTGTATCATAAATATATTTTGCCATTGTAATTAGCAATTTGTATAGACTTTTATTTAAATTTTGATGTGAATTTTGTTTTTGTGTTGTTTTATTGCATTGGTGTTGGTTTTGGTGGTCCTTTGTTGTTGGTGGTGTTGTTTGGTGTGTTGTTGGGTATCCTAGACTAAGAAAGGATGGTGAGTGAAAAACGAGAGAGAGGTGAGTCGAGCCGTATAGCTAGAGGGAAGAGTAAACCTGTGAGAGGTCGTGGTAGGGGGAGGCAAGCTCCTACTCGTACACCGAGTCCCCCGCCCGTAGAAGAGGTACCTTTGAACCCACCCGTCTTGCAAGCCCAAGAGGACCCGCCTAGGGAAACCTTAGATCATCATGGTATTCGTTGCTTTGTTGACGAAGAAGCTTTAAAAGAGTTTAACACTAGGTTTCGTCTAAGAAAAGCATTATTTGAACAACCATCCGACGAAACCAAAGTGGGTAGCGACTTCTTTAACAAAGTTATGAATAGGCAGTGGGTGAGGAACCTATTAATATGACCTTGGTGCGTGAGTTCTTTGCTAATGCTAAAGTCCAAGGGTCGGCTACCCGAGACTTTTTCTTACGGGGTCAGAGGCTTGCTTTTTCCACCCCTTCTCTAACCGCTCATCTCGGTACGCCCTTCGTCAGTTTTAAGGACAGCTACAAGCAACTCATTAGTGACAGGGCTGCCCAACACACTCCACCCCTCGATGTTCTTGAGATGATTCATGAGGATATTTGTCCCGGCTGTGCGTGGATACCGAGTGACAATGACTTTATGAGTGGGGTAAGTACAGTGGAGTGGGACGATTCCCTGCGCATCATAGTCAAATTCATTACAAGCCGACTTCATCCCTCTTCCAAATTCTCCGAGATAGGCATTAAAATTCTGAAACTTGTCTATGCCTTTGTTCATGATTTGCCAATTAATCCGGCTGTGGAGATTCGGTCCAAACTTGAATTTTTTCTTGACAATCTAAAGCCGAACTTGATTTTCCCTAGACTTATAACAGAGTTGGCACGTGCTAAGGGCATCCCAGAGTTTCCCAGTGATATTCTGGTTGCTCCCAAAATCCAATCTTTAGTAAGGAAATCAAATTTAGCTCGTCGTAGACCGCAAGCTCAGCAAGGTCCACCACCGCCACCACCCCGACAACCCAATAGGATGGCTTACGATGACCAATTTCAGGCTTTGTTTCAATCTATGGGTCAAGTTCGAGATTGGTTTGAGCATAATCGACGATTTCAACAATCTCGAGAGCCGGTTTACGATCACTTTGCGAACCAAGCCGGTATACCAACCGACAATTTCTTTCGAATGCCGACTCAACCTTATGAATTCAACCCTTTTGTTCAAACCTTTATACCGGGGTCGTCTAGTGGGGTTGCGGGTGGTCATGGTCCGGGAGGTGGTGGAGTAGAGAATTTTGGTGGAGGGGGGAGTAGTGGAGATGTCGCAGGTACTTCAGGGGCGCGGATGTCGATGGATGCGCAACTTGAAGAAACTTTGGGTTTCGTCGCGGAGGATTACGTTAATTTCAGTCCGAGGGCACAACAGCCGCACGAAGATGCTCATATGGAAGAAGAAGGGGAAGACGAGTAACAGACTTGGAGGGGCTGTTTTACGAGAAGACCGACATTTTTTTTGCACACTCTTTTTCATTTTTGTATTCCTACAATGTCGGTACTTACTTTTTCTAAGAACTTCGGAAGTACTTTGTTTTCATTTTCATTTTATAACTTAAATGATGTACTTTGTTGTTATTTCATTTCGGTTAGCCCGGAGGGGCATTAGAATACTCTTTTGGACATACGATTAACCTTTTCCGGATATTAGTTATTTTCATTTTCTTTTATAATTTATAGCTTTTTCTTTAAATGTATGTGTATATATATATATATATGTATATATTTTTAGTTATTAATAACGGTGACGTCCCCGGTATCAATGTGTTATTTTTGTAGTGTATGTACTAACCATACAGGTACCTTGGGAGTCCTTTTCCGGATGTCACGATCTGGATGAAACGCCTTTCGCCGGGTTACGTTAAGCTTTCTCTCCCTCCTTTGTTTTTATTTGGACACCGAGGACGGTGTCAATTTTTAAGTAGGGGGTGGAGGCTTGCCCGCATAACGCCTTTTAATTTTATTTTTGTGTGTATATATATATATATATATATATATATATATATATATATTTACGGGGTGAAGGCTTGCCCTATTACGCCTTTTGTTTGATATTCCCGGTATTTAAAATTTCTTCGAGTCGTTAGTTAGTTTTGATCGCCCCTTAGATGAAATACGAGCCGTCTTTCAAATTTTTGTAGTACCAATGTTGTCAATATTTATAACGACCCCTCGCATTGCGTAGTTAGACATGTGTTAATACTCGAGTGCATTTTACGTTATAGCTTTTATCCTATGTTGAAAAAAATGAACCGTCACGACTTCACTTTTAGCTTCGACGTCTTCGATAACTCGACTAGTGATCGATTATAGTTGTTGTATGACCTATCTACCTAGAACTTATATTAGTAACTTCGAGGCTATATAGAAAGGTCGATCGGTAGTTTGGTATGGTATGACGGTTTTGGCGCTTCTTTTGACCCAACCATTGCCATATATAGCCATCCTGTACATTATCCATCGTATCCCCTCTAAACCTTGTTAGGGTGGTTAGATCCCCAACCGAAACGGCCATTTTGTTACTAGCCCGTATTTACCGAACCCTAAAGCTCTTTGTGATCTACATTTCCTTTCTCACCTTACTATTTGAGCTTTATGTTGAATATGTGAAATTTTTGGGTTGTGAAAAGTTATTTTTTTTGAATTTGTTCGGGAAGTACGAGTTTAGTGGGGTATTGGTTGGAGTTGAGTAAATATTGTGAGTTTGTTGATATTTATTTTTAGAAGCCTTGGTTGGTTATTAACCATTCATTTGTGCCAGACGGCTTAAGCCGTGGTTCTGCCCTTAAAAGGCATTACTACACGGTGTCCTCGTTTCGACAGAATTTTCGGCTGTGGTACACCCTCGATTGTGCGGAATCCTCCCAAGAGACTGTCGAGGCGTTGGGAATGGAATAGATAACCAACTTCGGATTTCTAATTCATCAAAAAAAAATGTATAGTTTGGTTGGAGCATCGTTTGTAATCGGGGTTGTACAGTTTTGGTTTCTGAAGTTGATGAAATGGTAGACGGGAGTCGTGTTAAGTAAGCTCAATAGTACTTCTCTTTCTCCAGTCCCAAGTTCCATTTCGTTACCCCCGACCCTAGCCAAACGTTATAACCGTACAAGTCCTGCCTGACCGTACTGAACATCGGTTGACCTCGATTAGTGGAGATGTTTACGAGTTATAAGCTTATGGTGTAGTTTTGGTTCGTTACTCGTCTATAATCTAAACCAGTTGTAGTAATCGATGTCGAAGAAGCTATTTTTTTTTCACAACACATTCATTGCTCAATACAAGGTAGAACTAACGTTTAATGATACTCGCGTTTCGACTATTAACTGAGTAATGCGTAGTCTCGTTGTATATATTTATAATATTGACTCTACTACATTTAGAACATTTCGGTTTTGCTCAGGCGAGCAAACGCTAAGTAGGGGGTAGTTGATAAGAGTCAATTTGACTCAGTTTATATATACATTTTATGCCTCGTAACGACTCATTTAGGTTATTTCCGGGAGTAATCGGCTTAGTTTTGATATAGGTTATATATTTTGTGGATCCCGAGATCTAGTTATTTATTCCGTGATTAACGGGGTTATTCCGGTAATTTTGTACACTTTCGGTCATTCTCGGTCACCCCAAAGTCCCGTGGGGGTTATATTTGGTATGTTTTTGATCCATTTTCAGGTCTTAGGTGCTCGAGAATGTCGTGGAATGTAAACCGGAGCTTCGGGATCAAGAAATCAAGTCTTTTGGTGGAAAAAGGTGACAGGCGGCCGCCTGTCGCCATAGCGCTCCCTTTATGTCTGACTTTTGGCTCGAGAATGTTGCCGATACATTTTGTGAAGAAAATTTTCGACAGCGCGCCGTTGTCAAAGACAGCGCTCCCTTTGTGGGTACTATAAAAACTCTCCACTTAGTGGAGAGTTGGGGGATCATGCATACTGAGTTTTTCTTCAGCACTTCTTTATTTCGTTTTTCAGACCTAGATAAGTTGTATGAACTTGGATTTCATGTTTTTGGATTAACTTCAAGTACAAATCGTTTATTGATCGTTGTATATTGTACGGATCTGAAGACGGTTTTCTGTTTCGTTGATTTTCATCAATAAGAGGTATTTCTAATCTTCATATCTAGCTCAATTACTTATGCTTAACTTGTTTGCTAGTGTTTTCATAGATAGAATGATTAGCTAATTTCCTTATAGCCGAGTTATGCGATGAATGTTAAATGCCGTAGTTCGGATCTTGGGAGAAAATCGGGCTGGCAGGAGGTGGCTTATTTCCTTATAGTCGAGTCTAAATTATAGTTGCGTAAAATGGTAGATAAAATCGGGCTGGCAGGATGTCCCAAACGATGATGCCACTCCTGAGAGGTGGCTTTTGTGGAGGCAAAAGCAACTAAAGGTTGAGACGGCCATTCATAAAGGCCGTTTTTAACTGGGCCACGGAGTAGGGGTTGATTACATCTTAGGTCTTTTACAACAAATTCAGAGGAAAGAATTCAATGCATGATTATTGGCTTGACATAATTGAGAGACAGAGAGTAAGTTACGAGACATGCTTGGGGCACACAAAACGTTGCGTAAGGGAAGGGATTGTGCAGGGGAAACGGGGAGTGAAGTACTGCCAGTATGAGAAATAGAGATACATTTACCATCACCAACGATAATATCATCGGTCCCAATGTACGGGAAGTGAGGTGAGAGATTCCGAATATCCGGAGTCACATGGTGCGAAGCACCACTATCAAGAAGCCATGTAGACGAATCGTCCCGAGCCGAGGTGCCAGGTGGGGCGGCTGAATGAGCCAGTGGCCTATCCGAACGAGCCGAGCTTTGGCCAACCGATTGGGCATAAAATAGAGAGCAAGTACGAGCCGAGTGGCCAGGCACACAACATAATTGACATGTACCGAGATAGGGGCATCGAGGACGGGAACGTTTACCGCGTGTTTTATTAACCACAAAATTCAAGGTGCTGCATTCAGAAATTGGCGGTGATAATGGCTGATTAGCATAAAATTGCGTAATTCTTTGAAACACCCCACCGCCTCGTCGAGAATGAATCGGTATCCGCCGTGAATATTGCGCAAATGGTTGTCTTGATAATTATGCTGTTGTGTGTGTGAAGGTGGGCATTGCAGCGGAGATGAGGGGAGGGCTGATTTTGGCTGCTATTGCTGCGATGAGGGAGCAACGTTGCTCCTAAATTGGGGAGAGAAAGAGCTGTTTTGCTGCGGCTGGGAGGAGTAGTTGTGAACGCTGCTGCTGCCGGAGTAGGTGTGCAATTGCGGCTGCTGTGGATGATGGTTGCCGCTGCTTCCATTGATGGCGGCGAGAGCTGTGCAAGGGGGGAGCTGCAGGGGCTGCCATGGATTTCTTGTGGCGGTGGAAGCCATGGATTCCGGCGAGGAGAGGGGTTTTTTTTTTTTTTTTTTTTTAAGGAATCGAGTGTCTCTGATACCATAACAAATTTATAAAATAGAATGATTTTATTCACACTTATAAATGAATGATGTACATTGTTTATATAGGCTAAGCTAGGGGTATAAACGCCAGATACAATAATTACAAACCTAAGATATATATATATATATATATATATATATATATATATATATATATATATATATATATATATATATATATATATATATATATATATATCGCTATTATAATATATATAAATTTATAAAAGTATTGTGAGGGCAATGCCAGGATTTTGATTTCGGGTGAGCTAATGAACTATATCGAGTTCATCGGATAGACTGTAAAAGAACATTTTATGGATCAAACTGGACTACATAAATTTTGTAGTATAATATTTTTTTTCCCGGATGGGCTGAGCCCCTTTGTCCATAAACTATACTAGTATGATAAGATGGATGAAATGAAGAATATGTTAAAAGGAGTAACTAAGCAATCTAACCGTGGTGGTAGAGATAACCGCAGTGGTAGAAGTAATTGTAGTGGTCGAAATAATTTTGGTGGTACAGATGTGGTTAAGAACACTTCTACCGAGCTGTTTTATGTTTATTACGGTCATTGTCATGAGAGTGATCATCGCTATTATGATTGCTCTAATCTACGGCAGAAAATAGGTAGTTTACGTGGGACATCACCTAAGGATGGCCAGGTGAATGTTAATATCCCAGAAAAGATAGAAGAGCACATCGTAGGAATTGTTGACTCTCGAGATGAGGAGAAGAATGCGGATATCACATTAGTGGAGGAGAAAATCGAGACATATGAAGACGTTGGTCCTATTTTAGCGACTCCTTGCTCGAGTTCTACTTTGTTTTCTTTGCAAGCACATGATGATCATCCAGTTGGGGAGCAAACTGGGTTATTTGATCTACCCACTCCAGACCCTACATTGCCTATGGATGTTCTTGTTCCGGTAGACATTGGTGGAAAACCGGAGCATATTTTCTTTGATCCTTTTGCGATGCATTGTGCTTTTGTTCCAGATTCTCATCCATATAGTTATGTTGCTTCTCCAGAGAACATTATTTGCATTGCGCACTCGCAACATTACTACTCATTGGTTTCCTTGGCGATGTATTCATCATCAGCTCGTCGTCTGAGTGATTTGAAGCCATATTTACGCCTTGTATTTGATCGGGGTATATCATTGGTGTTTGTAGTTGGTTCGTCCTGTTTTGTGCTTATTGCTTCTTTCTATGACATCCTTTTGATTCGATGTCGAATCCTTTCGGAGCAGGGAGGGAATGATGTGATCGAAGATGACACTTGGGGTCCATTTATCTCACATTGTTACCGTGGTAGATTTTATTAGAACTTTTTATTATTTATTATTAGGTTTTTATTTTGTTATTTCTATTATTTATTTTTGTCCCATGTTAAGGGTGAATTTATACGATTTATATTGATATATTTTATGATATTTTCCCCCGTATTTGTATAATTTGCATAAGAAACGAGTGTTTAACGGAAGTATTGAGTAAATGAGGTTTTTAACGAGTTAATCGCAATATTGGTTGATTTTGGTGTTTTAATTGTGATTTTATGTTTAATTGGGCATTATTACATTTTTGCGATATTTTTATGTGTTATAGATACATGTTTGAGGCTCAAAAGATGATCAAAGGTTGATTGAGTTCGAGCTAACTGATGATAAAAGAGATAATGAAGGAATGAGATAGAGAAAAAAGAGATAAAGATCAAGAAATCGTAATTGAATCGGCGTCGAGTCCCGCCCGAGTGGGACGGGCGTTTGATTGAGTGAACGGGCGCCTGAGGTGCGATTACGATCTGAGAGTTTGGGACGCCGAAGTGGACGGGCGCCTCGAGAGATTCCAGGGCAAACGAACGAAGCGCCCAAAGAAGAGTGGGACGGGCGTCCTTCGACCGACTTTGGCGAACCGACTCAAGACTCTATAAATAGCAGCTGTTTTCTCCACATATGAGAGACCAATTCCACAATACTCGAAACCCTAAACCTAGGGGCGGCTTTAGGCTGCGTTTTTACTTCTTTTATTCAGTTTTATGCTCCAAACTCTAGATTAAAAGTAGGTAGTTTTATGTTAGTTTTTCCTGCAATTCCAAGTTTCAAGAGGATGCTTAGAGGCTAAAAGCCTTGAACGAGCATTGTGAAGCCGTCCAACTCAACAATTCAGTTCCGTTCTTGATTATTTTGTGAGTATTTAATTCAAGTTGTTTCTTTTATCATGTTTATGATGTTTATTGCAATTCATATCGAAAGATCGTTGCTTGTTGATTGTTTATTTTGATGAAAATCATATTAAACTTTAGATCACCATGATAAAGAATAGATCTTAAATCTAATTAACGAGAGTTATTAGGTTAGATTTCTAGATTAGAAATGGAGAGATTTCACACCTTGATTTGAAAGCATTAATCTTTAGATCGAAAGATAAAAGATTGATAGGAGAACTTGTCTAAGAAATTAGGAGTTCATACCTCGGTTAGGTGAATCACAACTTGGTTAGAAATCACGAAATAATCTGAATTGGAATTGAATGTTGATAGGATAGGTGGATCAATTGCTCGTTTACTCGTTATAATTTAATCAAATCCCTTAGAACGTGAATTGTTTAGTTAATCAATTTCCTTTATTGCATACTAGGTTTAGTTTTAGTTGAATAGTTCGCAACCCGTATCTTTCCTGGCTTTAGATCATATCTTCTGTCCAGTTTTACGTTTTAGTTAAGTTTATTTCCAGTGTTGTTTAGCTTTATCCGCTGTTTAGGTTAGTTTTTCGTGACATAATTTAGTTAGACAAAAACTAGGGTTAGCAATCGCCAGTTCCACGTAAGATCGACCCGGTATCAACCTCTATATTACGATCCTTATACTTGAGGAAAACCGGATTTATAAATATTATTACTTGTTTGTGCTTGCTAATAAAATCCGTGACAAGTTTTTGGCGCCGTTGCCGGGGAACCGGACGGTTGCCTAGTTTTTGTTTTTGTTTTTCGTTTTTCCTGTTTATTTTTCGTTTTAATTCCTGTTTTTAGTTGATAGCCGTTTAGATTATTAGGTTATTAGGGTTTTAAGTTTAGGGTTTAAGGTTCTTTTTTCCCTTGTGATTAGTTTTCTTCTTTTCTATCTTTCTGCCTCTGTTCTTCTTTTCTGCAAATTTTCGCGCTTACATTTCTAGTTTTCCCGCTACCAAACGGGCGTCTGGGATCTTGGACGCCCGTCCGCTGGAAAATTTTTCAATCCTGTATCGTTTTCACACCACTTTAGACGAAAGCGCCCATAAAATTTGGACGCCCGTTAAAATTTTCAAGACCGGACGGCGGTTGGGCAAACGAACGCCCGCCCAGATCAAAAGTTGAAGCGGGCGCCCGCCCAAACCTTTGGGCGCCCGTGCTTTCATCTTTTCCCTTAATAATCCTATTTCCTTTTCTTCCTTTCCTTTCTTTTCTTTTCTTAGGCTTTAATTTTTAGTTTAGGTTTTTAATTTCTTAGTCTTTAGGTTTCTTTCACTTGTTTTTGGGATGAACCTTATCTTTTTAAGATCTATAAAGATGGTTTGCTTAGAACATGTGTTCCAGAATCTGAGCAGCGCGATATCATTGAGCAGTGCCACAGTGGACCCACTAGAGGTCACTTTGGTCCTTGGAAAACCGTTGCTAAGATTTTCCAATCCGCTTTCTATTGGCCCGCGATCTTTAAGGACACAGAAGCTTTCTGTAAAGCTTGTGATAGGTGCCAGAGAACCGGTACTCTGACAAGGCGTTTTGACATGCCTTTGAAACCCATATTAGAATGCGAAGTCTTTGATGTATGGGGTATCGATTTTATGGGACCATTCCCATCATCTTGTGGTAACAAATACATCTTAGTCTGCGTAGATTACGTGTCTAAATGGGTGGAGGCTCAAGCCACTCCTCATAATGATCATAAGACAGTCATGAAATTTCTGAAGAAAAAACATCTTTGTGAGGTTTGGATGTCCACGTGCCTTGATCAGTGATGAAGGGCGACTTACACGTAACCGACCCTTAGAAAAAGTGCTCGAAAAGTATGGTGTTCGTCATAAGACTGGCACACCATATCATCCGATGACTAGTGGTCAGGTTGAAAGGAGCAACCAAAGCATTAAGAAGATCCTGGAAAAAACAGTCAACAGTCATAGAAAAGACTGGAGTTTGAAGTTGGATGATGTACTATTGACAGCTGCCTTTTGTAGTGCTAAACCAGTCCTTAACCGACAGTGTATCGGGTCAAACTGTAGTGCTAGTATGGTGAGTCAGAGTGTCGAATCCTCAGGGAACTTGGTAATTCTTCTAAGTGTGGTTAAACACCAAAGAGCTGTTATTAACTCGATCTAAATCGCAATTTTATAACACAGATCACTACTATTCTAGTTAACATAAAATAAATGCGTAATTTAAAAGTTATTCTAATATAATATATATAGATATATAAATATATATAGATGTACATAAATTGCAAAGTATATATATAGATATAAATATATAGATACCAATATATTTATAGAACTAGACAGATAAGTTTATAGAACTAGCCGAAGTTTATATAATTGATTTATACGATCTTTTCAGTAAACGGAATGTGCTCGATCTTTTCTTTTATTTTAGGTCCAATTGAGTAAATGAAACGGTGGACTCTCGAGGTTAACAATTCCTCTCACACGAAAGCGTATGAAATTGTCATATGTCATTGTCATCGATTCAATCTCCACAACCGCCCCATGCTAATCTCGGTTAGAGTACGAGCAGTACCGAGTACAAATCTACCCCGGATAAAAGAGGTTATTCCGTTCGTCAAACGGCCGATGTTATTCAAAAGGCTCCGGTTGTCAGGCGGATCGATTTAACTTTCCGGTGTTAGTTTCAATTAAACCGTTGATTTTAACATTATTATGATCTCGAGCACAATTTTAATAAGATTAATCTTTCCTAAGACAAATCGCCCCGGGTAGGAAATAGGATTCCGTAGTCACGCCCAGACGGCCAATTTTACCCTCCGGTTTTTCTATCTTTTATCTCATATCCTAAATTCTCTGGTCAGTTCATCGTTAGGTTATATGGTGCGATTCATCTTGGTTAATTACGTCAATCCGAATATTATCAATACATTACAGAATAGAAAAAGATTCAATTAACTCAATTTTAGTCAATTTTACTTAGACAGCATTCCTTTACCGAAAAGATCGAAATAAAACGATTACATAACTTTGGCTAGTTATTAGAGTTAGCCTAAAAACATTATAACAACGAAAAAGATAAAAACAAACATAAATACTTAAGAAAAGTTACCCGATTACAAATGCTGAATCAGAGTTCCGGACATTACAACGACTTCAACAACACTGAACTTCTGATAATTTTCCGAGCATTACAACGATACTACGAGATTATTATTTTTGGCATAAGGCCTATTTACAAACTACCACTAAAAAGAAAATAAAGAGGAGAGGAGATATATATATAGGAGATGATTTATATATATTGCAGTACATCGACTCTGTTTGCAAATGATCTCCTTATATAGACAAAAGTCCTGGGCCGGACCGGCCGGTAGTAAGTCGGACCGGGCGGTGTAATGATGATCTCCACCTTCTTAAGTAATCAAGATAATGCGGTGATATATAATTATAATTATAATTATATATATAACTTATAAAATTCATATCTCGAGTTACGGATATCCAAAAATCATGATTCAAGCGGCATCGGAAAGCTCTCGGGAAAATCTACAACTTTCGTGAAGGACTCTTCTTCAGATAATGTCGTTTTGATGAGCCATTCATTTGTCGAAGAGATTTCTCGATTACCACTTAATCGAATCGATTAGCCACTTGACCACTTCGATTGACCACTTGACCACTTAAGCAATTCGATTGACCATTTAAGCACGTGACACTCTCTAAATCCTTCCAGAGATATGATTATACTTCAACATGTCGATTTTCGGGTCTCGGCTTATAAACCGCAATAAAATACCACAAATACCTGTAAAAATCGACACGACACTCCGATTTACTAAAATCGGTACAAAATTACAACTTTTTACTATTATTACTACTAACTACTCTAAATTATAAAGATTAATATTTCATACTATTTATACCATAATTTCATATATTTTATATAGAATTCGTTGATAAAACATAATAATATAACATTATATTTAATCATATAAAAGTAGTATATCAACTACTCTCACTTACTTTAATTTTGATCGTCCTCGAGCAAAAATAAGCGGTAATAAAAGATAATATAATTGATCAGATTATAATTTTTAATGTAATTTATATTGTCAATATTATAAATATATTACTTTTTCTAATTTAAAATCGTAAGAAGACAGAAAGTGTATATAACTTAAATAACTTAAACATTAAATATTATTTAGATAAAATTGTACATGTAATACTTAATAAGTATAAATAAAATATCAGAATTATTTTTAATCGCAACTATTATGAAATTCCGGAATCGGAAACTCGGTCAGTTAGTCGACAAAAATGGCTTATAGAGTTTAGGTTCAAGATGTTGGTTAATCGGAAAAAAGGAAATCAAAAAGAGAAAGAGGCAAGTCGTACGTACCTACATCTTCATATTCTTGATCAAAAAATAATCATCGATTAATAACATCTCTTTTTTTTTTCAGATTTTCTCTTCTTTTTTTTTTCATGATTAAGAACTAAAAGCGTGAGTGTGTGTAGAAAATCAAACTTACAAGCATTGCTTCATCAAGATTGATCGGAGTACTACTCTTTCGATCGAAAATTACAAGTCCGGTTTCCTTAAACTTGTAATCATTCTTGAGATCTTATGATTCGACTTTTCTTTTTTATTCGGTGCCTTCACTCCCCAAGAATAGGACATTTCTAGATAATACCCTAATTTGGACTACTATCATCAGTGCAATCGGGAGCTTTTCACCTCATAGTGATATAGGACATTTCGTGATAATACCCTACTCACTCAAATCATTGGTAGCTACAACCGATATGTTCTTTTATTATTTTTAAGTTGTCGATCACAGATAAGGAAGATACCTGGTATTTGATTAATTCTGTGTAAATATGGTGCTTCGTTCTTAATTTAGAATATTAATATATCCGAGCTTATTACCAAAATCGACTATCTTGCAAGTGTCATGAGGTAAGATCGAATATACTAATACTCATCTAATTTTTCCAATCTCAGCATATACCAAGACTTAGCTTTTATGTCTTCATCTCTTTTCATAAGTACGTACAAACTTGCGGAATTTCAAGGAAATGTAGACCAAAATTAGCTAAAGGTTGGTTATTTCTAGTTAATCACAATAGCAATTTCGAGTGAGGTCTTGATCACTCTAATCAAGGTGACATAAGAACAAAAATTGGAAATTTAGGTAGAAATTTATTTGGCTATAGTTATATTTTTGTGGTGCGTAAATCGACATCCTTAGTCCAATTCCAAACTCATAATTCATATTGAAAAGAAAATTATTCTAAAAATTTTACTTATAACTATCAATGTACTTATATAATTTCATAAAAACAATATCTAATATTAATTATTCAATTATATAAACTTAAAATCTTATTAAAATCTAAATTAGATATAAAATATAATTATAATATATCTAATATACTTTACTTAATTAAAAACTTATTCTTCCAAATTATATCATTTCTTATTCATATTTATATATTAACTACTAAAAAATTGAAAATAAGTAATAATTTTTTTTATAATTTATAACTATTTTCGAAAATTTTAATGAATTTTCTAACCTAACTCTTACTCCCCACTTACGAAGTGGCATCGTCCCCATGTTCAATGAGTAATAAATAAGTAGGTTATAAAATAAAATTAAAATTGTCTATTATCGTTATTATTCCGATTTTAATTTTAGCGTATACTAATTATATCATTAAATAACAAACAAACTTAAAAAACTGAGACATATATATATTAAACAAGATAGATTAATACAAACTTAAAAGAACATAAACTTAACTAACTAGAAAAAAAACTTCAAACTTAACTTAATTTAACTTATTAAAACTTAAACATCCTAAACAAACCACCAACAAACTATCTAGATTGTAGACGAACAACCCGGTGTATCAACCGGTAACAATCCGACTCGACTATCTCTAGACGGAAAAATCTCATCCATCTCCAGCTCTCCCACTCCACTCATCTGAGTACACAGGCGCGAAATCAACCAAGAATTAGGCATAGGTTTCCCCCTACTACCTCTCGTGATTGCAAACTCCAACACAGTCCTTTGAATCAAAATTCCCCAATCGACAAATACACCAACTGTCAAAGCATACAGCAGAAGCATTTCATTATCACTAAGGCTCCCGAAATCCCAAGTAGGATACACCCTAGAATTAATGAAATGTTTCCATGCCTTTAGATGTGGAAGTAAAGCTCTCGTTGATATATCGTGATTTGTGTCGAAAAGAGGAAACAGACATTGGAAAGACTCGTGGATCCTGTTCAAATGATTGTGTGGATTTTGTAAGCCCCAAGTTATCTCAAAATGCTGCATTGAAACCGGTGGAATTGCAAAAATTTGGTTGATAATAGAAGAAGAGAAGGGAACAGCCACTCCTCTTACCGAAACAATCTGAGTGATATCGATCATGGACGTCGTCATGAGGGCAGAATAAAATTCTCGAACTATCGAGACATTTATCCTTCCTCTTGGTGTACTGACAAATTTTTTTCCAACCAAAACTTCGAATAATAGTTTTTCCCCATTGATCAATCTTATCGACATTTAAACCTTTCTCCAATTGGATTGGAGAATTCGCAAATCGAGGGTGTAAAATGATATTCTCGTTTGAAGCTTGAGATTCCGGATGATCCGGGGTGTGAGGCTCGTAAGAATTAACCGACGGTGAGGAGTGGTTCGACATTTTAAAATTAGATAAAAAATTTAAAACAGAGTTGAAAGTAAAAGGAAAGACAGTGAATGATATGGTAAGGTTTACTCATTCCCTGGCCTCCTTTAAATAGATAGAAAATTATACATACGTGGATGCACGAGACAGACTCAAAAAATGAATCATGCCATTTCCCTTCACGGCTCGGGCCGAGTCTAGGCCGGACCGGTCCGGCCTCATCCTGCTTTTACTGAGGACAGAGGTAAAAGTCAAGTTGTATTTTGGTTTTTTACTTCACGTGCTGAACATTACATACCTTTTTAAAAAGATTCATCTATCCGGATAAAATGTCACATTATATTTTTGTAAAATGACGTAGTAATAATACAAATTATTTTTTTTTTATTTAAAAAAAACTAAAACGATTTAGAATGCAAACCAAATTTTGATAAGACAACTATAAAATCAAAATAAACGAAAATGAAAACAAACCAATATCTAAATGACAAATGTCGAATAAAATATGCAGTAAAAATGTTTAGTCAAACACAATTATTAAATTCAATCTTCTTCATAGTCTTCCTCTGGATCGACATGAAAGCTTGAACTCGAAACGATCGAGAAGCGGGTGGTGGCCTTAATGAAGCGTAGTCGTGGTCCTGATCGAACTATCAAGACCCATCGAACTCATGCCGGTCGTGATGTGTGCAAACTCGTGAATCCTCCCAACTAGACATCGCCGGTCTCGAACACTGTTTAAAATACACTGTTCCACTAGATTGGCTTCCAAAAAGGATATGACGATGGATGAAAGCTCGAAGGTGGTGGAATAGGTGTTACCCAATCTAGTAAGGTATAAGGATCTGACTGACAAGGTGGATAGGCGGGATCATCAAAAGTAGGATTACGAAGCAATCGCTCGTTCCTTCTTAAACCTCTACGAATATCATCACACCAACGCTATTACTCTCGGCATATAAAGCCATGTTGGCTTGACCACGTGCAACGTCTGACACTAAAGATTGAAACATATCATAGGTGATAGTGTTGGAGAAAGGAGTTTGTTGAGGCTTGTTAAGGGTCAAATTGTATGATTTATAACGATTTATTTTATATAAAATTCCCCCATATTCGTATTATTTTCATAGAAATCGAGCCTTATATTTAAATATTGAGCAAATGATATTCTTAATGAGTTAATTCCAAAACGTAGCGAATTATGTGCATAATTGATGATTTATTATTAATTTGGAATCATATTACATTTTGGTATTATTCATTGATTAATTAGGAGCCTACAAGTGATCAAGATTGGAATGGACAAGTGTCAAGGATAAGATCAAGGAGGATGAGTCATGAATCATCTAGAATATCCAAGAGATAAGGTTTGTTACAAAAGGATAAGGATGGGTTGTTAGAGATATTGGATAAGAATCATCGAACAAGCTCGAGAGCAGGTGGAATCGGCGTTTCCACAATGGAACCGGGCGTTTCGGGACTCAAATCCGGCGTTCAAGGCTTGGAAATCAATACCGAGAGCTCGAAAAAGCATGGAACCGAGTTCCAGGATGGAATCAAGCGTTCCAAAGGCCAAATCAAGCGCCCCACAGATGAAACCAAAGCTCGTTGAATCGCTATCGCATCTCGATTCCCTATAAATACAAAGCAGCCTCCCAATTCATTCGAGAGACATTATTATTGATCGATTTTCTTTCCACATACAAAAACACAGAGCGGCCGCTCCTTCTTGGTTTATAGGCCGATCACCCAAGCCTTGTGCTTGGGTGATCCGGGTTAGATTAGGTTTTACTTCTTTTGTTTTCCTTTTCTTGTTCGATCACCATGATGATCTCTCGAAGCTTTGAACTTGGAGCGATCATGTAATACTTTTCAAACAGACTTCTATTTCTTGTCCATGGATGATCTTGTGAGTTTAATCTTAAAGTTGTTTTCTTTCCTTTGATTATGTGTTATGCAATCGATAACGAAAGTTGTATTGCTATTGATGTTTACCGTATGATTTAAAGTCGGTGTAAACCTTAGATCACCATAGGAAAGATGAGATTTTTAACCTTGACATAACGAAAGTTGATAGGTTGAATCTCAGGTAGTTAGATTGAGAGATCTTGCACCTCGTTTTATGATGTGTTAATCTTTAAAATCGAGAGATAGAAGATTACTTAAGAGAGGTGAACCACAACTTGAATTAAATCATCATAAGATAATCTAGGAAGAATTAAGGGGTTGGGATGGTGGATCATGTTTGTTCTATGTTATATTGCTTTAGTCGTTATCATGGGTTCGTTAGTTTCTTGTTTTTTTCGTAGTTGTAGTTTTATTTATGTTGGTTCGTTTTATCCTTCCTGGCTTTGGACTAAAAATCCTCTGTCCAGTTTATCTTCCGCTTTAGTTTAGATTTAGTAATAACTAGTAGTAACAATTGGAAAGATTAATGAAATTAGATTCAACATCCCAATTCCCTGTGGATCGACCCCTTACTTATCTCGCTATACTATCAACTACCCGGTGTTTGGCCGGTTAGGAGTTAGTTTTGCATCTAAGTTAGGGTTTATAAATTTTCTTTTGTTTAAATGATGCAAAATCCTCTCAACAAAAGTGGCGCCGTTGCCGGGGAATCGGTGTTCTGTTGAATCTACTTGAGTTAATTCTTGATTTTGTTACGTTTCGTAGCGTTAACTAAATTGAGAGTTTTTATTTTTGCCGTGTTTCGATGACCGTTTGGTTAAGAATGTGCAAAAAGTTTTTTACTCAATTTGTTCAACGTGAATTATGTGTTTAGGTGATTTCTAATCTGACCCCTGTGCTAAAAATTTATCTGTGGTCATTATGCATGCTATATGTGTGTTGAGTTTATGATTAGTTTTGGGTTGCTGTTATTTTTCCTGCCGTTCTGTGCATTTTTGGAAATGGACGAGCGTTCAAGGCATCCGAACGCCCGTCCAAGTTTATAATATGTAGGTGGAACGCCCGGTTGAGTTCTGAAACGCCCGTTCAGTGTGAAATTTTCAGCTGAACGCCCGTCTTGAAGATGGAACGCACGTTCAAATAGTTGGACGGGCGTCCAACCCTGAGTCCAGGTTCCAATTTCTTCCTGTCTTGATTTTTACTGCTTTATTTAACTTGGATGTTTTTAATTTGAGCTTCTATGGCTATGTATCCTCACGTAGATGTCCTGAATTTGCATGTATATCTTTCCATCTACGAATCCATGTTAAATAATTGATTTTATCTCTTTTACTTGATTCATCCATGCAAGTTATAGTGACTGTCGGTTCTCGTAAGCTATAACTGGTCTTATTGTTATTTAGTAGCTAATGTCGTTTTCCATATGCTACACACTGCTGTGATGAATCTTTTAAGCTTTGAGACTTATGTGCTTTCTTGTTATTTGGTAACTCATATGGGTAGCTACTGTCGGTTTTCCGTATGCTACGTCCAGGCCATATGAGTTATATCTGTTTAGTATAGCTAATCGTTGGTTTCCATAATGCTATCACTTTTGATGAGTCTTAAAGGCGCGTCTACACCTTTGCATTGTAATGGACAAAGACAGCATGTTTATCGTGAACTTCGTCATTATTTGGTAGACGTTTATTTTATACATGTCATGTTGCAAATTAAGGGCTAGTTCTCTTTCTTTTATTTTCTTTTATTTTCGCATCTCATTTAGTTGCATGTCATCTAGTTGCATTGTTTTCTTTTCTTTAAGGGCCGTAGTCTTTGTAGGGTTGTCTTCACAACCCGCTCACTGAGCACATTTGCGTTTTCTTTTATTAGGATTACATATCATGTAGTTTGCATTGTAATGTAGTTGCACCTAGCCTACTATTTTGCAATGTCCATGTATATGTTCCATCCTTATCTGAGCTTAATCTGAAACATCTCTATGATTTATTCTCCTTGTGTTTTCAATGTATAATTCTTTTTCCCGTAGAGACTTTTTTGCAATCGATCAAGTATGCGGGACACTTTTGATAGTTGTTGTGCGCTTTCACGTCGATGTCAGTATTCCTGTGATGCTCCACAAGTCTACTGATCTATTCAAGCTTACTTGGATCTGTGATGCTCCACATTTCCAAGGATAGTCAAGCAATTTTGGTTCTTCAGGGTTCTTTCCGCACTGCCGACTTGGAAATACAATCACTAAGTTCCTAAACTTTTTATTTTCGTACAACTTGAGGACAAGTTGCAATCTAAGTGTGGGGAAGGGATTAGTATCTACACTCTTTTGCCATATTAGTCATATTTCTATGAAAAATGCTAAATTTTTCAAAATTTTTGTTTTTGTCCCGAGTAATGTCATTTCACTTGCATGCTAGTTTTATAATCTGGCACCTTTAGTTGTTATCAGTAGTCGTATCATGTTCTAAGAATAGATTTAGTAGATCGACACTCACTTGAATTTCATTTCACGAACCTATTAGATGAAGAACCAAATATAAAATAGTCTCCGGTTAGTTAAAGGATAGCCAATTCTCGATCTGAGATAACACTTATTTAGCATTGATGAAAGTTAAGAATTCGTACTATACTCACAGTTAGAATCTCAGTACCTTAGTGTTCTTGAGAACCTTAAAAGTCTTGAATGTGTTAGAAAAGATACCTGATCAAGAGTTTCCAAAGAGTTTGGGCGAGAATATAATATCTTATATATATATATGATAAATTTCACCTCGAGTCCATTTGGATACTGCCCCAATTGGGGAGTGTGGTTTACCTTGGACAGTATGGGTTTGAGTGATCTCAGGGTGACTGCCTCTAAAGTAGGGGAGAGTGTTATACTTTTGAGACGCGAGAAGTTTGTGTTTTTAGAACTCGAGTCGAGTTGATCTAAACCCAAGAGAGACACTGAAAGGTATTTTCTTGACACCAAGTAAAAGAATTTAAATGTGAGTTAGTTACTTTATTCTTGACAAGTAATTTTTGTAGGGTAAGTCTTTGTAGGAGATGAATGAAACTTTCGTTTATTTAACCGGATGACTGTTAGTGCTTGATTTAATACATCAAGAGAGGATTGGTGGAAGTTTAGTAGGTTCTGCACACACAATCACCGAGTGACTTCGATTTGCTGAATACTAGCTTGTCGTGAGCACGACTACATCTAGTGTCAGGTTATGTGGATTCTTGATAGTATGTTTTTGTTTTGTTTTGCGGGGACGAGCAAAAAGCTAAGTATGGGGAGTTGTTAAGGGTCAAATTGTATGATTTATAACGATTTATTTTATATAAAATTCCCCATATTCGTATTATTTTCATAGAAATCGAGCCTTATATTTAAATATTGAGCAAATGATATTCTTAATGAGTTAATTCCAAAACGAGCTTAATTATGTGCATAATTGATGATTTATTATTAATTTGGAATCATATTACATTTTGGTATTATTCATTGATTAATTAGGAGCCTACAAGTGATCAAGATTGGAATGGACAAGTGTCAAGGATAAGATCAAGGAGGATGAGTCATGAATCATCTAGAATATCCAAGAGATAAGGTTTGTTACAAAAGGATAAGGATGGGTTGTTAGAGATATTGGATAAGAATCATCGAACAAGCTCGAGAGAATGTGGAGGCTGGCGTTTCACAATGGAAGCAGCGTTTCGGGATTGAAATCGGCGTTCAAGGCTTGGAAATCAATACTGAGAGCTCAGAAAAAGCATGGAACTGGAGTTCCAGGATGGAACTGGCGTTCCAAAGGCCAAACTGGCGTCCCACAGATGAAACCAGCGTTCAGAACTGTCTGCATCTGATTCCCTATAAATACAGCAGCTCCCAATTCATTCGAGAGACATTATTATTGATCAGATTTTCTTCCACATACCAAAAACACAGAGCAGCCGCTCCTTCTTGGCTTCCAAGGCCGATCACCCAAGCCTTGTGCTTGGGTGATCCGGGTTAGATTAGGTTTTACTTCTTTTGTTTTCCTTTTCTTGTTCGATCACCATGATGATCTCTCGAAGCTTTGAACTTGGAGCAGTCATGTAATACTTTTCAGCAGCTTCTATTTCTTGTCCATGGATGATCTTGTGAGTTTAATCTTAAAGTTGTTTTCTTTCCTTTGATTATGTGTTATGCAATCGATAACGAAAGTTGTATTGCTATTGATGTTTACCGTATGACGAAAGTCGGTGTAAACCTTAGATCACCATAGGAAAGATGAGATTTTTAACCTTGACATAACGAAAGTTGATAGGTTGAATCTCTACAGGTAGTTAGATTGAGAGATCTTGCACCTCGTTTTATGATGTGTTAATCTTTAAAATCGAGAGATAGAAGATTACTTAAGAGAGGTGAACCACAACTTGAATTAAATCATCATAAGATAATCTAGGGAAGAATTAAGGGTTGCGGGATGGTGGATCATGTTTGTTCTATGTTATATTGCTTTAGTCGTTATCATGGGTTCGTTAGTTTTACTTGTTTTTCGTAGTTGTAGTTTTATTTATGTTGGTTCGTTTTATCCTTCCGGCTTTGGACTAAAAAAATCCTCTGTCGATTTATCTTCCGCTTTAGTTTAGATTTAGTAATAACTAGTAGTAACAATTGGAAAGATTAATGAAATTAGATTCAACATCCCAATTCCCCCGTGGATCGACTCCTTACTTATCTCGCTTATACTATCAACTACCCGGTGTTTGGCCGGTTAGGAGTTAGTTTTGCATCTAAGTTAGGGTTTATAAATTTTCTTTTGTTTAAATGATGCAAAATCCTCTCAACAAGGCTGACTCGAAAAAGATGGAAAAGAAGAAGATGTGAAAACTGGTGGAGCTGGTTGAGTTTGACGTCTTCTAATCAAAGAGCTAATACTACCATCCGGAAGACTAGTCAAACTCGGTCCAATCAGATTTGCATCAGCCAGAGATAACTTGTCATTAGGCAGGACTGGTACTCCCAACCTACGACACAAATCAGAGATAAAACAAGGGAAGTACAGATGACTCCCTGGTCTGGCAATGACAATACTCTCGAAAATTCTCTTAAACATGACCTTTCCAACATCCACTCTAACATCGTTTACCAACGCCCAAGCGATACAAACATCTTCCTTTCCAAAAGCAGTATGTTTACGTGAAGGGTAGAGATTATGGCTAATAAATCTTTTAATTGCCCTCAACCCTCTAAAACAATTCCCGTAATTAAATCTATTTTCTACCCACACAGCGGTCGGGTCAAAAGCATTCTGAGCTCTCAGGGCAGTCTGTTCAAAACTTGCAGGATCATCTAGATTATAAACTGCCCTGTAATCCTCCTCATCACGAAAAACCTCAACTCCTAGAATTGCATTTATGACGGCAGGGTTAAAAGGAATATTTCTGGCTCGTAAGGGTACAGTTTGCGACTGAGTAAGCTGCTCCTGTGAAAGTGTAGATAAAACTGAATAAAACTCAGCTACTAGAGTCGTGTTAATCTCCCCTTCCCTTCTGGCTGCTAAATCTAACCACTGACGTCTTCTAAAGATATTTTTAACTTCATCACCTAAATCATCCAAATCTAATCCTTTTTCAATCAAAACATCACATTTACTATAAATTTTATCATACGCTTTCTTAGCCTCAGGTGATTGATGAGCTTAATTTACCCCTTCAAAAATACAATTTATAAAGGACTCGTAACCGTGGGTAAACCAACTCTCTAACCAGCAGAGTACCGGATCGATTGTTAGAATAGCTACAAGAGTACGAGGTCGTCCCAAGAGAAATGTGGTTGTGAGTACCAAAGTGAACGTGTTTCTTAGTCTAGACGATCAAAGTTGTTGGTTTGTTTATACTAAAGATAGAAAAGAAAGAAAATTAAACTACTTGGTTTTAAAAGACATAGCCGAACCATGATCAAAATAGTTAATTTCAACCCCACGGATAGACAAAACTGGAAGTGTGCATTATAACAAATGAACTCTCACATTCAATCTCACGGGTGCGTGCTCCTAGTTCTGATGCTAAAATCTGAACAACTCTCCTTCAACATCCTATGTGAGGTTATCTAATTCTCTCCTTTAGAAAACCGATTAATCTAACATGATTAAGTCTTTGTGAGACGCTCCGTTTTCACGAGAAAAACCTCGTTATGAAACAAGTCCGAAATTGCTCGGTCGACGTTACTACCCACGATACTCAAGAATGTACTACACCGAACATCTTAACGAGAATGTGTCAAAGCAAAGAGAACCGAAGCTTTACCTAATCCATGGTCTGCCCGAAAGACTCCGTGAAACAACTTGTCATTGTTGGCTCAAGAACCACCCGGCACTTCATAGTTCAACCCCGGGGTCTAACACTAAATTACACTAATCTAAACTACCACATTCAAGTTATTACGTTGATAATAATACATCGATGAGCGCGGGCCTGAATTCACGACCTAAAACCCGGTATGTTTTACCTCCCGATCTTAGAACCTTTTTTCCCACACCACTCTCTTTGAACAACTCTCAAGAGTGATGTGTGTGATTTTTGACCTAGGTTGTCAATCTAGTCCAAATCCGTTATAACAAGTTCTAAGACGTGCAATATGTGAGATATAACAATAAAAAAACACTACACACTCCCTATTTCAATTTCCAAGGGTTGATTTCACCAAATTTTACATAATTCGACTATAATAAGTTTAGCTACTCAAATATATATGTAGATATATAGATATTACAAGTAATCAGACTCTGTCAAAATGTCATGGATTACACGGCGGGAAGTTTTACATAATAGCCTTACTCACAATGCGAATTCTATTAAAACCAAATTAAAACCTTAATCCAATCATTTGCCGATTCTCGATATTATATATATATATATATATATATATATATATATATATTTATATATATATATATATATCTATATAACAAAATGAAAGAAAACAAGAAAGAAAGAACGAAGAACGGAAACGATATTATAACGATAACTATTCGAAATTATAACGAAATTACAACTCTATATATATATATATATATATATATATATATATATCTATATATATATATATAGGCCCCAAAATGAAAGAAAAATGAAGGGAAAAGATGAAGAAGGGATGGGGGAAGAAGGGGCACCGAAAGCTGATGAAAATGGCCATATTTATAGGCAAATTTGGATAGGCCGGATCGATCCGGGAAAGGGCCGGATCGATCCGGGAATAAAATATATTATCCCAAGATTATTCTCTGCAGACCCATGTGCAAAATCATCATTATGTCGATTTTCAGTTACGCCGGATCGATCCGGGAAAAGGCCGGATCGATCCGGGACTGTAAAAAAACATCAGTTTTGAGCTGAAACTTGAAAAATTCATATCTTGAGTTGTAGACCTCCGATTGATGTGATTCAAAATGCGTTGGAAAGCTCTTTCAAAGATCTACAACTTTCATGAAGGACACTTCTTCAGAAAATGCCGTTTTAATGATCCATTTGTTCGTCGAAGATATAATTCGTTAGTGGTACCACTAACCACTGAGCCACTTGACCACTTAAGTTAGTGGCACACTCTTATATCCCTAAAAATACCTCTTTTAGGCCTCAAAACGTGTCATTACTCGGGATTTTGGTCAACCTATAATTCCGCAATAAACCACCAAAATACCAAACGAATCCGACATTTACACTCCGGTTACTAAACCGGTACAAAAACTAATAAAAACACATAAAAACACGATATTTTATAAAATATTCATGACTTATATATTTTTATGAAATTTAGGAATTAAAGACTCGAAATGATATAAAAGTGCTCAAAATGATATCAGAAACGGGGTGAAAAGTTATAAAAATAACTATGAATTTTTCCGTCATCACAACCCCCCACTTAGCTTTTGGTCGTCCTCGAGCAAAACATGCGATAAAATAAAATGAGGAAAAATTCATGAAGAGATAAGATGTAAGGGACAACCAGATGATGAAACCATTCGAATCATAACCACACGTTAACCTCAATATAAATGTATAACAGAGTGCGTGTGTGACAAGCCTTTTCAATTTCCACTATCCTCTCTTGAATAATTCAAGCAAACGCACAAGTATCCATTCAGACAGTCCTAATGACTTTCCTAGGTATAGGCAGTAACAGTTCCACACAAAATCCTCACGTTTACTTATTAGGATACTCCCTAAAGCATATCATTCAGTTTATACTGGGGATAGTCAAAAGATAACTAAGTTTTCAACCATGCTTAATTCATTCCCAGCAATAGGATGTTTCGTGATAACACCCTAGCTGGACTTAATTTCATATGTGTAGCATATGCCCTCATTCCCAGCAATAGGATGTTTCGTGATAACACCCTAGCTGGACTACTATCATCAGGCAGTCGGGAGCTTTTAAACCTCATAGTGATATAGGACATTTCATGATAACGCCCTACTGCACTCAAATCATTGGTAGCTACAACCGACATATATGTTGTTCATCTTAATTTGGTATTTTTCTTTTCATTCCACTCAACTTATATCCTTTCTATCACATTCAAACCTTCAGATATTCACAGTACACGTTCAAAAATTAGGTACTAAGTTACTGCAATTATCTCTAGAATAACCACTAGGATCTTGAATGGATCTGATTTAAAATTTTCGCTCAATATCAAAGGCTTACGTGAACAATGAATTCATGTTACACAAATAAATTTGGGGTTAAAATGCACTTACGGTTCACTTTGGTTATATACATCCAAATCGATCATTACATCATCAAATCCATGAAATATATACCTTATACAATTTATTTTAATCAACTAAATAATGCTCGAAAAAAATCAAAAACTAAGGGATTTTCTGATACAAAATAAATACTTAATGCCATTACTAGACCAACCTCGACTCTACCCCCCACTTACGAACTTGCAATGTCCCAAGCGTGTGAATGAGATAGAGAGGAAGACTTAGCTTATAAACCTGGCAGAAAGGTGCTATCGAATCCCGTAACAGCCATGAGAAAGCACGACCCGAATCCCTATACAAAACCAAAACAAAGCAAACACGGGACATGGTCCTCGTGCCAAGACATCGAACAGGGATATGGGAATAATAATAAAATGGCCCTGTCACGTCAGAAAATTCGATAGGCAATATATATAGCACATAATAGCTTTAGATGGAAAAATCACCATACGGGTAAAGCACAGAACATCTAAGCATATACGTATCATAGAGAGTATCACATGAGCATATATCATAGTCAAGTCAGCTATTCCTAGATTCAATTTTATTACACAGAGTTTTATTAAGGCGAGAAAACTCACCATTATACTACAACGACCAGAAATTTGAAACAGACTAGATCATAAAATGAAATGTGTGAAAGAGCGTTGAGTCTTTTATACCCAGATCCTCAAGGGTTCAACAACCTAAGTCCAAGAAATGATGTATTTGAATGTTTTCTTTTTTTCTCCATCGGGATTTTCGGATAACCACCTAATCGTTCCCTTTTAATGACATTCAAACATTCATCCTGAGACTTGGTTGTGCTTTGTGTTCATCTTTCATACAGATTCTACATTTCATTCAGACTAGGCTTATCCAAATTATTATTATTTAACGGGCTGCCTCCCGGTAGCGCTTTTGTTTAACGTCGTTTGCTCGACCAAAGTAGTATTTACAAGTCATCAACCAAAATCTGAACTCAAGAAGATCAATAGCTTAAGAAAAATTAACAATGCGAGAACCATTGAAATTGTATTATCTAGAAACGTACCTCTTTTGGTCCTCGATGCCATCTCCTCCCAGCCGGAGAATCTTCTTTTATCACTGTCGACCCATCTTCTTCGTTATTCCATAAAGTTCATCCATCGGGAGTACGAATCGCTGGACATAGAAAATTCATCCACACAGAGTGGATGAATGTAGTAATCCGGGACCGTTATATCAAATATTACCAACTCTCCGGTGGCTCTACCAAAGATGGCCGATCAATCTCATTAGGTTTTGTCATACACTCCTTATGGAAATCTCCACTTGGAAGTGATAGAGAAATGGGCGATCCCGTAGGCTCCTCAAACTCTGAAATCTTATTATAGCAAACTGAATCATCAACCTCACTCTCAACCTGAACTTCTTCAATGGTTACATCATCATCCTTAACCACCTCTATTGCACGTTTTCTGCTCAAACCCCATTATTTCAATCAATAGCACCACCTCTCTTGAAGATTTCTTAGGCGGAGTCATGACTTATCTTGAACTCTTGCATGTCCAGCAGTCGCTCTTGCAAGATCTGGTCCAATCGCTCCATTTGTTCCATTTGACTGTCGGTAAAACTTTCTTGTGGCTCGGGAACAAACTAATCATACTGACTTTGATTCATCGGAGGTGGGTAGCAGGTTTCTTGCCATTCCAAACACCGATCGGTGGTGAATATGGGTGAAGCTATCAACATCCGAGTATGATCACCGTAATCTCGATAAGCACAGAGGTTCAAGAACCTCATAATATTGTGGCTCATAACTCGAATAACCATAATTTCGGTCCTGGTTACTCTGCTGTTGATATTGAGGTGAGGCACACATACCGTTGTTGATAGTATTGCTCAGTGCCTCGAGGTAGGTAGAGTATTGTTGTTCAGGTGAGTAATATTGATTGAAAAATCCATCCATTTAAGCTCAATCTGCAAGATCTTCAGAAAACAACAAGAAAACAATAAAATTTTTCTTTTTCTTTTTTTTCGTTTTTTTTTTTACACACACACACACGAAATCTAAATAAAACGAAGAAAATAAAAACCTAGGCCCAAGCCTTCGGTTCACTTACAAGATATCACAACAATATCACACATTTCCCCGGCAACGGCGCCAATTTTTGATGAGCTTAATTTACCCCTTCAAAAATACAATTTATAAAGGACTCGTAACCGTGGGTAAACCAACTCTCTAACCAGCAGAGTACCGGGTCGATTGTTAGAATAGCTACAGGAGTACGAGGTCGTCCCAAGAGAAATGTGGTTGTGAGTACCAAAGTGAACGTGTTTCTTAGTCTAGACGATCAAAGTTGTTGGTTTGTTTATACTAAAGATAGAAAAGAAAGAAAATTAAACTACTTGGTTTTAAAAGACATAGCCGAACCATGATCAAAATAGTTAATTTCAACCCCACGGATAGACAAAACTGGAAGTGTGCATTATAACAAATGAACTCTCACATTCAATCTCACGGGTGCGTGCTCCTAGTTCTGATGCTAAAATCTGAACAACTCTCCTTCAACATCCTATGTGAGGTTATCTAATTCTCCCTTTAGAAAACCGATTAATCTAACATGATTAAGTCTTTGTGAGGCGCTCCGTTTTCACGAGAAAAACCTCGTTAATGAAACAAGTCCGAAATTGCTCGGTCGGACGTTACTACCCACGATACTCGGCAATGTACTACACCGAACATCTTAACGAGAATGTGTCAAAGCGAGAAACCGAAGCTTTACCTAATCCATGGTACGCCCGAAAGACTCCGTGAAACAACTTGTCATTGTTGGCTCAAGAACCACCCGGCACTTCATAGTTCAACCCCGGGGTCTAACACTAAATTACACTAATCTAAACTACCACATTCAAGTTATTACGTTGATAATAATACATCGATGAGCTGGCCTGAATTCACGACCTAAAACCCGGTATGTTTTACCTCCCGATCTTAGAAACCCTTTTCCCACACCACTCTCTTTGAACAACTCTCAAGAGTGATGTGTGTGATTTTTGACCTAGGTTGTCAATCTAGTCCAAATCCGTTATAACAAGTTCTAAGACGTGCAATATGTGAGATATAACAATAAAAAAACACTACACACTCCCTATTTCAATTTCCAAGGGTTGATTTCACCAAATTTTACATGATTCGACTATAATAAGTTTAGCTACTCATATATATATGTAGATATATAGATATTACAAGTAATCAGACTCTGTCAAAATGTCATGGATTACACGCATGGAAGTTTTACATAATAGCCATCACAATGCCGAATTCTATTAAAACCAAATTAAAACCTTAATCCAATCATTTGCCAGATTCTCGATACTTTATATATATATATATATATATATATATATATATATATATATATATATCTATATAACAAAATGAAAGAAAACAAGAAAGAAAGAACGAAGAACGGAAACGATATTATAACGATAACTATTCGAAATTATAACGAAATTACAACTATATATATATATATATATATATATATATATATATATATATATAGGCCCCAAAATGAAAGAAAAATGAAGGGAAAAGATGAAGAAGGGATGGGGAAGAAGGGCACACGAAAGTGATGAAAATGGCATATATTTATAGGCAAATTTGGATAGGCCGGATCGATCCGGAAAAAGGGCGGATCGATCCGGGAATAAAATATTATCCCAAGATTATTCTCTGCAGACCCATGTGCAAAATCATCATTATGTCGATTTTCAGTTACGCCGGATCGATCCGGGAAAAGGCCGGATCGATCCGGGACTGTAAAAAAACATCAGTTTTGAGCTGAAACTTGAAAAATTCATATCTTGAGTTGTAGACCTCCGATTGACGTGATTCAAAATGCGTTGGAAAGCTCTTTCAAAGATCTACAACTTTCATGAAGAACACTTCTTCAGAAAATGCCGTTTTAATGAGCCATTTGTTCGTCGAAGATAGAATTCGTTAGTGGTACCACTAACCACTGAGCCACTTGACCACTTAAGTTAGTGGCACACTCTTATATCCCTAAAAATACCTCTTTTAGGCCTCAAAACGTGTCATTACTCGGGATTTTGGTCAACCTATAATTCTGCAATAAACCACCAAAATACCAAACGTAAACCGACACGACACACAGTTACTTAAACCGGTACAAAAACTAATAAAAACACATAAAAACACGATATTTTATAAAATATTCTTGACTTATATATTTTTATGAAATTTAGGAATTAAAGACTCGAAATGATATAAAAGTGCTCAAAATGATATCATAAACGGGGTGAAAAGTTATAAAAATAACTATGAATTTTTCCGTCATCAGTGATGCGGTTTTATCAAAGCTAACGGATTCTTCTTCAGGTGATAACAGTACTGTGCCTACAACAGGAGTTGATATGGGAATGTTTGACTTTCGCTTTTTAGAGGCTTTCCTACTCGACTCAGCCATTCTACGATATTGGTAATGCCAATCAACAACAAAAAACAACAACAAAAATAACAAAAAATAAAAATGTCACAACACACTCAAAAATCAAAACAGTTGAAATTAATCTAAAAAATTATAAAAAATACGAAATTGATAACTAAATAAACTAAATTATACCTTAATATGAAGAAAACGTTGAAAAGTAGGCCGGAAAAGTTGAAAAAGTCGCCGGAATGAAATGTAGCTTGTTTTTGCTCCCTTTTGATTTTTTTAATTTTTGTGTAGAAGAGAAGAGATGAAAAGAGGAAGAAATCAAGTAGTGGTAGTGTGAGAGGTGAATTTTTGTGGAAGAATTGATAAAAATTTTCGAGTGGTGGGGTTTGGTGTGTGGGGTGGGCATTTGTTGAAGAAAATTAGGGAAGAAGAAGAAAAAGAGGGTCCCCGTATTTTTATGTTTTAGACCCGGACTGGTCAGGGTTAAAGCGGATCGGTCCGTGCCCAATTTTTTTCATTTTTCCGATTTTTCTTCTTTTTTATAATTTTTTGATAAAAACTTTAATAAAACTTATAAAATTTAGTTAAAACCTTAAAAATAATTTTATAATAATTTTTAAAACTTAATAAAATCTTTATAACACTTAAAAAGCTTATAAAAATTTATATTAATTCTTATAAAATCTAAATAAAAAACTTTTATAAAACTTTTATAAAACTCCTCAAATTTCATAAAGATCCAATTTTATAAAATTTTCAGAAGTTATGCGAAAATTTTATAAAATAAAACACAAGAAAAAGACTCGAAACTTAAAGGGTTCCTGATTCTTCGATTTCTAAATCTTCCAGAGTTCTGATATAACGCTCAATCAACCTAACTCCTAAAAACGAAGCATTTGAATTATCTCTCGGAATTCCATCGGGATTTTCGGATAACCACCTAATCGTTCCTTCCTAACAATATTCAAACACTCATCCAGGATTTGGTTGTGTTTTTCCCACAAACGTCAACATGTTCACTTTTTCCACAGATTCTCGTGATCTCATCGTGAAACTTTGCCCTTCTTTTTATCGCACTTCTTGATGTTCCATTACATACTTCTCTCAATCTGATCTCTCTCAACAATTTCTTGTTTTGTTCAAAAACTAAAGCTTCTGTTTTAAACGCGACATCTTTATCAAGGCCTAACTTCAAAAGTAAAATAAAAACTCCTATTCTATCTAAAAAAGGCATCCAGTTCTTTTACGTCTATCCGGTAAAAGACGAAAAGAGTTTAAACATAAATAATAACACAGAAAAGTAGAGTAAAGATAGATAGTACCTGGTATTCTGCTGATTCCAGTTTCTCTACTTTTCAGTTCTTTTGTGTTTCTCTGCTTTTTCAATTTGTCGGGGGATCAATCAATAGCATTACTTCTTCTTTTAGTGTGATTCATTCTCCCTCCACAAACAACTTTACTCTGTGGCCATTGGCTATAAAAGTTGTATTTCCATCAGTTAGTTCAACAGCTCCAGTTTTGTAAACCCGTGTTACTTTAAATGGACCTGTCCATCTCGATTTAAGCTTACCTGGAAACAACTTTAAACGTGAATTGTACAAAAGCACTCGATCACCTACATGGAACTCACGCTTAAAGATTCTCTTATCATGGAAAGATTTCGATGCGTTCTTGTAGATTCGAAAGCGTTTTCATAAGAATCGAGGCGAAATTCTTCTAGTTACATTAATTGAAGCAATCTATGATCACCGGCTTGACCTTAGGATCGAAATTGTAAATCTAATAGCCCCTGAAGGCTCGGTGTTCTAACTCACTAGGAGATGACAAGACTTACCAAAGACTAGCTTATAGGGAGAACAACCAATTGGTGTTTTAAAAGATGTTCTGTACGCCCATAATGCATCATCTAATTTAATTGCCCAGTTTTTACGATTTGAATCAACTGTTTTTTCCACGATTCTTTTGATTTCTCTATTCGACACCTCTACACTCGCCCACTAGTCTCATGGATGATGGGCGTTCCTAACTTATGCGTTACACCATATTTTTCAACTATCTTAGTAAATGGTCTATTACAAAAATGTGAACCTCTATCACTAATGATTGCCCTTGGAATGCCATATCTTGTAAATATATTCTTTTAAGGAATCGTATGACACAACTCGTATCATTAGTTGGAAGAGCTTCAGCTTCTACCCATTTCGAGACATAATCAACCATTACAAGAATAAATCTTTTTCCAAAAGATATAGGGAAAGGTCCCATGAAATCTATACCCCAAACATCAAATAACTCACATTCTAAAATAGGTTGCATAGGCATTTCATGTTTTTTAGATACATTTCCCCATTTTTGACAAGACTCACAAGATTTAACATACTTATAAGCATCTCTATATAGTGTAGGCCAATAAAAACCACATTGTAAAACTTTAAAAGCAGTTTTCCAACCTCCATGATGACCTCCGCCTCACGATCATGACAAAATGATAAAACACTTAAAATTTCATTATCGTGCACACATTTTCCGATTATCCCATCCGAACATTTACGGAAAAGGTCCGGTTCCTCGGTAATAAAATTTTAAGTCATAAAAAACTTTTTTTTCATTTGCCAAGTCCAATGAGACGGAATATAATCACAGGTTAAGTAATTAATGATATCTCCAAACCAAGGTGAAACTTCCTTAGAAGGAATTCTATTTTTTAATAACTGCATGGTTGAAGGAGTATCTATTCTAAACAATTGTTCATCAGGAAATGAATCTTTGATTTCAATTCCTATCTCTTCCTCATTTTCCATTCTACTTAGATGATCTGCTACTACATTCTCACTTCTTTTTTTATCTTTAATTTCAATATCAAATTCTTAAAGTAAGAGAATCCATCTAAGAAGACGAGGTTTAGCATCTTTCTTACTTAGTAAATACTTCAGGGCTGAATGGTCTGTATAAATTATTACCTTAGAACCAACAATATACGATCTAAACTTATCTAAGGCAAAAATCACAGCCAACAGTTCTTTTTCTGTAGTTGCATAATTTAGTTGAGCTGCGTTTAGTGTGTGAGATGCATAGTAAATAGCTTTGAGAATTTTTTATACATTTGTCCTAAAACAGACTCCTACTGGCTAAATCACTCGCATCACACATAATCTCAAACGGCAAACTCAATCTGGTGCTACTAGCATCGTGCGAAGAGTCAACCTCGCTTTTAAGGTCCTGAAAAGCTTCCATACATTTACTATCAAAGTTAAAAGGTACTTCCTTTTCAAGTAAATGACTTAGAGGCTTTGCTATTTTTGAAAAATCGGCAATGAACCTTCTATAAAAACCTGCATGTCCGAGAAATCCTCTTAGGGTTCTTAAATTAACGGGTGAAGGTAACTTTTCAATTACTTCGACTTTAGCTTTATCAACTTCAATTCCTTCTTCAGAGATTCTGTGACCTAAAACAATCCCTTCTGATACCATTAAGTGACATTTTTCCCAGTTTAGTACTAAATTGGTATCTTCACAGCGTTGTAACACTCGTTCTAAGTGTAACAAACAAACATCAAATGAATCTCCGTAAACACTAAAGTCATCCATAAAAATTTCTAAGAATTTTTCAACCATATCAGCAAATATAGCCATCACACACCTTTGAAACGTAGTTGGTGCATTACATAAACCAAACGGCATTCTTTTATAAGCAAAAGTTCCATAAGGACAAGTGAAAGTAGTTTTTCTCTATCTCTCTGCGCAATGAATATCAGTAAATATCACGAATAACCATCTAAGAAACAAAGAATACTTATGTCCACTTAAACGTTCCAACATCTGAACTATGAATGGAAGTGGATGATGATCTTTCTTAGTATGATCATTGAGTTTTCTAAAATCAATGCACATTCGATAACCGGTAATCTCTCTAGTCGGAATCCATTCATTCCTTTCATTCTCTTTCACTGTGAAACCTCCTTTCTTTGGTACCACTTGAGTTGGACTAACCTATTCACTATCTGATATGGGAAAGATTATCCCCATTTCTAATAGCTTAATGACTTCTTTCTTAACAATTAACTGCAAATTTGGGTTGAGGCGGCGTTGCGGTTGAATACAAGGTTTAGCATCTTCCTTCAGAATTATCTTATGAACGCAAATCTCAGGGCTAATACCTCGAATATCGGCAACTGTCCATCCAAAAGCTTTCTTATGCTTTTTCAACATTCTAAGTAATTGATCTTCTTGTTGCTCAGTTAAAGATGATGAAATAATAACCGGTAATAGATTATTAGTTTCAAGAAAAGCATACTTCAGATTTAAAGGTAACGGTTTCAATTCCAGATTCTTAGGTGGATCTTCCAGTGATGGTTTAAGAACTGGTCCTTCTAGTTCTAATTCCAAATACTTATGCCAAGATGGTTTAAAAGTAAAACTTCCTTTATCTAGAGAAAGAATTATCTCTTTCATTTCGGTGTCTTTCTCATTTTCCTTATAGATAGACAGAGTTAAGCATTCTTCTAATCTGTCTTCAAAAGTTGGTAACTGATTATCATAGACAGAATGAATATCCTCTATAAAAGAACATGATTCTGGTGATTTATATGTATGGTTCATAGCTTTGAAAATATTGAAAGTAACTTCATTGACTCTCAGAATTAACTCTCCTTTTTGGACATCTATTGAAGTTCTTCCTGTAGCTAGAAATGGTCGACCTAAGATAAGTGGCGCTGAATATCCTTCTTCCATTTCCATAACTACAAAGTCTCTTTGGAAAATAGAACTTGTCTACTTTAACCAATACGTCCTCAATAATTCCTTTAGGATTTTTAATCGATCTATCTCGCCATCTGCAGAGTCATTTCGATCTTTCGTAAGATTTCTATGCCTAGCTTCTTATAATCCTCATAAGACATGAGATTTATACTAGCTCCAAGATCACATAAGACCTTCTTAAATGTAAATCCTCCAATTTCACATGGAATGGTAAAACTTCCAGGATCTTTCGGTTTAGGTGGTAACTTATGCCGCAAAAGCAGAACATTCTTCATTTAGGCATATATTCTCATATTCTCTAATTTTTTCTTGTTTGTGTAATATCTCTTTGAAACTTTCCATAAGCAGCATACTAATTAGAGCTTCGATAATGAGGATATTAACATGAATATAACGAAAAGTATCAAGGAAACGAGCATACTTTTGATCAGTTTTAATCTTTTTAATTTGATCTTTAGGTGGGTAAGGTAAAGATTCTAAATCTACAACCTTTGATCCCAAAGTCATTTTCTCTTTTCCTTTCTCCTTAAACCTTTGAGTATTACTTGATCGCCAAGTATCAGGTTCTTGAATTTTTTCTTTTAAAACATTCCCCGAATCAATCTCTACTCCAGATTCCTTCAGTTCTTCCTGTTTTTCATCCTTGTTTTCATTATCCTCTACTCTAACATGTTCCTTAAATAAATTCCTCAAATCTTTATCCATGGGATTCTTCAAAATCCTAGGGATTTTTACCCATTTTTCACCTTCATTCTCAGGTTCCAAACTTCTATTCCTTTTCAAGAAATTCTCTATAATTTCTTCTTCCTCTTCAGTGAATTCAATTTCATCTTTAGTTTCATCATTTTTTCCATCTAAATCATTTTCTACTTCATTATTCCCGAAGTTTTCTACTCCATTACTACCACAGAGTTTTCTACTTCTCGTAACTACAACATTTACCTCTCTCGGATTTCTTTCAAGATTGCTTGGTAATCCTCAGGGTGGTCTCTCATGTTGTTACGTTCACCTTCCCTACTCAAATGATCTTCCATATTCCTCAATGAGGCTTCTATAGTTCTCATTCTCGGTATCATGTCCACTCATAGATGTTTTCATTGTACTCATATCTTTAGGATTGTACCAATAGAAGTCATCATTGTTTCCATATTCTTAGCTTGAGAGTAGATACTACACCCATCATATTTTCCATTAATTTTTCCCATTTTTCAACTCCTTCTCGCAGTTGAGTTGAACTTTGAGTCTTGGTATACTTTGAGTGGTATGTTGAGGATAGGATCTAGGTAATGATTGTAAATTATGATTAGATGTGTTTTCTTGATAAACTTGATTATTATTCTATAGGGATTTGGATATGGCGGTTGTCCTTGCTTACTAGGGTTTTCAGACCATCGATAAGTAGGGTGATCTCTTCTAATAGCATTAAACGAGTTTGAGTATGCATTGTTCAAATTCCTATGCTGCTGAAGAAAACTCACCTCCTCTCTTGAATATCCTGTTGGTTCTTCAATCCCTAATGGCATATTTTCCTGATTTGAGTATTCAGTTGGTGTACTATTTTCTGAACTTTGGTTTTTGTTCGATTGTAGGCCATCAAATTTCCTACTCAAATTTTCTAAATGTGCTAGAACTTCCGTATTAGATGTACATTCTCCTGCAAAAGCTACTTTTCTGGTGCTAGAACCGGTTTCCCACATTCTGTTATTTTTGGAAATCTTTTCTATAGCATCGTAAACTATTTGAGCTTCACTCATCATTAAAGAACCACCACATGCATGATCTACATCCGCACGTGAATCTTTTCTTAATTTACTGACGTAAGAGTTGAATTTGCATATCTAAGGAATAACCATGGTGGGACAGCTACGAACAATTTTTAAATCTTTCCCAGGCATTCCCAAGCGTTTCTTGAGATCCTTGTCTAAAGTTAGCAACCTCGACTTTTAATTCCAAATTTCGTCCAGGAGTGAAATATTGTTTCAGAAATTCAGTTTGAATCTCCTCCCAACTAGTAAGTGAATGATGTGGAAGAGACATAAACCAATCTCGTGCTCGTCCTTTTAAAGAAAAAGGAAACATAGTCATCCTCGTTAATTCCTTATGAGCACCTTGACTTTTGGTCATGTTGCATGAGTTCTTCAAAAGATAGAGATGATGATGTGGATCTTCATCATCCTCTCCTAGGAATTGGGCTCGTGCGTCAATTAAACCAAAAAGATGAGATTTAATTTCGAAATTATTTGCTCCTTCATTGGGTAAAAGTATGGGATTATTAGTCTGGTTTCTTCTTATGGTTTGATCACAGATAGGTCTCGGGTTTGGTGGGTTATTACGATTATTCTGGTTCCGATTCTGATTATTTCTATTATTATTATTATTAGGGTTAACAGGGTTCTGTCCATGCCCCAGAGCATGATCTAGCCTATGTTCATTTGTTTCATCACTAGTCTCAGCCATTCTCGTATTTCTGTTTGAAGATGATTCTTGGTCAGGATTTCCCTGACTAGTATGACCACGTTTACTCTTTACTCTTAACTGCCTTTCGTAAGTGTTTATGTCAGGCTTATAAGGAGTGAGTGGGGCCTTACCACTTCTGGTCATCAACTAACGAAAATAGAAAATAACACGAAATTGATAGTAGTAAAAATTGGCAATTTACCTATAAGGTAGGTACCAACGAAAAATAAAATAGAAATGAGATAAGAAAAGTATTGACTTATTCTCGAGAATTTTGAGCTAATACAAGTAGTAACCATAGACACATAAAAAGAAATTAGCGACGTTTCCCCGACAACGGTGCCAGAAATCTGACAGCTGCCTTTCGTAGTGATAAACCAGTCCTTAACCGACAGTGTATCGGGTCAAACTGTAGTGCTAGTATGGTGAGTCAGAGTGTCGAATCCTCAGGGAACTTGGTAATTCTTCTAAGTGTGGTTAAACACCAAAGAGCTGTTATTAACTCGATCTAAATCGCAATTTTATAACACAGATCACTACTATTCTAGTTAACATAAAATAAATGCGTAATTTAAAAGTTATTCTAATATAATATATATATAGATATATAAATATATATAGATGTACATAAATTGCAAAGTATATATATAGATATAAATATATAGATACCAATATATTTATAGAACTAGACAGATAAGTTTATAGAACTAGCCGAAGTTTATATAATTGATTTATACGATCTTTTCAGTAAACGGAATGTGCTCGATCTTTCCTTTTATTTTAGGTCCAATTGAGTAAATGAAACGGTGCACTCCTGAGGTTAACAATTCCTCCTCACACGAGCGTATGAAATTGTCTTATGTCATTGTCATCAGTTCAATCTCCACAATCGCCCCATGCTAATCTCGGTTGAAATCGAGCAGTGCAGTACAAATCTACCCCGGATAAAAGAGGTTATTCCGTTCGTCCGACGGCCGATGTTATTCAAAAGGCTCCGGTTGTCGGCGGATCGATTTAACTTTCGGTGTTAGTTTCAATTAAACCGTTGATTTTAACATTATTATGATCTCGAGCACAATTTTAATAAGATTAATCTTTCCCAAGACAAATCGCCTTCGGTAGGAAATAGGATTCCGTAGTCACGCTTTCGCACGGCCAATTTTACCCTCCGGTTTTTCTATCTTTTATCTCATATCCTAACTTCTCTCCGGTGGGTTCATCGTTAGGTTATATGGTGCGATTCATCTTGGTTAATTACGTCAATCCGAATATTATCAATACGTTACAGAATAGAAAAAGATTCAATTAAATCAATTTTAGTCAATTTTACTAAGACAACATTCCTTTACCGAAAAGATCGAAATAAAACGATTACATAACTTTGGCTAGTTATTAGAGTTAGCCTAAAAACATTATAACAACGAAAAAGATAAAAACAAACATAAATACTTAAGAAAAGTTACCCGATTACAAATGCTGAATCAGAGTTGTATTCTTCCGGACATTACAAAGACTTCAACAACACTGAACTTCTGATAATTTCCCGAGCATTACAACGATACTACGAGATTATTATTTTTGGCATAAGGCCTATTTACAAACTACCACTAAAAAGAAAATAAAGAGGAGAGGAGATATATATATAGGAGATGATTTATATATATTGGTACATCGACTCTGTTTGCAAATGATCTCCTTATATAGACAAAAGTCCTTGGGCCGGACCGGGCCGGTAGTAGGCCGGACCGGGCCGGTGTAATGATGATCTCCACCTTCTTAAGTAATCAGCATGTGCGGTGATATATAATTATAATTATAATTATATATATAACTTATAAAATTCATATCTCGAGTTTTGGATATCCAAAAATCATGATTCAAGCGGCATCGGAAAGCTCTCGGGAAAATCTACAACTTTCATGAAGGACTCTTCTTCAGATAATGTCGTTTTGATGAGCCATTCGTTTGTCGAAGAGATTTCTCGATTACCACTTAATCGAATCGATTAGCCACTTGACCACTTCGATTGACCACTTGACCACTTAAGCAATTCGATTGACCATTTAAGCACGTGACACTCTCTAAATCCTTCCAGAGATATGATTATACTTCAACATGTCGATTTTCGGGGTCTCGGCTTATAAATCTGCAATAAAATACCACAAATACCCACGTAAATCTGACACGACACTCCGATTTACTAAAATCGGTACAAAATTACAACTTTTTACTATTATTACTACTAACTACTCTAAATTATAAAGATTAACATTTCATACTATTTATACCATAATTTCATATATTTTATATAGAATTCGTTGATAAAACATAATAATATAACGTATATTTAATCATATAAAAATAGTATATCAACTATGGGCATACAGAACCGCCTATATGACTCCTATGGGTACATCTCCATATCAAATGGTCTATGGTAAGCCATGTCATCTGCCAGTCGAGTTAGAGCATAGAGCTTATTGGGCTACAAAGTTTCTGAACTTTGATTCCCAATCTTGTGGTAAGCACCGACTGCAGCAGTTGCATAAGTTGGACGAATTCAGACTCCAGGCCTACGAAAGTGCCAGGATCAGTAAGGAAAAGATGAAACTCCTCCATGACGCCAAAATTAAGAAAAGAGAATTCCATGTAGGGGAACAAGTTCTTCTATACAATTCCAGGCTACATCTGTTTCCTGGAAAGTTGAGGACACGATGGTCCGGTCCCTTCGAAATTCTCCAAATTATTCCTGGAGGCGTTCTAGAACTACACGGTTATGGTGGCCAACCGTTTCGAGTGAATGGTCAAAGGTGTAAGCACTACATTGGTGAACCAAAGGAAAATCCTTTGATTGTTCGTTTCCTCGATATCCTCGGGTGTGGTGCTACAAAAGTCGAAGAAGTTGACGAGTTTTCACCTGACCTGTTTTCAGAGGATGACGGTAGTGGTCGATCTGAAGAAGTTCTAGCAGGTAGTTGGGATATGGAAGAGTATGAGAGGGAGCGTCAGCTGAAACGTCATCAGAAGACTCAGAAGAAGAAGAAGTCAACCATGGGGAAGTTTAAACGTATTTGGAAAGCTATCAGAGATTTTACCCCATGTGTTAGATGTTGTTTCTGCAGCCACACTACTGATCAAAGTTTACACGAGGTAGTGGCTGGCAGAAAAGTTAAATGGCCTGATCCAGGCTGAGCTTAAACGGTGTCGAGCTAACGACATTAACCAAAAGCGCTACTAGGAGGCATCCTAGATATCCCTTTTTATTTTAGTTACTTTAGTTTTGTACTTTTTATTGCTCTAGTTATTTCAGTTGTTAGCCTTATTAAGTTTTTGTTTATATCTGTCAGTTAGTTGTGCTTTCTAGAGATGGATTTCGGAGTTCTACCAGAGGAGTTACATTTCCTTAGGGGGATCCCACTAATCACTGTAGATGACGGACCGGGAGGGACTATAGTGTTGCACGTAGATTTCGATATTAGTACCCGTGTCAGGACTGTCACCTATGTTCTTATTGTTCCCCGCTGTTCGGGAGGTGGAGACTTCACTACTGAGGAGTTGCAGGCAGCTCTAGGACGTTCTTACACGATCCTGAATGATCCGATGCTGACAGATTTAGCGCTAGTGCTGCAAGCTGAGCATTTTCGAGGTGTTGATGTAGCTGGAGAGGACTGGGGTTTGCAAGATGAATACGACTTCCCTCCGGCGATTGACATGTTCCGCCGTCTTATCCGGGTGATAGATTGGTCAGAAATTTACGATGACTAGCGTTGTTAGGTTGTTTCGTCGAGCAAACGACGTAAAACAAAAGCGCTTGGTGGGAGGCAACCCACTGTTTTCTATTTTTTTTCTACTTATTTTCTAATAATTTTATGAACTTCGTTTATTTCCATTTGTAATTTTGAAATTTTATTTAAGTTTAATGAGAAACGGCTCATTTGAATTTAATTTGCATGAGAATTTGATAAATTTTGTTGAGAATTGCATTGACGCTGTTTGTAAGAAGGCGGGCGTCCGTCGCGCTATGTATATAATGGACGCCCGTCCGATTATTTCCTCCAATCTGTTCGCTTTTTAAATGTATGGACGGCGCTCGAAAATCGGGGACGCCCGTCCGATTCATATAATTTCCCAGTGGGCGCCGCGTCCACCGAGCTGAACAGCGCCCAACATCTGCCTATATATACCCCTCCGTGATTGAACCCTCACTTTTCTGAGTTTTCAAACGCGAAAACCGTTTCTCCTTCCTCCTTTTGGCTTAAAATCTTCAATTCTAAACCATTTCGAGCGATTCAAAGTGCTAGAGACCGCTCTTGACCCCCTCTCTTTGATTTTCGTAGTCAAATTCCCCAACACACCATCTTTTTGGAGAATCAGGACCCTTTGCAGTCCGACTTTTTGGAGAAAAAATCCGATTTTGGGAGCCACATTGGTGTTGTTTGGACTAATTTTCATCTCGATCAGCATCTACTCACCTCACTTGGTAAGTTAGTAACAACTTTTCTAGATTTTATTCATGTTTTTGTGAGTTCGATCTTTGGGTCGGCTCGTTCACTTGAATATCACCTTAATTCGCTTTTTTTTTTTTACGGGTTTTGGTTTCTTTACATTCGTTATGGTGATATGGTGTTGTGATGGGTGATGATTGGGTTGTTTGGTGATGATTATGGTTGTGGTTTTGGTTTGGTTGTTTTGAAATCCCGCTTTGGATGTTAAGCGGGTACCTTGTTGTGGATTGGGATTGTGTTCGTGTAGTCAGGCTTGAATTATGGTTCATAAGAAGGCGGTAGTGAAGCGGCATGGTAAGGAAGTGGCTAGGGAGGCTGGAAAGAAACGCAAAGAGTTTGATCCCACCTTAGTTGATCCGAACCGGGGTGTTAGTATTCGAGAGCAACCCAGCCAGAGCCACCCAAACTAGGGCTACTTTGAGGATGAACCAACCTCGGAGTCCGAGACGGATGATGATATTCCCTTGGTGAGGATGCCAGAGCTCGAGAGGGGGTGGAGCATCGCTCAGGGTTGAGGAGGCTATGGATGCTCCTCGGGAAGAGGAACCGGTGGAAACTAGGGTTGCACAACCTAGGAAGAGAGCCAAAACCGTTGCCCCGATGCCTATGCCTCGTAGATTCGTGAACCCTAAGGCCCACAACGCTTATACTAAACACTACTTCTCGAGGACTATGTTGATTGAGCGGTCTACGTTGGAGGCGAAGGTAGATCCGAGTTTCGTCAAGTTGCTAAGAGACCGGAAATGGGATGCCTTGATGACGATCCCGACTACCCCGGTCAATGGTTCCTTGGTTCGGGAATTTTATGCGAATTGTTCGGAAACCGACTTGAAGACGGGGGTAGTTGTAGTTCGAGGGGTGGAAGTTCCGTTTACGCCGGAGGTGATTAATCAGAAATATAACTTGGCGGCTTTTGAGGGACGGGATTATAAGGAGGAGATTGTTCATGTAAGCAGTGCGGGCGGGGATCCTTTGGAGGAGTTACGGTTGAGAGTTTGCCCGGACGTGGCTTGGACATTGAGGCCGGGTGGAGACCGGAAAGAGTTAGTCACCACTACCTGGACGGAGGACTGGAAAGTCCAGTGTAGGTTTATTCAGAGTCGGTTGTTGCCGAAGAACAACTTGACACATTTCCATATTGGTGATTTAGGCATGCTATATGCGTTGACATTTGGCCTAAATGTGAACGTGGGACAGGCACTATACGATGAGTTGGCTATCAATCAGAAGATTTATACTCGTTGCCTGATTATCCCTCACTTGATTCACGGTTTATGTCTTGATGCCGGTGTGCCACGAGTATGGAGCGGATCATAAACCAAGAACCCGAGGCCTATCTGAGAGAGAGAAGGGTAAGTCTTCGGGGCGATACCGAGTCGGGGCACCACAGGAGCCTGGTTCGTCGTCAGCACCGCCTTGAGTATCCTCGCTTCCTACTTTATCTCCCTCAGTCCGGATGAGGTTGAGTATGGCCAGCAGTGTCAGGAACTGGATGGAGGATATTCGGACTTCACAGAACAACATTTTGACGATTTTGAAGTGTATGAGTGAGGGCCGGCCTATACGGGATGACAGAGTCTTCGCTCCGAGCGTTATCGATTACACTTATTCGGACGAGATTGAGCGGGCGATTGCGGATGTCTGGGCGAGTCCGAAGTCGCCGCGTCGATGAGGAGCGATCGACTCTCCTTCGGGAGGAGCACCTCCGGTGATGATTACGTGGCACCGGGCGACCACGATTCTATTTTTCCATTCTAGATTCACTTTGTCTATCATAGCTTATGGTTGTATTATTTTTGGCTACATGTCGTTACTTGATTCGTTGTACTTACGGTATTGCTCCTGTTTATTTTTCCGATAGAGTCATGTAAGCCATAAGGCGTCCGTACCTTCGTTTTACTCTGTTTCAACTTTTGGATGTTTTGAATGCTTTTTCTTTTGCTATTACTCATTTTTGCTATCTCTTGTCATTTTGGTATTATTCCCCGCTTTTCCCGAGATGTTTCGTGTTTGTCAAGTAGTGCGGGTATATTTTTAGCGGTTTTGTCGAGCTACATTGTCCGATCACGAGTTCTAAGTGTCGAAGACGTAGGCTTCGGCCTGACCGACGATTCAAGTATCTGTTAAAATCAGCTAAGTTCTTTCTCTATTTACTTTCCGCACAACATGAGGACATGTTGATCTTTAAGTGTGGGGGGGGGGGGAATGATTTGATCTGTATCTATACATTTGCTTAATTCGCTATGTTTCTATGCAAAATGAGCTAAAATTTTCGAAATCTTTCGACATTTTTGTTTTTGTTCTGTCCCGAGTAAGCAATGCATAATCTATGTTCGTTATTTTTATAGTCATCCATGCTATATATCATATGTTTGATAAGTTAGTTGTTTCACCTGAGATATATATATTTCACGAGCTATAGTGAATGATGAGCTAATTTATAAAGTTATACCCCTTTTGGACGAGTGATTTTTTATTTTCTTATAAGTCATGTGCTTAGTGCTACGTATGTATCTTGAGATTTATGATAGTTTGTATTTAGATCCGGAGTATGTTATACTGTGAATATCTTAGGTTTGAATGTGATAAGTAACACGTAACTTATTGTCAAGTGAAAAAGTTGAGTTTATAATGAAGAAAATTGGGTGTGTCGGAAGCTAGTCAATGATTTGAGTGTGATAGGGTATACCACGTATGTCCTATACCACTATGATGACTAAAAGCTCACGACAGTCAGAAAAAGCTGCCTTATGATTGGAGTAAGGTAGGGTATATCACGAATATCATGTTCTGCTATGACAGGGCAATAGCTCATTCTGATGTGCGTTTAAAAGTGAAAGTAGTTAAATCAACTTGAATAATGAAGTGGTATGGAATGAATGAAAGACTAAGTTATCGTCTATCTTATCCCCAGTAGAAACTAATAGATATGATGTAGGGATTATCCTCTGAGTATTGCAGAAAGGCCCTAGATATACTCGATCATCCTTTTCGGGATATGTCACGTTTGTAGGGTACATCTTATGAGTGTCATTTATTACTAGTCTATGAGGGGGTATTAGCTAGTTTTGCTTCGAGTTTCTCAAGTTTGGATTTAGTGGAAGTTTTCTATGGCTTTGCACACACACAATGGTGAACCTCTGATTTATTAAATCTATGCTATATTGTCTTAGATGTCTGTTTTGTCTCGAGCCTTAACTTTCGTTTTGTTTTGCTCGGGACGAGCAAAATCTTAAGTGTGGGGGAGTTGTTAAGGGTGAATTTATATGATTTATATTGATATATTTTATGATATTTTCCCCCGTATTTGTATAATTTGCATAAGAAACGAGTGTTTAACGGAAGTATTGAGTAAATGAGGTTTTTAACGAGTTAATCGCAATATTGGTTGATTTTGGTGTTTTAATTGTGATTTTATGTTTAATTGGGCATTATTACATTTTTGCGATATTTTTATGTGTTATAGATACATGTTTGAGGCTCAAAAGATGATCAAAGGTTGATTGAGTTCGAGCTAACTGATGATAAAAGAGATAATGAAGGAATGAGATAGAGAAAAAAGAGATAAAGATCAAGAAATCAGAATTCGAACTGGCGTCCAGGTCCCGTCCAGAGTGGACGGGCGTTTGATTGAGTGAACGGGCGTCTGGAGGTGCGATTCTGATACAGAGAGTTTGGACGCTGAAGTGGACGGGCGTCTGAGAGATTCCAGGGCAAACCGAACGAGCGTCCAGCAAGAGTGGACGGGCGTCCTTCGACCGACTTTGGCGAACCGACTCAAGACTCTATAAATAGCAGCTGTTTTCTCCACATATGAGAGACCAATTCCACAATACTCGAAACCCTAAACCTAGGGGCGGCTTTAGGCTGCGTTTTTACTTCTTTTATTCCAGTTTTTATGCTCCAAACTCTAGATTAAAAGTAGGTAGTTTTATGTTAGTTTTTCCTGCAATTCCAAGTTTCAAGAGGATGCTTAGAGGCTAAAAGCCTTGAACGAGCGTTGTGAAGCCGTCCAACTCAACAATTCAGTTCCGTTCTTGATTATTTTGTGAGTATTTAATTCAAGTTGTTTCTTTTATCATGTTTATGATGTTTATTGCAATTCATATCGAAAGATCGTTGCTTGTTGATTGTTTATTTTGATGAAAATCATATTAAACTTTAGATCACCATGATAAAGAATAGATCTTAAATCTAATTAACAAGAGTTATTAGGTTAGATTTCTAGATTAGAAATTGAGAGATTTCACACCTTGATTTGAAAGCATTAATCTTTAGATCGAAAGATAAAAGATTGATAGGAGAACTTGTCTAAGAAATTAGGAGTTCATACCTCGGTTAGGTGAATCACAACTTGGTTAGAAATCACGAAATAATCTGAATTGGAATTGAATGTTGATAGGATAGGTGGATCAATTGCTCGTTTACTCGTTATAATTTAATCAAATCCCTTAGAACGTGAATTGTTTAGTTAATCAATTTCCTTTATTGCATACTAGGTTTAGTTTTAGTTGAATAGTTCGCAACCCGTATCTTTCCTGGCTTTAGATCATATCTTCTGTCCAGTTTTACGTTTTAGTTAAGTTTATTTCCAGTGTTGTTTAGCTTTATCCGCTGTTTAGGTTAGTTTTTCGTGACATAATTTAGTTAGACAAAAACTATGGTTAGCAATCGCCAGTTCCCCGTAAGATCGACCCGGTATCAACCTCTATATTACGATCCTTATACTTGAGGAAAACCGGATTTATAAATATTATTACTTGTTTGTGCTTGCTAATAAAATCCGTGACATCCCACATTGCTTAGTTGTGATGTTTATTTGGAGTCTGTAGCCTATATAAAGGCATTTAGAGTCATTGTAAAAGACAGACAAATTTTGATATAAATATATTTGAAGCTTTTAAGCTTTGGTGAGGTTTTCTCACGTTGGGGTTTGGTGGATTCTGACACCGGTGTTTGGTGGATTCCAAACAGAACTTATTGAGGTTGTGAGCGAATCTTGTGGGTGTCCATTATACCAAGGTTTTTGGCTACGGGTTAGCCAAGGGTCGTGGTGCTCGTCGTATTGGTGCCATCAGTCAAGTCCTCGGGCATTTTCGGATCTGATTCGGGTTACGGATCACATCACAAGGCATACCTTAAATCCAAGTTTAAGGTATTCAATTTCAGCGACCAGCCGGAAGCTTTTGTGATGAGCTGCGTGAATAAGGGGCTGGCAGAGCCCGGTGACTTGATGGGGTTCCATATCTACTGCAGAGTCAATTACATTGTTGACTTTCTACCGACATTAGATGGTTGGGTCCGGCAGGCTGTTGTTAATAGGAATGCAACACAACTAGTCCTCCACCCTGTATTAGAGAGTTACCACAACATTCCTTTTACACCTTTACAAGGAAGAAACCTTGTTACAATGTGGTTGGGTAGGTGTAGGATTCAAGATGCTAATTACGATCTTCCTCGTTTGGAGAAGCTATTCTTAGTTGATTGCTCGATGGAGAACGGAATATCCGTGGAAAGCTTTTTGTTAGGATGTGGTAAGGTCAAACACGTCGAGTTGATTAGATGTGCATCGGTAGTGGAAATCTCTCACTCGACAATTGCTTAGAGCTGACCTATTTAAAATTCATCTCAAGTGAGGAGCACAATCTTGTGTCGATTCATATCAAATCCCCAAGTCTTCGCGTGTTATGGCTAGAGGGTGGGAGGATTGAGGCACATGCAATCGTTTCCCCAGCGCTAACCAAGTTCAAAGCACGCCGTTGTGTGTTCAATACAGCACTTGTCGTGAATCATTTGCATAACCTCTGGGAGCTAGAATTAGAAGATTGGGGAAGCGGTTTAGGATTTAATCCGACATTACCATTAATTCTCTTGAGATTTTGGTATTCAAGATCCATCTGAAACGACTGGCGTGATCGGTACCCCGAATCTTAAAAGGTGGGAGTATTGTTCCGGTGACACCGACCCTTTGCCAACAGCACCATTTATAATACAACAAGGTCTTCCACCCGAAGTTGAAGTTCGTGTACGTGCTAGGCTTGCCACAGGTGATCAAGATCACGAGCGCAACAACCGGTGGATTCATGATCAGATGGAGCATTGTTTGAGGGCTCTTGGTAACTACGACAAAATGAAACCGGGCATATGCCTTTTGTCCTCTTCCCAGGTCATTTATTTTGTTTGTAATATTTTTTTTCTTTCTCTTTTCCTTATATATAATTCATATCAGATTCGGTCAATCATTTTTCAATGAAGCTACTCGATCATAAAATTGAAAAGTAAGTTCATCTTCAGCAGCAGCATCAGTAGTGGTAGTGTGAGAACTTAACTTGTGACATTATGCATTTTACTTTTGCAGTGTATAATAATTGAAAGATTCTCTGATGTGGTTAATTTGCTAAATGGTTTGGACGATGACGAGGGAGTGATAGTGCACATATCGTCAGAGGGCATCGTGGATGACATCCTAAACGAAGTATATCGGGGGGAGGGACATCGTACGATCCGGCTACGCGTGTTATATTCACAGGGCGCTTTGTTAAGGTACGTACTCCACTACGTATTTTGATTGATGTAAATCCCTCGTTCCGTGTCAGTACACACGAATAGCTAATAAATACACTCTTTACCTAGCTAGTTGTAAGTAATGTGTGTTTTTCGGACCATCACCCCATACTTCTATCTTTGGATCACCAGCGTGCTATAGATCCCCCTGCAAGACCTTTTCGCTTTCAAGCATGTTGGTTGAAACATACGGCTTTCCACACCTTCTTCTGCGCGATGCTTGGCAAGCTAGTGACGATGACTTCAATACATCATTATGCAATTTTAGCACCAAAGTCCAGGAATGGAACAAAAATGTTTTTGGTAATATCTTCTACCGTAAAAGCGATGTCGAGCCGAGTGCAGAATTCAAACTAGCCTTATCAAAGGCCCCTCGCGGTTTTTATCAAATTTAAACAAATCTCTTGTGCGAGAATATGACGAGATCCTCTCTCAAGAGGAGACTTTTCGGTACCAAAATCACGACTAAACTGGATTGAGGATGGTGAGCGGAACACGCGGTATTTCCACATCTCGCCTAAACACAGACGGAAGAATAGCCGGATCCTTTACCTACAAGACGATACATGGGACTTGGATTAGCGATCATGCTGCCTTGAGTGAGATGGTGCGCCACTTTTATATAAACCTCTATACCGCGGAGCCGGTAACACCTATGCCAAATGGTCTTTTTGACCCTTTCATCAGTCATGCAGATAAAAGACTTCTTAATCGTCCGGTCAGCCCTTGTGAAGTGAAAGCAGCAGTTTTTGATATGGGGGCTCTCAAATCCCCTGGGCCTGATGGTTTCCCACCGATCTTCTACCAACAAAACTGGGACACAGTTGGCCCTTCCCTCACTAGCTGAGTGCTCAAGGCCTTTCGTGATCGCCATTTTTCTCCGGAGATGAACCGCACTTTTATAGCTCTTATCCCCAAAGTCTCGCCACCAGAACGAGTCTCTCAATTACGACCCATTGATCTATCCAATGTCACGGCAAAAATTATCACTAAAATTATAGCAAACCGGCTGAAAACGATCATTGGAAAAGTGGCAGATAACAGTCAAAGTGCATTCATACCGGGTAGGGAGACCTCTGACAATATCATCGTAGCTCAGGAAGTGCTGTATACCATGCGGAAAAAGAAAGGAAATAAGGGGATCATGATCATTAAAGTTGATCTTGAGAAAGCATATGACCGAGTCAGCTGGGACTTCCTCCGTCATGTCCTTAAAACCGTGGGCTTTCAAGACACGATCCTCGATATTATTATGTACTCACTCTCGAGTACTTCTCTTGAGATACTTTGGAATGGACAGCCTTTGGAGGGATTTCAGCCCAACCGTGGTCTAAAACAAGGAGATCCTTTGGCCCCGTATTTGTTTGTTATAGTCATGCAGGTGTTGAGTTGTCTTATTCAACAATCAATCATGGTAGGGAAACGTTTTGGTTATTGAATAAAATACTCCTTCTTTCATTTATTCTTTCAATGATAGGGCTGGAAGAGAGGTGATTGACAATCTTCACGTCTTTAAGAAAGAGCTACCTCTTGGAGAAAATGTGATATATTTCTCTTGCTCTCTTTGTCTTGTGCCTTGAATTTGTTACGGTTTAAGCTTACGCAATTTATTTCACGTTGGGATCTATTCTTTGATATTATTGTTGACAACGATTTATGTTGGGTCCGCCGTGTCTTGCACGGCTCACGTTCACTAGTACTAGGATTAAGAGTACAACTTGAAACGAAAAGACATAGGACATGATGGAGAATATATATGGTATTTATCCATGATCCTCATGATATCTTCAATGTCATAAAGAATTCAATTTTATTCATATTTATATTCCTCCTTCCTTATTATGTTGAGTTTTGTGCACTATTACACAATTTTTGTGACATCGAGACACAATTGAGGGCAAAATTAGACTAAAGTTTTTTTTTTGAGAAAAAGAATAATTATATAATTTCATAATGGAGGTGTTTGATGGTATTATAAAGACTCGAGAAATAAAATTCTATGTGTCGAGAGATATATGATTAGAGGTGATTTTTATAAAAAGTCCATTTCTCCTTTCTCGCTCTTGTTTCTCTCTCTTTTTGCTCTCATCTGAAAGCCTTTCTGTGTTGATCCGCCGCCCTCCGGCATCTTGCCGGGGAGGCTTGTAGTATGTAGTTTTTCTCTTTTGTTTTTCTCTCCGTTTTCTCCTTCCTCTCTGTCATCCACGGTGGAGGCACTTCGCCTCTCCGGCCGCCGGGTTGTTGGGTGGTAGATAGTTGGCTTTGGCTCTGATTGATGATTTTTCGGCCTTTCTTCTCTACTTCCGGTCGATCTTGGATCGATCTGTGTTTCCTGGCATCGCTTGTGGCGCTCTCGGTCTTGGCTTTCACTCCGGCAAGCACCTCGGTCCTTATGCTTTCGGGCTTTTGCATTCGCGCTCGGATTGGCGTGTTGGCCCGGGGTCCTGGTGGTTGGTGACAAAGCGAGGTGGAGTCGCGCTTCGGCGGCGGTTCTTTTTCAATCTTTTTTTTTTTGTTTTAGTCTGTATTATTTGTTTGTCGTCGGGTAATAGATTGCTTTTAGATGATCCATGTGTTCTGGACGCCCCATTCTTTCCTTTGGGCTAAGTATCCAAATGTCGACGCCTCCCGCCGATCACCAATCGGGTCGAACCTCAGCTTGCCTCCTTCCGACTCGGGGGCACGAAAAGATCAAGATCCGGATGCATAGACCTTTTCTAGCACACGATTTGTGGCCTAGTTCGGCGTGGTTCGGTTTTCCCACAAAATGTGGGCGGATGTTCCACCCAATTCTCTCATTCTTCTTCAAGTCTCTTATTGAGACCAGTCTTGATTTGCCTTTTTTTAGTGTGCTCGACTTGTCCATTCGCTATGGGTAGCCAACAGATGTGAAATGTTTGGCGATCCCTAGTTCGGAACACCATGCCTGGACAGTCCTATCCTCAAATTGAGTCCCATTATCCGAGATCGTTGTCTTAGGTATGCCATAGCTGCATATGGTGTCTTTATTTGGTTTTAATCTTTCCTTGCATTCCACTATTTGTTGTGGTGAGGTTTTGGCCTAGGTGATTGAAGGTTGTTGATTCAAATGGTGTGGCAATGCTGGTGTTTTTTTTGTCTTTAGAAAAATGGAAGAGCCTAAATTCTCTATTGATGAGGCCGAACTGCTGCTATTTAATGCATTTTCTGCTTCATACGTCTTTCATGAAGTTTGATGTGGTGCGGGTTTGAAGGATAAAGGTCTATCATGGATAAAACATACCGCTTTGGTCTTTAACAACTTGAAGAATGTTTTAGTTCCTCTGATATGCTTTTTGATTATATTCAATAGTATTAGGCTTTTATTATCTTGATTCCCGGGGAGTTGCATCTCCATAATGCTTTGATAGATTGTTTCGTTACGATATCCACCATTTTTTGATAGATTGTTGTATTACGAATGTTAATGGTAATATTTTGTCTGTTAATAAAAATGTGTTATCGTGTTAGTGTAAACTATTGCGATAAAATTCGGTTTTCAAATAATACGTCGAAAAGGTATCAAATGAGGTCTCAAAATAAAGATAAAAAAAATATGAACTTTGGTGAAACAATTTTGATGATCGGTGTTTTAAATCAAAAGTTACGGTCGTTTATAAGAAAAACGCTCAGGTTAATGCAAATATTTTTTCGGCTTTCAAAATTTACGTCGGAAGGGTATCGTATTTGGGCTCAAATTAAAGAGCAAAAAAAAAAAAGAATTTTGGTGAAAAAAATTTCGATGATTGGAGTTTTAAATCAAAAGTTACGGTTGTCTGAAAAAAAAAAAAAAAAAAAAAAAAACCTGAAGCGGAAGCACATTTATCGGAAACTGAAGGATATGCGCGCCGACTGTTATTAAAGGGGTAATTTTGTCCGTCTGATTTTTTTTTTGGTCCTTTTTACAACTAAAAACGAATATGTCATATTTATTAATTTTTTAATTAAAAATGAGCTTTTCCCTCAATCCCCCCTCCCCCAAATTTTTTTTTAATAAAATGCATTTTTAGAACTATTTAAAAAAATTATACACTAATATATACTAAATGACACGGTAATATTTTTTTTAAAAAAAAAATTGACCCTTTACCCAATCTTATATAGATTTCTAAAATTAATACTTATAAACTTATAATATGATATGTCGTTTTCGATTTAAGTACCTGGCCCTAAAATTATACTGTCCCTCGCCCATACACCCAATTGCATGTTCAACAAGTTATGTAGTGATTTGCATGAAGAATCAATCAATCGTAGCTACTTATTATATTATATATACATGGATTATTACCATATAATTTTATTTTTTTAACAGTACCATATATTTCTTAGTTTCTTATAATCAATTTAATTACTTTCCTTAATATATGAGTGATAACAATATAATAAAATCACATTGTTTTTTTTTTTTTTTAAATCACATTGTTTATGTAAAAGCTTCGAATCGCTTTTGATATTCTTTCCGTAAATTATTTAGCCGACTTAATTAAGATGGCTGTGTATATATATATATATATATATCATTCCTCATAACTTTTTCATTACATCAAATCGTCATCTGCCTCCACTCTGATTTTTCCAGCTTCTAACTTGGATCAATTAAGTACTGCTGCGGTACGTTCAAGTTTTGAAGCAATTAATGAGTAATCCAAATCATCTTGTCTCACGTAAGTGTCTCGATCTTCTTGTTTTATTTTGTTTCTTGTTTTTTAATTTATTCATCCAAATCTAAGAACTTGAACGTTATTCCAAAAAAAAAAAAAAAAAAAAACTTGAACTTGAACGTACTTGATCTTGTCTCACATGCATATTTTGTCTTTATATATGTGATTTAAGAACTTGATCTTCTTTTTTAATTAGTCTATATATCCAAGAACTTTATATGCGATTCTCATCTTGTCACGTAAGTGTCTCTTCTTGTTTTATTTTGTTTTTCTTGTTTTTTATTCATTCATATCCAAGAACTTTATATGTGATTTAAGAAATCGATCTTCGTTTTTAGTTAGTTGTATATTTTAATTCACCGGCATGATAAATATCAGAATTTAATTAACTACTTGGTAGCAATTAATGGAAACGAATGTGTAGTGATCGATATATCTTTTATATGCATGCATGTTTTTTTTTTGCTTTCTGAGGGGGTTTTGCATGGCTTTTTATCCGAGATGTTTAACCTGATGGGGTCTTATCAGGGGCGGGGGTGGGGGTGTAATATATAAATTTATGAAAGTATTGTGAGGGCAGAGCCAGGATTTTGATTTCGGGTGAGCTAATAAACTATATTGAGTTCATCGGATAAGCTGGAAAAAAAACATTATATGGATCAAACTAGACTACATAAATTTTATAGTGTAATATATTTTTTTCAGGATCATTTACTGTTCCTTTGTCCATATACTAGATACGGCTTGTGATTGATATAACCCTGTGCTTCTTCTCTCTGTTTGTTTTTCTTCTTTTTTTTTTTTTTTTTTTTCCTTCTTTGTTTTTTAAGAATTCATTAAACTTTATATAAAAGTATATATGGCAATATTATGAAATTGTTTATATTTTGGCATTAATTTTTATGCGGTACTGCATCATTGGTGTTATACTTGGCTTGTATCTTCCCAACACAAAAGAGGTTAATTAGGAATTGCTCAAAGAAAAAAATTGTTAAATTCTATGTAAAATACAGGAATACGACTAGTGATTAATTATTAATAGATGCGTAATGACACAACCCGGCACTAAATAACAGAAATATGTATTAATTATTGTTGAACAGGAAATGGAAAACGGGTTTGCCAACTTTGAGAACAAGTTATACTCGAGTTGACGATCGTTTTCGGCAGAAAAGACGACTGCGAGAATGGCCGTGATTTAACAAGAGTTGGTACAGGCATACCTTAAATCCAAGTTTAAGGTATTCAATTTCGCAACCACCGGAAGCTTTCGTGAAGGACTGCGTGATTAAGGGGTTGGCGGAGCCGGTGACTGATGGGGTTCCATATCTATTATGGAGTCGATTATGGTGATGATTTCCTATCGACACTAGATGGTTGGGTCCGGCAGGCTGTTGTTAATAGGAAAGCAACACAACTAGTCCTCCACCCTGTATTAGAGAGTTACCACAACATTCCGTTTACACCTTTACAAGGAAGCAACCTTGTTACAATGTGGCTGGGTAGGTGTAGGATTCAAGATGCTAATTACGATCTTCCTCGTTTGGAGAAGCTATTCTTAGTTGATTGCTCGATGGAGAAAGGAAAATCCGTGGAAAGCTTTTTGTCAGTGTGGTACGGTCAAACACGCCGAGTTGATTAGATGTGCATCGGTGGGGGAAAATCTCTCGATCAACAATTGCACAGAGCTAACATATTTCAAATTCATCTCAAGGGAGGAGCACAATCATGTGTCGATTCGTATCGAAGCCCCAAGCCTTCGCGTGTTATGGCTGGAGGGTGGGAGGGTTGAGGATCATGCAATCGTTTGCCCGGCGCTAACCAAGTTCAAAGCACGCAGCTGTGTGTTCGATACAGATGATGTCGCGAATGATTTATATAATCTCTTGGAGCTAGAATTAGAAAATTGGAGGAGCGGTACGATAGGATCTAGTCAAATTTTCAATAATTCTATTGAGAATTTGGTATTCAAGAACTGTCCTGAACAGCCTGAGTTGATCGTTACCCGGAATCTTAAAAGGTGGGAGAGTTCCGGTCATTCCGACACTTTGCCAGAAGTACCAATTTTAACACGAGCATCACTTGAAAGTCCTCGACCCGAAGTTGAAGTTCGTGTACGTGCTAGGCTTGCCACAGGTGATCAACATCAAGAGCGTCGAGACAAATGGATTAGCGAGATGCAGCGTTGTTTGAGGTCTCTTAGTAACCTCGACAATATCAAACTGGGCATATGTTTTTTATCCTCTTCTCAGGTTTTTTTTTTTTTTTTTTTTTCTTCTTCTGTTCCTTATATATAATTCATATCTTATTCAGTCAATCTTTTTCAATGAAGCTACTCGATTAAAAAAAAAATATTGAAACGTAAGTGTGAGATCTTAACTTGTGACTTAATGCATTTCACTTTTGCAGTGTATAATACTTGAAAGATCCTGGGATGTGGTTGCTTTGCTAAAGGATATGCTAAAGGATATGGACGACGACGGAGTGATAGTGCATATATCGTCAGAGGGCATCGTGGGACGGACGTCCTAAACGAAGTATATCGGGGGGAGGGGCATCGTAGGATCCGGCTACGCGTGTTATATTCACAGGACGCCTTTGTTAAGGTACGTACTCCACTCCGTATTTTGATTGACGTAAATCCCTCGTTCCGTGTCAGTACACACGAATAGCTAAATACACTCTTTACCTAGCTAGTAGTAATGTGTGTTTTTACTGTTGTTGGCAGGGAGTAAAAGAAGAAACCAAAAGACGAGATGAGAATGTGAAGGTGGTTGAGTTTGAGGAAACAGAAGCAGCAGCAACAACAGAGGATCTTGTAGTTATTAACTTTGTTAACAATGTTGCAAATCGCACAACATTGAAATCTGTTGTTGGTATCTTAGTAGAGAATTATAAACCTCCTGAACCTTTGATTGAATCAGAATATCCATTGTCTTTGGAATATTCTCAACGCACTGCTCCAATTCCATGAGAAAGGATCCGATCCTGCTGCTTGCTGGTGATTGATGAAGAAGCTGAAGGCGTCTGTCAGTGTCATGTTGCTTGCTTTGATTTGTCATTAATAATTAGAGCTTTTCTTGGATTGGATTGGATTGATGGTACAATTTATTTAGCATTTTGAGTTTTCAGATATTACAGCTCGATCTATTGATATATGTATTTCTCCTATGAATATTGTTTTACCGTTAATTTATTTTAATTACTTTCCTCCTCAAACTAAAGTGTTTAATTTGTTTTCTTATATCAAATTATAAGACTAATTTGATAGTAATAATTAGTGTTTGACATGTCACACTACTACTACTACTACTACTACTACTACTACTTCTTCTTCTTCTTCTTCTTCTTCTTCTTCTTCTTCTTCTTCTATCGACACGCTTTACGAACGTGAGAAAAAGGGACAAGACACAACAATATAGGATGGCCGGTTCACCACCTGCGGTAGGGCCAGAAATGTGAATGTGGAGGTAACTGAGTTTCAAGAAGCACAAGGAGGAGATGAAGCAATAGAGGAAGGGCTATTGGATCCTGTAGTTACAGACTTTATTGACAAGGTTAAATCTCACGCAGAATCTCGTGCAAATCCAACAAACATTGAAATCAGTTGGTATCTCAGTGAAGAATTATAAACCTTCTGCACAATTAATTGAATCAGAATATCCGTTGTCCCTGGATTTGAATATTCTCAACGCACTGCTCCAGTTCCATGAGAACTACTACTACATTCAATTCGATCCTGCTGCTTGCTGCTTGATGCTGGTGATCATGAAGAAGCAAAGGCGTCTGTTGCTTTTCTTTTATCATTTACTTGAGAGTTTTACTTCTTAATTCCCTTGGATTTGATAGTACAATTTAGTTTCTAAGTTCTCAGGTATTTCATTCAGCTCTATATATTTCTCTTACTATGAATTTTGTTGTTATTCTATTCAAATAATATGAAGGGTAAGGACACTTTACATTTCAAGTCTACATAGAGCTTCTATAATATAACACTAAAATATTCTACTGCGTGCACAATTAGTATGGAATAAGAAGATTTGAATCTAAAAGCTCACTTACTAGAGCATGAATTAGAAAGATAACCAAGGATTTCGTTTCTGAGATGCACACAGTGATGAAGTGAGTTTACATGCTTGCAAAAGCGATAATAAATTATTACAGGAGACAAATTACAGAGAGAAATTTGACATATTCATATCAGACATCGTCTTCAAGCAATGCAGCAGGCGTTGTGCAAAATTGAAAAGCTGAAGCAATGCAGACTATGATCGAGTCTTGTTCTTTTTAAAGTACACACGGACATTATATATATGGAAGCAGCTTGAGAAACAGAGTCACGTGTTTGACATATGTCGATTAATGGTCTTATTTCCTGCCATATCCATCCATCCAATCCAACAAGACTACAAACGAGAGCTGAAATCAGACAATCTTTGCAATGAAATCGTACTCCTTAATTTTGTTTACTTGTTATGATCGGACTAGCTATCAGGTTCAAGAAGCCTCGTAAGTGGTCGTAGGTAGGTAGGTAGGTAGGTACAACACTTTCGGAAACAAGCCATTTCTCATACCTACCTACCACATTCTGCTCGCTAATCAACATGCATATATATATATATAATAGCAACCCTTCTTTCGCGTATCCAATGCTGACGTGGCAGTTAGCAATTGGACGAGAGCCGTAATGAAACTACTGTCTCTCTCCTGTATTACATCCAATAACACGTACCCTTTTCACCATTTTCCTCCATGTGGTTCAATCAGCTTTATGTTTCGCCTCTAACCGTCCAATTTGAAGCCTATACCCAATAATACATTCTCTTCTATTTCCAGATTCTCTTGTATTATTAACCTCACCAACAGCTCCGGTTTTAATCAAGAGGCTAATATCGGATTAATATTCGGATCCAACCGCCAGATAATGCAATGCATCAGCCATCAGAATCACTACTCTGCACTTGAAGCTTTCCACTCTCTATATATACAAAATGTCTCCCAATTCAATGTCTTCAAAACTCTGCTTGCAATTGTGTTCTATACATAAAGAATTTACCGAGAAACACGGATGGCTAGACGACAATCCCGGGATCATTTTTTCCATCAACACTTGAAACACTAGAACCTTCCCGTGCCTTGTTTAACGCGTCTGGAATGAGGCGTTGCACGTAAGATAGCCAATCTTCAGGTGATAAGGAATCAATTGCTGCAACTTCTCTACCTTAATTTGTATTCATGATTTCAGCAGAATGTAAACCAAAGCATTTTATTATCAGTGCCACAAACAACTGCACATCAGAAAAGCCGACGTATCAAAAATGCATGGTTAAAAAGAGACTAAAAATTTGTGGTTATAATGCTTGTCAATCGGTATAATCGTCAACCAATTAGCTAGTGAATGCAGGGTGGGGAACCTTACGTTAAAACTCATCTCTTCTCCATCTGAACTCCGCAAATGTCAAAGATTTACTGCAGCAGGTTACCTGTGTGTAATCGGCTTCTAATCATATGACACTTGTAATGAATCCGTAGCAGCGCCTGTTATGAATTACTCTTCAATTGATTTTCAAATCAAAGTTGTAAGAACCTCAAACACCACAAAACCAACGAATATATATATAACAGGGAACAGATCTTCGAGCCTACTAATTAAACACTTCCAGATCCAGCCCCCATAACCCTCTAATTTCTAGAATGTGAAATGTGAAAGAGCTTAAAACAAGATCAGGGTTGGAACTCACTTGGCTGCAATCGGGTCGGGTCACCAACAATTGATCCACACACCTCTTTCTATATCCCTCATTGTCTTGCTGTTACCCTAAGATATCCAATGAACCTCCTTTATTATATCACCTGATTGCATATAAGATCAAAAGTGCGATTAAAGGGTGTCGGCCTTCTTTTGAAAATTAAAAGCATTTCTATTCTTCCATATGTGACACAAATTAAGCAAAAATAAAGAGATCGAGGGATTACTTCAGAAATCAAAGCATAATCATCAGAACGTTTAGGAAGAAAATTTCAATGCAATGCCAGACTGAATCACCAACTCAAACGATTGCTATCTGTGAGCCCTTCAGGTGGTTTAGAAGAGAAATTTACATGCTGCAAACAAGAGAGTGAAAGACAAAAGAGAGAAAATGTAGCATTATTACATGAAGAAAAGCAGAAACGGTAACCATAACGGACCTCGACTTCAGACAATGGAGGCATTGGGCAAGTTGAAAAGCGAAGCAATGCAGACTGAATCACCATGATAATCAATTCAAATGATGGTTACCTGTGAGCCCTTCCGATGCAAAAAGTAATTTCACATGCTGCAAACAAGAAGTTCCAAGGCAAAAGAGAGAAATTAAGCATTATTAATTGAAGCAAAGCCATAAATTGATAACCATAACAAACCTCGTTCTCAAACATAGAGCAACGTCTTCCCTGCAACAGCATCATCATCCACTGTCAGAAACACTGTTGCAGCCTCATTATCCTGAGCAAACAACTCTGCCTTTTGCCTCTGTTCAGCCGTAAAGATCAAGAGTGACAAGTTCAGCAGTTGGTGTCGTAAATGGTTGTTCATCAAACTCTCCTACAGCTGCTACACAGAGTGCAATAATGAAACATGACAAGTTCAGGAGTGACAAATTCAGTTGTTGTTGGCATGCCTAATGCTCGCTTTAAATACTCCTAGAACTGTTAGTCACAATGGTATGATGAACGTTGCAAGCACAGGATCGAGTGACGAATTCGGTTGTTGTTTCCATGCCTAATGCCTGCCTTTAATTCTCCAAGAACCTGTTAGCCATATGGGAACGATGAACGTTTCAAGCTCAGGAGCGACAAATTCAGTAGTTGGCATGGCTAATGCTTTGAATTTTCCTAGAGCTATTAATTAGTCATAACAGAATCATGAACGTGTCGAGCTCAGGAATGACAAATGCATTTGCCATGGCTAATGCTTTGAATTCTCCTAGAGGTGTTAGTCATAATGGCATGATAAATGTTTTAAGCTCAGGCTCAGTTGTTGGCATGGCTAATGCTTTAGACAAGCAAGTGGAACGAATAAGAAGGAGAATGATAAAGAATAGAGAATCTGCTGCAAGGTCTCGAACCCGGAAGCAGGAATATATTACCGAGTTAGAAGAATAAATAGCCAAACTTAAAGAAATTAACAGGGGGCGCTCATGAACATGCAGAAGAACCAGGAACCGGAGTCAGGCAAAGAAGTTAAACGAAAACGATTACACAGGACGTTGACACGGCAATGGTAATTAATGAGAGTATGAAGCAAGAAACACCCTTGGTTAGAAGAGGCATCATCTGCCATTGGATACTAATGTTACCATGTTTGCTGAAGAACTACTTATCATTCGCTTCATCTTTGGAAGCCAAAAAGGGGAAGTAACATTCATAATACTGTTTAAGAAAAGGGAAAACTGAATCAGAAAAAACACAGCTTCTTGAAATAATACTACTGATCCCAAAAAACAAAAAAAAAAAATCCTGATTCACTTCAGATTAACATTCGACATAAGTTGCATTGGACCTATATTTCAAACTCGTTGACCAATGATTTTAAGGACTAAAGCATCGATCGACTAGTACGCAGAGTACACGTCCTTATTCCTAAACTACAAGCAAATCAGATCAATGGAATTTAGTTTCCTCACTTCAAATGATTGTTGTCTGTGTGAGTCCTTCAGATGTAAGAAAGTAAATTCTGCAAACAAGAAATTCCAAGACAAAAGTGAGAAATTTAGCATTATTACATGATGCAAAGCAGAATTATATAGTAACCATATATAACAAACCTTAGTTTTCAAACAATGCAGACATTGTACAGATCAAAAAGATGAAGCAATGCAGGCTGATTGGCTTCTTCAACATTTTCACTGATGGCTTGAGGATGATACTTAATCCTTTGAGCAGAAGAAGGAGCAAAAAGATTAGACAGCGACGCCACTAAAAATTGCCTTGGATCCTCAATATCCTTCAAAGGGTCTTCATCCTGTTTCTTTCCTGCGTTGTAGAGAGGAGCAAAATCGATGGTTTCGCTGAATTCTGGAATTTCAGGCTCATCATCATGTACCCTTGTCTGCTCAAGTCGCGAAAGAAGTGTAATGATACTGTCCAACATCTTCCCCCAGAGCTTGACGTAAAAAATATCTGGAGACTCGCAAATCAGTCGTGTTAAAGCAATAGATGTAAGCTTTAACTCAATGGGATTCGTAATCAGTTTAAGATTGGGTATCCAAAACTGCTCCAATATGACTAGAAAAGCATTCGGCTGGACTGCTGTGTTTACTGAACTGACAAGGTTTTTGGGACCGTCTTTTAGCAGGAATAGAGACATGAACACAATGATATTCTTCACACTTTTTTGAGTCCTCTTATTTCGCAACCGGTTAAAAAGGGAAACCCATAAATGCCTTACTAATGGTGAAATTGCATCAAATCCAAGGTTTTCCATAACGGTGTTTAGGACATAATATCCCTGGTCGTCTATGGCTGAAGACGAAACAAGCTTACCATATATCACACTTGGAAAACTGAGCTCATGTGAAAAGTAACCAGCGTTTGCTTTGCTCATCCACGTGTCAGGCAAACGAAGAATATCGAAGACTTGAGAATAGTACTCCACAGGCAGAAGAGGTCTGTTCAAGTAAACAAGCTCTGCCAGCAACCGGAAAGCATAGGTAAGGAATACACTGATATCTCTAGCCAAAATCATTTGCAGAATTGGATAAAGTTTCTTTTCCAATAGAGACACAAGACAAATCTCCTCTTTACACGGCCTTCCCTTTATTTCTTTCGAGAGAAAACATACCCTTCTAATAAGCCCAGTCAATGATTCAAATAGATAGTCATTGAATGAAGGATTTTTCGGATTCTGACAAACTTTGTGAAGAATAGTTGTCAGCCGTTCTATACAAAGTGAAGCTATATCAGCAGTCAGGTCACCTACCAAAACAACATGCATTATACATTTCATGACATACGGATTTTCTTCAGATTCACGATTACTGAGGGCACCAAAGAGGTTACTCATCAGCTTCGGCAAAATCGGACTAATATCTTCTGAAGTATACCCAGCTCTGGAAAACAAACTTTCATAATATGAACAGCGCCGACGCCTCTCACTATCATCTTTGTGCCGCGATAAGAGTTCCTCTAACTTATCTGGTAAAGTCACTCTTTCATCTTTGACCAGCAAGAGTTCCTCAATGAACCTTGCGGCACACGAGTGAACCGCGTAATTCGGTGAAGTAAGTAACCGAATAACACCAGGGAGAGCATCCAATGCATGCATTTTTAATATCTGATTTCTAAACAATATGAAGAACTTCAGCGATATAGCTTTTACCATTGGAAAAGATGTGACATCCTCATTATCTAATTCATCAACAATAAACATATAACAAAAGCATTCAAAATCCACTATGTCAGTTGAAACAAAGGTTCCAGCAGCATTTTCGGTGGCAAGAGAAATAGCCAAATAAACAGCACAATACATGTACTTCCAATTGCCTTTGCGGTTACCCTTGAACCTATGCTCACATCTCAAAGTTTGAAAATGAACTTCCTTGGCTACTTTATCCTTATAATGTGTAGCCATCCCTTTGAGGAGCTCACATGAAATCCTTGTTATTGTGCCAATATTGCTTCCTTCCTTATCCTTCCAAATGAACTCTATCGGATTCATCTTAAACAACTCCTCATCCACATCATGCAGCATTACGATGGGAAAAACAATACTTTCATAAATCTGACGCAATATTACGTCGCTAGAAAGCAGAATGTGGTGACTACTTTTGCTAACCGAGGTCAGAAACTTAATTGCACTGACAATCAGCCGCTTGCTGCCATGTGATGAAGAAGAAGAAACAACAAGACTCAAAACGGACTCCACAAAGCCACTCAAATAGCCTTGTTGAAACAACAACTCCTCCTCCTTTATCACATAAAGACTGATATTCTCACAAATCGCAGCACGCAGGTCAGCAAGCGCAAGCTCATCAACACCATGAAAATTTAATGTAATGTACTTGTTGAACTCAACCATCCACACACTCATATGGTCCTTAAAAAACTCATGCACCTCATGAAAATTCAAATAGTAAAAAATAGAACAACACAACCGCTGCGATTCGATATAAAGCTTAAGGGTGGGAGCATCGGCTGCCCCTGATTCCAACGTTTGATCAATCAGGTTTGCTGTTCGATTAAATAAATCTGACAAAGGCTGGGCAAAATTATCCAGACAATATTTCAAATCAACAGGCAAATCGTTACCTCTAAAGTTCATAAACAAAGAATTAACCGAGACTAAAAGTCCATTAATCCATGCATAATCATCAGTCTGCAGGCGGCAAATCTTATGAAAATGTGCTACCATCTCCGGCAGCAAAGCAGGCCACTCCATCAGGTAAATCGTGCTGTCCAATTAATTACAGGGCGGATTGCGGAATCCTTTGCCGAGAAATGGCTCAGCGGTAAGGCGAAATAGACCAGCGGCGGCGCCGTGATTGGATCTTTCGGCAACGTCAGCTTAACGGCTGGGCTAAGGTTGTTGGAGTGTATTGAGAAAACATTGGGAGAGAAATGGTCCAACTTTCAGAATTCCACACGCATTTGCAACTTTTGATCAAATTTAAATAAACCGAGCGCGGGCAAAAGTAGGTGTAATTCACAGAAATTGGAAAATCAGGTCGTGTCAGATCTGACACTTGAAAATCAGGTTGTGCCTTTTCTGACATGAAAAATCCGGTAAACGTAGAGATCCTTACGTTCGAGACGTAGAGATATCTACGTTTAAACGCGTGAAATGTAAATAACATAACCAGAGTGCGGTTGATCTTTTTCACGCGTTTAAGCGTAGGTTGTCTCACGTTTAAACGAAGTAACTCCACGTTCAAACGTAGAAAACCTACGTTTAAGCGTAGGTAATCCAAAGAGATTTTTTGAAATTTATCTACGCCCCGAGCGTAATAAACTCTACGTTTAAACGTAGGGTTGATACGTTTAAGCGTGAGATTTCTACGTTAAGCGTAGATTTTCTACGTTTTTGCGATTGGTAGATAGATATTAAACATGTTGTAAGGTCCTTGTTGAATATAAACCACATTAACGGCAATTTTCTCATTCACGCAAAGGTTTTGAAGCTTTGAAGCTAATATCCATTTCTTCATCTTTCAAGTCCATTTCATAAATCATTCAAGTGTTAAAATGGGTAAGTTATTGCTTAATTCAAGTGCTCAATGTGTGTATGTTATTTATATTGTAGTAATCATATGTTTAATACCAAAATGTGTGTTTTAAGTAGGTTATTTATGTAATGTTTATACATCTAAGTAGTGTATTTAAGTATTTTCTTAGCTAATATCCATTTCTTCATCTTTCAAGTCCATTTCTCATCATTCAAGTGTTAAAATGGGTAAGTTATTGCTTAATTCAAGTGCTCAATGTGTGTATGTTATTTATATTGTAGTAATCATATGTTTAATACCAAAATGTGTGTTTTAAGTAGGTTATTTATGTAATGTTTATACATCTAAGTAGTGTATTTAAGTATTTTCTTAGCTAATATCCATTTCTTCATCTTTCAAGTCCATTTCCTCATCATTCAAGTGTTAAAATGGGTAAGTTATTGCTTAATTCAAGTGCTCAATGTGTGTATGTTATTTATATTGTAGTAATCATATGTTTAATACCAAAATGTGTGTTTTAAGTAGGTTATTTATGTAATGTTTATACATCTAAGTAGTGTATTTAAGTATTTTCTTAGGGTTCAATTACTAGGTTTTAGTGTAAGTAATGATATTTATTTAACCGAAATGTTTGTTTTGAGTATATCATGTTTACTATTTTTGGAAACAATCTTTTAAGTTGATAATGATTTAGTTGATCTTGACTTGAATCGTTTTTTTTATTTGTTTTAAACAGATAATCGCAACACTATGATTGTTGTCTCGTTCAACGGAGAATTTACATATGATTCTATCTATAACAGGTGGAATCATGTAAATGGATCGATGTTCTCATTATTTGTTCCAAAGAATATAGGATTGAATGCGTTATTGGATAAAGTGCATTTGAGGCTTGGTATTGATAGGTCTGATTCAAAGCTCAACCTAAAAGCTTTGTTTACCTACGGTAGTGTGGGAAATATACCACCCGATGATATCTTAGGCAGCGAGACCTTAAATGGTTACATCGGCGGCCTATGGCGAGTAAGAATGTAATTTTTGTGTGAATGCCACACCAGTGGAGGCAAACAATGAACCGATAAATGAGGAGGATGATGGCATTGATTTAAATGATGAGGATGATGGCATTGATTTAAATGAAGATTGCAATGCCCCGGATGATAACAATACTCCGGATTACAGTATTGGAAATTTCCCTTCTCCGGTACAAGAACTTGCCACATATCCAAATTTTAATCCGTTCGAGCAACAATATGGATGTAGTGGGTATGAAAACAATGTTGCTACACAAAGGCTTGGTGAAGCTTCGGACCAACCGCTTCGGTATGAACCAAGTAAGACCAAGTCATAATCTGTCAAATCATCCTTCAAGTAGTCGTAATATTGTCATAAATGACCAACCACACCATTCGTTTGGTATCCTCCTAACCAACCTTCAAGTAGTCGTGTTCCACCCATCCAACATGACCATATAATATGTTTGGTGGATCAAGAACTAGTTTTTTGGCTTCTCCGTTTGCACCTCAAATACAAACCGATCAAACCGGCAGAGTTGACAACAATAATCGGGGTGCGTGCTAGGGCAAGCGTCGAGAAGATTATTCATGGAGGATTCCCACATTTGAAGATGATGATTTACCGAGGTGTTTATCCGATGCACGTTACATATGAATGACGTGAACGAATTGTTCATTGGGAAGAAATACGATTCAAAAGAAGATTTTAATTTGAAAATAAAATCGCGTATGCGATTGCGAACAATTTTCGGATGAGATTGGGTAGGTCGGACACACGTTGCTTGTATTACAAATGTCTTAACGATACATGCAAATGGCATGTAAGGTAAACGGGTGAAGGTGAATACAGATGTCACACGTACATTTGAGATCACAACGTTGAATGATGTCCATACTTGTGCCTCTCAGGAGAATTCGGATAATGACAATCGACAAGCAACACCTATTGTTATTGCGAGTCTGCTAAGTCGAAAATGGAAGAACTCGGCAATGAGTATAAGCCCGAGACAAATTATGGAGGACATGCTCACAACTTACAGTGTACAATTGACTTATGACCAAGCATACCGAGCTCACGAGATGATGAGAATGATGGTGAGAGGTTCACCGACGGAGTGTTACAACGCGATACCCTCGTACTTGTGGATGGTGCGTGAGGCCAATGAATGGACCTATATTGACTTTCGACTTGATAACCGGGAAGGTTCGGCGGTTGTTTCATGTCTTTGGGAGCAAGCCGTCGTGGGTTCAAGTATTGTCGACCTATTTTGTGTGTGGGCGCAACTCATCCGAAAACCCGTTTCTCCGGACAACTATTTATTCTTTATTCTTTGTAGATGCCGGTGACCACCTATTCCCCTGTAGCCTTCGGTATTCTTTGAAAAAGAATGCAACGATTCATGGGGGTATTTCATGAGACATTTGAGGGTGGCCATTGGAGGTATCCATGATGAAAACTTGAGCTTTATTTCTGACTGACACCAGGCTATTAGAAATGCGGTTGGTCAGGTATTTCCCGATGCATATCATGGTGTTTGCTATCATCATTTAAAAGGCAATCTGACCAAAAATGGAAAGATCACGGTTTTTGTGAAGATACATTCTATCAAACAGCCTATGCATTCTCGGAGGCCGAATTTCTCCGAAAGTTCATACGATTAAGGCACAATGTCTTGGCGCATATAAACAACTTGAAGAAATAGGTGTTGAGCGGTGGGCGCGTGCCAAATTTCTGGGAAAGATACGCCTTAATGACAAGCAATTACGAAAGTTTCAAGCTGTGCGATTAGAGGAGCTCGTCGTTGGCACATTCACAGCCTCTTGGAATTCATTAGAGCTACACCGCAGAGATGGTATAATGATGAGCGCAGCGTATAGGCGCTTGATTGTGCGACTATGTTAGCACCGGAGATCGATGAAATAGTGGCTTGAATATTATCGCTAGAAGGAAGTTCGAGGGTTAAGCTGTAACCCCGATGAATTTGAGATTCATGGAAATAACTTGCTTCATGGGGTGGTAAATCTACGAGAGAGGAAGTGTTATTGTGGTTATTTCCAGAAAATGGAAATACCGTGTACGCATGCTATAGCAGCCGCAACATCACGCAGAATTAGTCCACCCGACCTCTGTTCACCGTATTATAGGGCTGAATGTTTCAAAGAGATTTACATGGCTAGCATATATCCAATTCCTAACAGAGAGGATTGGGATGTTCCAGAGTCGGTAAGAAACATGAAAGTCGGAGTGCCTAATATGAGATATGCTCCTGATGCCAGTGGAGCACCAAGAAGAGGTAGAATTAATACCACTAGAATCCCTTCTGAATGGGAACGTCCAGGCCATCAGAATGTGTGTAGCAACTGTAAACATCCAGGACATAACAGAGCTAGTTGCACGCAATACCGGTAGGATTGTTATTAGAATGGATTGTTATTAATGGATTGTAGTAATGATTGTATTCGGTTATTAATCGGTATCAAGTTTGTCTTGCATTACACTACCTCTGTAAAACTAACAGTAATTATTACGGGGTTTACACACAAGACAAAAGAGT